>JAYKQN010000015.1:9372500-9912500 GCA_036785175.1 Eupleurogrammus muticus | reverse complement strand
GATGCAGTATTAAGAATGTATTGATGCAGTATTATTGAAGTATTAATTCACCATTAAGTAGGTATTGATGTAGTATTGGAGAATTGTTGATGCAAAACTGGCAGTATTGGGAAAATATTAATACAGTATTGAGAAAGTATTGCTAAAGTATTGGTTTAGTATTGATGATGCATTGATTCAGTATTAAGAAAGTATTGATGCAGTATTTTTGAAGTATTAATTCTGTATTAAGTAGATATTGATGTAGTATTGGAGAATTGTTATATATAGGGGCAGGACATTGATAAGATATAACTTCTCCTATTGTAATGATGAAGTATTGATGCAGTGATGATGTAGAATTGATGCAGTATTGGATAATTATTGGTGTAGTATTGATGCAGTGTTGATGTAGTAATGATAAAGTATTGGACTATTTAGGCAGTAATGATGCAGTATCGAGGAGGCATTGATGCAGTGTTGTGGAAGTATTGATGTAGTAAAGTTGTGATGCAGGATTTATAAAGTATTTATTTTGCACTAATTACTTACAGATACATCGTTATGTGGTAGTGTTGGTGTTTTCATGCAGTATTGATGAAGAAGAACGAAGAATTGATGAGGTACTTATGTAATATTAATATGGAGCTGCTGTACTGTGATTTTTTACTTCCGGAGACCAAAGGCGTGAACTAGGCAGCCAGGAGACGGTTTAACTTGTGTTTTTTATTAATGAGTCAGCTCAGTTCAGTGTGTATAACTGTATTTTTAAAATGATTTAACCCTGCTTACGATTGTTCTTAATTTTTTTTAAACATTTAACAGTTGATGTTTCGTAGATGTACCTGATTGGTCTGTCGGCCTGTTCTCCAGGTGGTGATGTCATCATGATGCTTCCAGTCTCAAGGTATCGGGGTCACCAGCCTGTTGGCATGGTAACCCCCACTGCAATGCCATGGTTGTCCTTCAGTGGGGAACCTGTCCCCCGCTGGCCGTGGTTGGCCAGCTGGTCTGGGGCTGTGTACCAGGCCACGCCCCCGCTGGTCTTCTACCCTCCAGCTGTGTGGGTACCTGAGCACACACACCTGATACAGGTAACTGACTACAAAAACTATTGTTCCCACAATCCTCAGCTGCTTACACGGGTAATCTCTGACACTGGTTTCAACCTGAGACATAAGTAATTGAAGTTTATAATTCTATTTGAGCTATTGTTTGATTTTTACTGCCTATTAGTTTGTAGAATCTGAAGCTTTATGTAATCACATCTGTTCCAGTAGCAGTCCTCACATCTGCTTCAGTCTGATCTGAAGAGTCTTTAAATCTGTTCAGCCTCCTCCAGTCTAGAGATAAGATGAAACTTTAATGATCCCTGAGGGCAAAGTGAATAATTGTCTGTTAATTATTGGTGGTGTTAATTATCTCATGCAGCTATTCCTTAATTCTTTCTGCATAAACAGCAGCGACAGAGTCACAATCTGCGTTTAACATCAGAACAACGGGCTTCTGAAGTCATTTCATGGAGCTGATGTGGTTCATCTGACTCTGCATATTCCCAACAAAGAAAAACGTCTAAAATCCTAAAACGTGACATTCAGATTCTGACAGACCTGATTAGCCCGGTTCATCTGGCTTAGAATAAAGAGATGTGAAACTGCTCTGTTACATTGCTGAAAATGTCAGCCCTGGTCTTTTTATGTGATGAATCCTTTTTGTTCAGAGATGATGTCTTATTTTCACGGTTATCATGGAACCTCGGAGCAGAGCCTCACCTTTTTGAGACATTGATGTGAGTGTTCAAAGAACTTCTGCGCTCGCTTCTTTTAGAGAGTCTATAGTAGGTACAAAGGTCTGCTGGGTGGGTTGGAACCTGGAAACTGAGGCCAACTGCAGCTCCTCAAATGTCCACTGGAGTCTGCAGAAGCAGTTTAATACTTAGATTCCCATGTTAAACCCTTATAGACCCCCCTGTCTTTTTCCTTTGCTTTCATAATAGGCATAAAAAAGTCAAAAAATAATAATAAAAAAAAATTATAATTATCATTATTGTTAAAAAATAATTTTAATAATTTAAAGGTGTGGAAAATTAGGTATTCCACAGGTATTCCTCAAATATGATCACTTCTTGCTTCAAAAAAACAAAAAGGCAAACAGTCAAAATGCTGTTGTTTGATTTTTTCAGTGGGAACATCCAGCTGTGGAAGTCGTTCCTCTCCTCCCTCCGTTCTATCATTCTTCACCACTTCATCCTCTTCATCATCTCCCCAAGGTACACGCACACACAAACACACACACACACACACATGCACACACGCACACATACCTTAGACTTGTTGCTAACACGGTAGCGTGTTTTCAGTTGGCAGAAGGCTGGATCTCACCCGAGGAAGTGGGCGTGTTCCAGAGGCGAGAAAAACACTTCCGATTGACCAATCAGATCATCCAGAGGCCGGCTGGACACACCCCCAGGACCCATCTGCTGCTGTCTCCTTCTCGACACACAGGTAAGAGGTCACCTGGTGTAGGTGGATGGAGTTAAAGGCTGTTTGACTGGGAGTCAGAACTCATCAGACTGAAACATTTCAATGTAAATCATGTATTATTCTTGAAATGTCTCGTAGTTTAATTTGTTTTCACAGATTAATGGTGGAAAAGTACTCAGATCCTTTATTACAGAAAAGTAGAAGTTATTAAAACTGAAGAACAAGAAGAATTATACCGTTATTTGATCTTCAGTCAGTGTAAAATGATAATGTGTTTAAGCCCAGTTTTTGACTTGTTTTCAGGAACCTTTTTCCATCTTTACATTTTTGTGAAATGTTGGAGTTTTTACTGTGAAGTTTGTGAAGCATATAATTAATGACTAACGCAGTGTAATCTAAAAGTTTGTCTTAATTAATGTCAAATTAATTTACATATAATTTATAAGTCTACAAATAAAGGTTGAAACATTTAACATTTAAATACTTAAGTGTTAGTTACTTTCTATCACGTGTTTTATTATGAAAGGTCGCACTTCCTGTAAGTGACCAATCAGCTGCCTTCAGCCACATTCCCTCCGAGCTTTCCTGCCCCTCACCTGGAATCAAACTAGCGACCTTAGGATGCAGAGTCCATTTAGTTGATGTTGCATTCACGTCTGCCATGTTTCCATGACAACAGTGCTCATTTTCTGGGAGCTGATTGGGTCTGTGGCTTTCAGCCCTGAACGCTGCTCCTGAGATGGTGAATGTTTGTGTGTGTGTGTTTTCTGCTAACAGACACACGCGCACACACACACGTATACACACACACACACACACACACACACACACACACACACACACACACAAGTGCTGTCATGTGTAATCTCAAGGTGATTGGTCCATTTAAAACCACCCAGTGGAGCGTTACAACTAAATTCGTCTACCGACGTGCTTCTGTCTGTAAATGTGTGATGACAGGAATGACCTAATATGGACATTGGGGCCGGGGCCTAGTTGAAGAAACATTTGTCTTGATTATTAATCGCCTGACTACTGTTTTGTATTGGTAGAGATTTGCCTCATTCAGTTCAATCTAGTCAGTTTTATCACAGCGGCACCTAGTGAACATCAGAGGAGGTAACCATGGTAACCACGATGACAGTCTGTCAATCAAACTAACAACAGATTGGCGTTAGGAACTGTTATGTATTTGAGTCTGCGTACAGACTCAGACAATCATACATAGTAAAGTGTTTTTTCTAACAGGTTTGTAGTGAAATAATAACAGGAACCCCGGAGTGTTTGTGTTCATTCAAACACACTCTTTGTTTCCTCTGTTGGTTTGAACACAGACTGTTTGAGCTGTGTTTTCCCTTCACCATCACTCAAGTTAGGTCTTGTTTGAGGGGACATTAAGTGGCAATCGCCAGCTCATAGAAGCCAAGTGATGCAGATTAAGTGTGTTTTTATTTTGGTGCGCGTGGGCGTTCATGTTGTACATTTTCTGGCAGAGGCCCAGTTTCTCCTCAGTGTGTCAGGATCGATTTTGTCAGAATTGCACTAAATGACGAATTCAGTTCTTCTTAACTTGGACTCAAAATCACCAACGGCATGACAAATAAAGGCGACACTCGGTTCCCAACAAAAAGATGTTCTGTTACATAACCGGTGAAAGGACTTGTGCGCTTTTTCTCCACGTTTCTCTGCAAAGTCAGAGGGAGAAAAGAAAAGCTGCAGAATGTGTTCACGTTTGATAAATGATCTTCAGAGACCCTTCATTTATATGAGGTTTCATTTTCAGACGCCTGCTTCACTGAGTTTGCTCACACTGGCTGTCAGAGTGTTTTATTGTCCGCTTCCTGTCCACACCTACCAGGCCCGATTTGTCCCTGATGCTGAAACTCTCTGGACACAGTCCAACGTCTGACAGCATTATTCATAATAATTAGAATAAACTATATATATATATATATATATATATATATATATATATATATGTACAGCTGTGTGTGTGTGTGTGTGTGTTCATGTTTTTTAATAAGCATAAATTAACAGCATGGTGTTTATAGCAGATGTTAATTTGCAACAACTGTCACTCAAAAAGGTGAATGAATACAGCAGGTACATAGAACACAGCTATAGAAGTGTTAAACATGTAAACATGAGTTTTTGTGGCTGACTGAAACAGGATTTCGTGGCAGCCTTGACAGAAAAATCTTTCTGAGCAACAGATGTTTTGCAGAAAGAATCTGTATAGTTGCAGCTCTCTGTGGATCAGCTGCAGCGACGAGTTCTTTTCTCAATGAAACTTTACAAAGTTTACTAAACATAAAGGCCTGACATATATGGCATTATTATTAAATCAAATAAACGCCTCCATCACTCAGAAGCTGTTTTAATCATGAATGTAACAAGTACTGTTACAGTCAGTCACGCTCACAGTATAAAACGCATTCAGTATAGCAAAATACTGCAGTAAATGTAGTGTAACGGTGGTAGTATGTGTAAATATGGTCTACAGATTATTATAGATCAGAGTTTTTCTATTTGGTGAGCGCGTGTCAATACGAGCAGAGCGTCCCGCCGCATTAACCAGCTCACTCTTTGCACAGATGTTTTATTGTCGCTGTTATGCTGCTGGCTGTCAACAGATTTAGGTCAGTGCTCTCCTGAAAGAGCACAAATGTGTGGAGGCGGAGTGATCTGCCACACACACACACACACACACACACACACGCACACACGCACGCATGCACACATACACTTTGCCATCTCCTGTCAACACATCTCACATCTTGTGTAAATGAGAGAAACACCTGTTATGGCGTGAGTGGAGGGTCAGGTTGCGGGTCACTGACAATGTATCACGTCTGACTTTAGGATCCAAAATGCACGCCAAGTGAGGAAACAAGAGAGTAAAACACCGTTAACGGATGCCGCCAGCTCTGCAGCTGAAGAGCGAGGGGGCAGAGACGCCGTCTCTCGACACTGGTTGGTCGGGGCGTCTCAAGAGAGGAGCTGATTGTCACGTCGAGTTTATTTTATAACCGCCCAGAATCACGAATCACGGATTGTCTTCAGGGGGATTCACAGAACATCAGCTGTCCTTACACCCTCAATTCCAATACAAAAAACCCTCTATATTAGGAAAGGAAGAAACCTCAGGATAAATAAGGAATCCGTTTCCAGATGTTCCAGAAAGTATGAATCTTACAAATCAGACCCCTGCTCATGACTTGTTTGGAATATATATTCCACATCATAGTGTGAAAATGTTTAACAAATAATATACAGATGACTTTTCATTCCTGAGCGTCTGACCATGGAAAAACACGCCAAAGAAAAGACGTTTCTTCACAAAGTGAGCAGCAGTGATTGAGATGTTCCTGTGTAGTTATTCAGGGTCAACACGGACGAAAGTCCTCAACATGCACTGTGTGTCCAGGTCGCATGAGAAGAGACGCGATGAAGGCCAGAGAGACAGAGCCAGAAGAGTCCTCCTCCTCCTCCTCCTCCTCCTCCTCCCCCCTGCGCCTCCTCTCCGTGCCTCCTCTCTGCCAGCCTCTGCTCGCTGCTGCTCCTCCAACAGGTAAGTCGTTTTTTTTTTTTTTTACATGAATTCAGGCCTGTTGTGAAACTCTCCACGCTCCAACCGGTGGTTTCTGACCTTGAAACTCTCTCTGTCGGTTTGTGCTGTGTATAAGTTGCCTTACAGCAAAAAAACATCATGTTAACATTTTTTTCCTCCAGGCAAAAATCACAATCCACTGTATCATTTTTCTTCTTCATGTTGTTCTTTAAAACTATATCTTAACCAAAGTACAACCAAACCCATTTCACAATTTAAAACCATTTAGTGCCACAATTTAAAGGGACAGTGCAGTACTTCAAACATTTAACACCATTTCCCTTCTTCCTTTATGTATCTGAATCATAGACATAATGTCAGCAATCCTCCAATATTGATCTTCGTAGTGATTTTCAGTATAATGTTCTTTCAGCAGCTGTGTCCTCAAACATGAAGCTCTTGGCTTAATCTGACTTGTCAATATGGTTTCCCGTGGTTTATAGACCACTCTCTTAACTGAATATTACAACCAGTTCTGGAACTCTCAATTCTAAACCTTTCAAAGCAAGAACAGATGAATAAAAATGAAAAAAACTGCTTAGTACTAATTACACATTTTAACCAAGTGTCCATTTCTGCAAACAAATACTGTCACAACAGACGTGTAAGCAGCACTCACCTGACCAGGTTGATCGCCTGAGAACTAGACGCCATCTTTTGTCAGGATACAGACGAGGTCAACCTAAAACCTTGGTTCAAACCTACTGCGAAAAGAGAACAGAGAAGCGAAGTGGGTCGGTACCACTCAGGCTTAAACAGTTCTGTTGTGGGTTCATGTGTTGGCTTACGTGTCCTGTGGAGTCCAGTTGTTATGGCGATGATTGTTCACAAAAACACGTTCAAATGATTAGTGCTCATAGGTATCGGTATTGATAAGCAGTATCGTTGAAAAAATCCTAACGATGCTCATCCCCTAGGCCCGCTGTGATAATTAAAAAAAAAAAAGAAAAATCATTTATTTCAATTAAAGTCTCTTCAACCAAAACCGTGGTTAATGTGGTTAAAGTCAGCGAATCAGTCTGATTGATCAGTATCTGCTGTCACAGCTGCTTTGTACTGTATGAAAAGCTTCTTCTCCACTTCATTAACTCTCCGCAGCCTCAGACTGACATGTTTGATGAGAGAAATGCTGAGTCAGAGCGCGGAGTCATTACACAGTCGCTGTGTTTGACTCCATTAAAACCATCTGAAGACGTCCAGCTGCTGCTATAACGCACTTCAATCGGGACACACTCCTTTTCTCTGGGAACAGTTAATCATTGACATATGCACGTGTGTTTAAATGTTTTAATCTATGTTGACCTATCAGTTCAGCATCAGAACCACTTTGAGCAACTTTGTGAGCAGATTTATGGATCATGTTAGAATGGGTAAGCATGTTTGATTGACAGTGAACTACTAGAATACTTCTGAGGTGAAATGCTTGTGACTCACATGCATCTAGGTGAGTAAAACAAAAAAAGTTAAACCAATCACTGATAAGTTTTCAACCTGAGCATGGTGATGTAATGGGTCAGGACTTTTATCCTCTCCCCCCCTAGAGCAAAAATGTCACCTCCCTGAACCAACATCCCGAAACAGAAAGGAGGACGGAGAGGCCAGCGACAGCCTGCTTCTGTCAGAAAGGTTGAGTCTGTGAGCTCGGTAAACAAGATTCACGGCTCACTCCTCTTTTAGTGACATTTCGTCAATACAGAGACACTTTTAGCAAGCTGTTCGTACTAATGCCCCCCCTCACCTCCCCCACCTCCCCCACCTCCCCCACAAGCCCAGGGGACCAGGAAAGCATTGTTGCAGCAATGCAGTGTAAATCCCGTATGATGGAGGATCTACAGGTGTGATGTTGTGTTTATGTTGTGGTCGTAGACATCAGAGTACGTCCTTGCACAAATATGCAAAAGTACAAATGACCCGAGTGTCCCTGAACTCATCATGTGCACTGAAGTTTGATAAGGAAAAGTAAATAAATGTTAGCTTAAAATGTTGACTTTTTTCATTTAAAAAAAAAAAATCACTTTATTCCTGCTTTGGTCGTCCAGACTCAGATTTTTCTCTGTACAGACTCTGTTCTCTCTGCTTTAACAAGTGCCACTGAGGGATCAACTGTGATCTTAGAGTCTGTCTGGATCATAACCAATCACTGACATTTGGTCATACCATCTGTCAAATACAAAATCAGAAAAACTGGCTTTAACTTGCACCATTACTGAACAACAACCATAGACCCACTACGACTCAAACTAGCAATGAATGCATCGGCATCGTTCTCAGCCATTCTCTGTTTGGACAGGTGAGGATTTGTCTGGAAAAAAAACAACTAAATATATACCGGAAACACAGATGCAGACTGAAGAAAAGTGAAAAGTGAGCAGCAATCTGTAGGAGGGAGGGCCAGACTAACTTATTCTACATCTCCCCTTGTAGGGTTTTGCCAAAAATAAACTGCGGTTGCAGATGTGGAGCAGGTGCAGCCTTCGTTTTATTTTTTTTTGTGTGGGTAACACGTGTGCAAAAAAAACGTTGAGCCTAGATTCCACCTTTTTTTTAAGCTTTCTTTCATACATTCTCAGAAAAATCGTATTCATTATCTTCTGTATGTTTTCTGATTTATGGCGTTAGAACTGCTGCACAAAAGACATTTTGAGCTGTTTCCTCCTTCTCTCTGATTGTGCTGTTGCCATGGAGACGCAGCCCTCAGGTGCAGTGAAAAATGAGTCCACAGGCAGTAAACATGTATCGGAGCAAAATCGCCCAGAAACTGCTCGGAGCTCAGCGGGATAAAGTTCAACATGCCAGCAACACAAGTTGCATGTTGCGTGCTGCCTGAGGAGGCCGAATGAGGAGCGTTTACATTCGCTGCACATTAATGATGGGAGTTGTAGTCGTGCTGCAGTGGCTACTGGGTAACGTGGTCCCAGCAGCTTGTCATGTCGCTGACAGAATTCATCTCCACCTCAGGCCTCATGCCTCTTTGTTGTTTTTTGTTTTGTTTTTTTTTCGGGCCGCTCAGGGCTGCTGTTTATTTTTAATCTTTGCCAATTAAAAAGCCGGCTCCACCTGATTTCATGCTCTTACGGCTCTGCAGCAGCAGCAGCAGCAGCATCTGCCGCGGTTTTCCTGCAGCAGCGAGATAAATCTGCAGCTCAGTGTGTCATTATTAAAAACAAAGTGACGAACAGCGGCGTGATGGGAAAACAGCAGCGGGAGGGCCGCGGGGCGACGAGAAGAAACCAACAATTACTGACAATAGCAGTAAAGTGCCCCTAATGTTATGATCCTTTTCCACTTTTCTGAACTCATTTTGCTGCCTGCCTGTGTGTGTGTGTGTGTGTGTGTGTGTGTGTGTGCGTGTGTGTGTGTGCGCCTTTGTGAGGTAATGAGTTCTGAATGGAGCTGATAAGGTCAAATGCAAACAATTTTCAGTCCACCTCCAGAGCTGAACCTTCACTCAGTTATTGGTGTTAATGATGTGTGTGATCAGTGGCATCAATGCTGCAGCATCAGACATGGAGGAGTGGCCGGTTGGACCTGTCTGTCTCTACAGAGGACAGCTGGACCAGGACCAGGATCAGGTCTTGCCTGAGTTGTGGGCTCTGTCCTTAGTGGTCTAGCTACTAATGATTAGAGGTCTTCATGGATCCACTCAAACTGTGGAACCTGTTCTATTTCTGCAAGTCCTGGATCTGTTTAACATTATGTGTAGTCCCTGATTGGATCTGAGAAGATCCGTCTGTGACCAGACCGATCTGATCATGGTGAAGGTGTCAACGAATCCCCAATATAGTTCAAAAGAGCAGGTTATATTTAATACAAAGAAAATGTATATTCATTATTACATTATTACATATTATTAACGATTATTCTGAACAATTCTCTGTCATTAATGCTCCAACTATTTTCTGACGGTTGATTAACTTGTTGATTATTGAAATATTTAATTGCTTAATTAGTTGGTTGGTTTATAAAATGGTGTAAAATGTCAATCCCTGTTTCCCAAAAGTGAAGTTTTAACTTAGTAGAAGACTAAAGAAACCAGAGAATTTGGACAATTTCTTCTTAAAAATGACCCAAACAGATCAAGCGTGGACCAGAAGAGTCACAACACATGCAATCTCAGAAAACAAAACAGGAATATTTCCAGAAGACCAAAACCAGTGCTGTTATAGCAGATTAAAGACTTGACATACATAGTTTTCTGATCAGTTAACGTCATTGTTCCATAAAGTGTCCTCGCATGGTGTTTATAATTTATTTATTTGAGTTTGTTATCAGTAGGTGGTGTCTGTGTATCAACAATAGAGCCCTAAATATGGCTGTTGTACAAATTGTAGTTATTTAAGCTTGATATAAGGTAGTATATATCATAATAATTTATATTAACAGGACTATGCTAATTCTAATTGAGACACTAACTGTAATGTGTGGATTTGACATTTATCTACTGGGTACATACAATGCAGAAATATGCAGATGTTTCGTCTCATTAGATGTATATCTGAGCAGATGTGCTTCTGTTTAAAAAAACAAAATTGGCACCTAAGCCATTTTCCACTTCAACAGTTTTATAAGCAGCAGTTAAAGGGCCTAGACTTAACACCTGTCAATGAAAAACACAGGAAGGAGAAGGAGTGAGTTTCTCCAATAGCAGAACAGTCGTTACACACAAAGCCCATTAAGTCATCTCTTAATGTCCTGTTTTATTCTCATTCTCATTTTTTATTTCCCAATTATTTCTTTTCTTAAATATTTCAATTCTATATAACTGCCCTTTTATGACCCTATGTTTTTTATATTTCATCTCGATGCTTTTGTTTTACATAAAACACTTTAAATTACCTTGTTGAAATGTGCTGTAATCATGAACTTGCCATGGCATAGGCACACACACACACACACACACACACACACACACACACACACACACACACACACACACACACACACACACACACACACACACACACACACACACACACACACAGAGTTCCCTAGGGTGTAATTGGGTGTCTTCAGGGGGACAGCTCATAGCTCATCTTTACAGGGCTCTGCTTTATACTTTACAAACACGCGCACACACACGCACACACACACACACACACAAACAGACAGTGTGTTACAGGCTGAGCTTGGTGGGTATTGATAAGCATGTGATTGATTGAAAAAGCTGAGGTAATTTGCCACAGGAGGCCTTACACTACCTTGCTTTGTGTGTGTGTGTGTGTGTGTGTGTGTGTGTGTGTGTGTGCGTGCGCACGTGTTCATACCGATATTAAAATCTCTTCATGAGCTGTAGTCACCGTTATTACGTGCTTGCGCACCAAAGGCTGAGAAGCTTTATCATCACGTCTCACATCATCCGTTCACCTACAAACATGTGAACACAAACGCAAACACGTAAACAAACATTTTCATTACCGCTGACACAATAATGATCTTTTCCTCCTGGCGTTCATCATTCCTGCTGATTAATAAATGAAAGGACAGAGGGAATAAATCATCAGAGGAAAAGTCAAACTGCGCCTGTTTTTTCAAACTGAGCAAGTAAACACACATGAAAGCTGCAGTAACTGCTCATAAAGACTCTTCCAGCCACATGTATTGATCAGTGTTCACTGGCAGAGGTGAAAGTACCTAAATACATGTACTCAAGTAAACAATTTTGAGGTACTTGTACTTGAGTATCTGCATTTGATGCCATTCTTTACTCTCGACCTCTGCATTTTTACCGCAATACATCACTTACATTTAGCTGAGATGTTTGGTAATAAATCAGTGTTGGACACATTAATCAGAAATATCCTCTTCTTCTTCTTTCCCTCCTCTCGTTGCTTTATCAGCTGTTTCCTCTGGTGTTTGGGGACTGTTGGCGTGTTTGTGTTTGTATGTGATCCATCATTGAGCAGGAGGCAACTAATTGGGGCTTTGCCCTGGAGACACGGATTTAACGAATGTGTGTGTGTGTGTCTCAATGTGTGTGTGTGAGTGTGTGTGTGACATACAGAACATACATGTTCCTGTCGACCAGAGCAGAGAACATGTTGTGGTAACTAAAAGTTGAAAAGTAAATGAAGGCCCAGGTAGTTGTGAAGTATAGTGCTTTGTCTGCTGACAGACAATCTGATTTGACCTCTGATGACCTTCAGCAGTCTCCTGTGTTTCTCACACCAATGGACCTTCCAATTACAGTCTCCGCCAACCTCAGGCCTCTTTGACCTTTTTAGACGACCCCTCAGGATCCTGCATCTCTGAAGACCTCCAGACGGACTCTGTCGACACTGCTGCCAGTGACGAATAAAGATTGATTGATCAATTGACCTGCTGAGGGACCCTGCTGATTCTGAGCATTAACGCCTGTCTTCAGCATCTCCACTGCTCAGTTGGCCCCGCCCCTTCCTCGTTCAGTTGACCCCGCCCTTCCTCTAGCTGTGGTGACATTTCCTGCAGCTGATCATCATAGAAAGTTGTTTGACTTTTTTATCAGTAAAAGTCGTCTAACTTCTATGAATGTGCATTTTAACACTCAAACAAGTTCAGCAACACTGACGCAACCAACACCTGAGCGTAGCCCCGCCCACCACCGGTGTGATAAAATGCAGCAAACAGCGGCGCTTTTTCCTCTCCAAAAACGACGGTTATAAACATCACACAAAAGATAGTATTTAACAAGTATTTATACAAAGTATTTAACATGCTGCAGCATAGTTTTCAGCATCTACACTAGTTTGTGCTGATGGTGACAGTTCTGTGTTTCCATGGAAACCCCAGACCTAATTTACTTGCCTGTGATTGGTGGGTCAGGTTCTATCTTCATTTTGACTTTAACTCTAATGGAGACCAGTTGATAGAGAAGCTGGGGGGAGGAGGAGGTGAGGAGGAGGGAGGAGGTTAGGATGGAAGGAGGAGGACAGAGAGAGGAGGTGAGGATGGAGGGAGAGAGTGAGGATAGAGGAGGTGAAGATAGAGAGGAGGTGAAGAAATGAAGCAAAGGTGGAATAATAAATGAAGGAATGAGACAAAAGGACAGAGTCCGAAAATTAGACGGAGACACTTCAAACGACGGAAGGTACCGACTGCAGTCTGTGTGTGTGTGTGTGTGTGTGTGTGTGTGCGTGCGCGCGTGTGTGTGTGTAGCAGCTTTGTCTAAAATCACATTGATGTTCACACACACAGTTAATCTCCTATTCAAATGGAAATGAACCGTCCTTTTATATCCGGACTGAAAAAAGACAGGATGAAAGTCTTCTTCTCCTTCTTCTTCTTCTCCTTCTTCTCCTCCTCCTCATCCTCCTGGTGCAAATAACAGGGTCTTACAGTCAGCACAGACCCTGAGCCGCAGCTGCTAGACTGAGCTCGGCTCAGAGATGATGAAGTTTCCATCAGGCTGGGGTCAGATCGGCTTCTGGACGACTGTGACTCAGTGTTGGAGAGAGGAGACAAACTGCAGCTGTTACGCTACGATATCCTCGGAGCCGGCATTCCTGCTCATTTTTTAAAACCATTAACTGGCAATTTGTATATGTCCTTCTTCATTTTTGCTACAGAATAAGGATGGAATGATATACTCTTTAAACTCATATCATACATTTATGAGGTCTGTGTGTGTGTGTGTGTATTTGTGTGTTTGTATGGGAGGGTGTCACTGAGCCAATCACAGGGTGGGATGATGATAGGACAGATGAACAGAGGACACACTTTAACGACCTCAGTGAGACAGGATCTTGGTCTCAGACAGTGTCCTCGTCATTACTCTGGAACCAGAGGGAGGACTGTTCCCTACAGGCCTCGCCAGCACAGAGGTGATTTTTATGCAGCAGAGTAGGGAGGTGAAGGGTTAAATTTACTCAGTGAATCTGCAGAAAGAACTGCACACACACACACACACACACACACACACTGCCTGTGGTGTGTTTGCATTTTCAACATTGATTAAATAATTCAGCAGCAAAAACGAACAACCGAGAGGAGACAAAAAGAATCAGCCAATCAGCACTGACTGTAGAACTAACAGCAGCTGTTACTACTAATACAATAAAGAAAAGAGTAATAATTAGATAGACATTCTTAGCAACAACCTCAGCGACAACTTCAATGACATTAAACATCTGTTCGTGCCTAGTCAATATGAAATTCTGATATGGTCGGATACGATACGATACTCTGACAAGATAAAATTTTAAAAGTGTATAACCTGGAATCACTAAAATCATACAAACAGAGACCAACAAATTCTAATCATAGAATACGAAGGTGTCAATGTTGTTGTTTTCACATGCATCAATACATTGATTTTGTTATGTGTAGGCGGGGCTTACCCGAAGTGGGCGGGGCTTCTCACACAGATTGACAACGAGTCGTGGCCTCTGATTCTAATCAATCCGCGCTGCAGAGGGGCGTGGTTACGCCCTGTCGTCGGCCTGGAGCGGAGGCTGTGTTCGCCTAAGCAGGTAGAGGGACAGACACGTAGACATGTAGGTGAGACAGGTGGACATGGACACTGATGTAATAAAAAAGTGTCTCACTCTCTATTACAGCAGCGCATGTTGGGATCGCTCTCTCCCTCTCAACTCTGTGCTGACAGGTGGCCTGTCCTACCTATCCAGGTGGGTGTGTCTTCCTGTCTCTCTGTCACCTGTCTGTCTGACATTTAACCAACGTTAATCCGTCGTCTCTCTTTCAGGTCATGAAGGACGTTCCTCTGCCTGTCTTCTCCTCACGCTTTTCTTCTAGATTCGCTCTGATGTCCGACTGCAGACGCAGTAAGACCTGTCCCTCTGCCTGTCTGTCTCTCTGCGGTGCTTTGTGCCGGTTACTTTGTTCACCTGTTGCATTCACTCTATCAAATATTGCACTGAAAAAGTTTGGTTGTCTGTCGATATGTTTATTTTATTTCATCCATCTGTTTCTGTCAGAGAAACAAGGGAGTGGCGCAGGTAAAGTGTCTTGTGGAGGAGCGTTGGTGCTAAGGACGAACAGAACGACAGAGGAGAACAAACAGGTGAGTCATCAGATTATTGATCAGCCGATCAGTTTGAATGTCTCTACAGAACTGTCAATGATTGGTCCACTGATCCCTGATTCAGTTCAGTCTGTTTCTTAGTTCTTAATGATGGATCATCCATGTGAGAGTGAAAAAGGTCAGTGTAAGTCCCCTATACAGTCATGGAAATACAGCTCTGTGTGCGTGTGTGTGTGTGTGTGTGTGTGTGTGTGTGTGTGTGTGTGTGTGTGTGTGTGCTGCAGTGTGTCAGTGAGTCTTTAGACAGAGGAAAGGAGGAAGATGAGGAGGAGGATGGAGCTGAAGGAAGAAGAAAAGACAAACGTCCTGTCGCCTCCACTCCTGTCCCAGGGTCACCATGGTAACAGCTGCTCTCAAACATATGCGCACGTGTACAGACACATAGACACAAACACACACACATGCAGGCACAGACACACACACACACACACACACACACTCACTGTACGGTTTATTGTTATTGATGACTATTGATTTTTCAGACATTTAGTGCGCGCCAGCTGCTCTGAACATTTCTTGTGTTCTTGATGGTCTCTAATGTGACTTTCAGCGACGTTACCATAACAACCGTGAGCCACTGCAGAACATCATAGTGCTGAGAGTTTAAATGTGTCAGTGTTGTCATCAATCAGCAGTTTTCATCTCCTGCAAAAAGTGAATGTTTGCAGTCTGCGACCCAGCGGATCTGTCTGCTTATTGGATAATCACATTGGTCCGTCCGTGTGTGTGTGTGTGCATGCATAGGTGTGTGGTGTGGACAGGGGATGACCAGGTCTTCTTCTTTAATCCCACGATACACCTGTCTGTCTGGGAGAGACCGGGGGAGCTTATTGACCGAGATATCAGCCAGATCATCAGGGACCCGCCCCACAAGAGGAAGAAAACACCTGAAGGTCTGTGTCTGTGTTTGTGTGTGTGAATTATAAGAATAATTAATTATAATAACTGTGTGTTGAACTCCTCTCCTGACAGACAGTAGCTCCAAATGGAAAACATCTGGTCCGGAAGATGATGAAACGGAAGAACACAACTCCAAGAGGAAGAGGTAAGCGTGACATCATCAGCACTGAGCGTTATGATTGGTCAGATTAGATCCTAGAGAAACTGCTTCCTGTCTCTCTCTAGAACAGAGGAGCCGGTGTCTCTCGTCCCTCGTCCAGGAGACCTGAAGCTCCTCCCACTGGAACCTCGCATCACTCGTTTTAGAGAGATGATGCTGGAAAGAGGGGTAACACACACACACACACACACACACAGACACACACACACACACACACAAGCACACTCTAACCCTCTGTTTCTGCCGTCAGAGAGTGTGTGTGTGATAATACCAATGATCAGGATGATGATACCTGTCATATCAGTGATAACCGTGTTTCAGGTTTCAGCGTTTTCCACCTGGGAGAAGGAGCTGCACAAGATGGTGTTTGACCCCCGCTACCTGCTGCTGACCTCAGAGCAGCGCAAACAGGTCCTGCAATCCTCACTGTATATCTTTCAGCTATACACCATGCAATTCATCTTGATCTTGATCTCTGGTAGCTGTTTTTTAGGGTTACACCAATGAGTTTTGGCATTGTCCCAACTATAAAACCAGTGACTAACCTGATGTTGGTTGCATTTACTTTACACATTTACTGTGTGTGTGTGTGTGCGCGTAGGTCTATGATCAGTTTGTAAAGAGCAGGATGAAGGACGAGTACAAAGAGAAGAAGAGTAAACTGCATAAAGCTCGAGAGGAGTTCAAACAGCTGCTGGAAGAGGCCAAGATCACCAGCAGGTATCACGGCGACGCTCGCTGTCATCTGTCACATCAGGATCTGAAGGTGACACCGAAACGTCACAAAATCTGCTCAGCAGGACTTTTCTGTTCATTTATTCAAGCACTGATCCCCAATACCAACTCGTGGCACTTGTACTTTTGAGTGTCTGCTGCCACTTTCTCCTACATTTATCTGCAGCTTTATTTCTTTATAAGTGCATATAAGCGACCTATAGACGCTGCAGCAACAGATCATGTGAACTGTTCCTTTAAATTTCATCACATCTATCGATTCATTTATCAAGCAAAATAAAATTAAAATTAATTATGCAGCTTCACACAGAAATTAATAATATATGGTATTCATTTAGATTAATTAGATCAATAGATTACAAAGCAGATAATAATCAGTCAGAACCAATATTTTACTAGAATATTTTAACGACACCAAATTATAATATTCCGTGCTGCAGTACTTTACATACTTGCACAGAAACCTGTGTTTAATTATTTAAAAAACCAACACGTGTCATTTCTGCCTTTTCCGCCGCTGCAGATCGACCTTTAAGGAATTTTGCATCCGTTACCGTGGCGACCAGCGGTTCAACGCCCTCCGCCGGAAGAAGGAGATCCTCTTCAAGCACTGCATCTCGTCCTTAAAGAGACGGGACAAAGAGAACCGAGCGAGACTGAGGAAGATGAGATGAACCCGACAGGACCTTTTCACGCCTCATCCGGACCCTTCCAGAACCTTCTGTCCCTCCGCAGCCAGCCTGGTGGAGGGACCGGACCTCGCTGTCGGATCGTGGTCTGGGCTCAGACTCTGCAGGTTTCTCTCTGGAGTCGGAGCCGATCCCCCACTGAGGATCCTCGTTATTAAACTGATAACGAGAATTCACTTCTCCGGTTTTATCTCAGACGCCCTAATTTTGAACATTATCCTATTTTCTTCTGATTTTAGATTCACAGGATGTGAAGGTCTGATTCGTCATATTCGGGCACAAACGTGTTTTAAATTTAGACATTAACGCATTAAACTTTCACAGGAAAGCAAGTCACCGACAACACGACTCAACTCAGTAGCAAGAAAAAAAAGAAGACAGGAATGTTTCTGCATTAATCAGCTGATATGTTTTCTCATTGCTTCGTTGTCTGCGTCCTGTCTGTTTGTTA
The DNA here is from genome assembly GCA_036785175.1 of Eupleurogrammus muticus. NCBI lineage: Eukaryota > Metazoa > Chordata > Actinopteri > Scombriformes > Trichiuridae > Eupleurogrammus > Eupleurogrammus muticus. Next base: position 9,894,477 of record JAYKQN010000015.1, on the reverse strand, counting down.
GTCTGTTGTTTCTCTGATCTCTGAGCGTGAACTCCTAGCAGCAGGTAGCAAATACTCGTCTCTGATTGGCCGGCAGGTATCCGTCGATTCTGATTAACGCACACAACGAGTGATCAGCTGAACGAAATTCATCCTCAGACTGTCAAACAGATTTTTGTTCTTTTTGGGGAAAAAAAATAACGATTTGAAGAAGCGATAGAGGAAACAGAAGAAGAAAAAAAATAAAGAAACAACATGTATTGATCATCTATGAAGTCAAATCACTCTTCATTTTAACATTTGTGACGAGTCACAAGCTTCCGTCCTGTTGCTAAGGCGTATCTAAGGCCCGTCCTGTCACCTGCAGTGAGGGACATTCAAATTTCATAAGAACATTATGGGATGATGACGAGTGTCGCAGGTATCGGGCCCTCAGGTGTAACCATGGAAATTCAAATAGGACTTGTGATAATCACTTTGAATGAATTGTTGTTTCGTTGGAAACGGACCAATGGCGCCTCGTTAATGGTTCAACATGATTTCATGGACAGATGATCAACGCTGGCTCAGCACGCGCCTGTTTTGAAACAAGAGGCGGAAGTTACAAAAGCTGCAGGAGGGACGTGTTCGTCATTCTGTTCATTCTGTTCCGTCATGTTGGACATTTTAACAGAGGTTTTACCATTTACCAGCACAAGCTGTTTTTTCCTGTAAGGGAAAGTTCAGTATTTGGGGATGCATTCATACCACTAGTTTAATAATTTGCTCCAACACCAGACAATAAAAGGTTCACTATGTAGCATCCAGACTCCAGCGTGATCCGTATTCAAACAAACTAAATTTATTCTGATGATTAGATGTTATCCCTTCCCATGATCCATGTTGAATAGTTTTTCAAAGTTTGTCATTTGGTGCACACCAAGCAGACCAGGTCTGGTTGGCGTGCACCAAGCACCCTTAAACATTTAGCCCCGTTTCCCTTGTTCACAAATTAACCAATACCCTACTATTGATCTTTGTGGTGATTTTCAGTATAATGCTAGTTCAACAGAAATGGGGCTCAATTCCCAAATACTGAACTGTCCCTTTAATTTCAGCACTGTGGCACTAGAAAACAGCTTCACTTTTAAAGTAGCAGCATGGTCTTTTTCCAACATGTTCATGATCTAGATCTGACAACCTCTACATCCTGACTGCAGCTCATATTCTTACATATTAACATTTGGTTTAGTAGCAGGAGGAAAATATAGTAAGTTGATAATAATAATAACAATGATTACAGCAAAGACTGTGTACACACTGAATAGTGTCATAGCTAAAGGGGAATACGTTTCAACAAGATACAAATCTGACATTAAATCTGCATCGAACGGTGGCCAAATATCATTTATGGGGTTTTCAGCTGTGACCAGTCTGAGGGCAGAGAGGTCACAGGGTGAAGAGGCAGGAACAATAACCTTAAAATACAAATTCATTGTAATAAAGTAACATTACAGCACCGAGTTTGAACCTCTTCTCAAATGTTAGGGCCAATAAAATACACAAAAAATAAATAAATATATATATAAACTTGACAAATAATAGTTTTAAGTAAATGACTCATTAGAGAGAAGCTGATAATTGTAGATTCAATCAATGTTCGCCGCTAATTAAACTTTAAGCTGCTGCAGGACTCATTCGTTCATTCTGACAACTTCACTTCATGTTAGAAATTTAAACTGAAGAACCTAAAAAGAATAAACTCACTATGTGACCTTCATTCTGTAATCATCTTAAATCAGATCCAGATCGCCTGTGGTCATGTGACGGTCATAGGATGATCTTATTGGTTCAGCCAGTCTGCTGTAAATAAACAAGTATCATCGATCTGCATCATGTAGCGTGTAGCTCGTCACCTGTCAATGCCACGCTGAGCTGTGATTGGGTGCTTCCTCTGAGAGCGTCCTGATGTTCTGATTGGATGTTTTTTTTTTTAACGTGTCCTGACTTGTCATTGATCAGCGTCCGTGTGTTGAAATGATCTTTGTGTTTCTGGCGTTTCATTTGCTGTCGTTCATGACGTGTTTTTGATTAAACTGTTTGTTTGTAAAACGTACGGTTGTTGCGTATTCAATGAATATATCATGTATGAATCATGTTTGTTCCACTTTAAATCAGCATCATTGCGCTGGTATTGATCACCTTCAAATCCTATTGATCAGGTTCTCCTTTGACTTAACTAATCAGCATTTTGAGCGGCACAGTGGTGCAGTGGGTAGCGCTGCTGCCTCTCAATGGGTTCAAGTCCTTGAGCTGGAACCTTTTTGTATGGAGTTTGCATGTTCTCCCCATGTCTGTGTGGGTTTTCTCCAAAAACATGCCAAGGTTAAACGGAGACTAAATTGCCTGTTAGTGTGGGTGTGTATGAACAGTGTGTGTGCCTCATGATAGGCTGGCCACCTTCTGGGGTGTATCCCTGCCCGTCGCCCGCAGTACGCTGGGATTGGCTCCAGCTGCCCCCCGTGACCCCTAGTGAGGAAAATACCAGAATAAAAGATGCATGAATCAGAGGTTGATCAATAAACGTCAAATAATCATCATTTTAACTGCTGCTGTTTGGAGTCTGAGGTGAATCACCTGTCTGTGTCTCTGTAATCACAGTGATTCAGCCATCCATTCTTTGTCTGTTGCTATGGAGACCTGGGATCATGACAGACAGAAACAATTATTGGATGTTAGACTGCACAAACACACAGATGCATAGACATGCACGCGCAAACAGACACACGCAGACACACACACACACACACACACACACACACAAACACACACACAGACGTGCACAAAAACACACACACAGATACACACTCTCACACAGATGCACAGACACACCCAAACACACACATACACGGATACAAAAAGTCACGCCCACACAGACACACACACACAAAGGTGCACAGAGACACACACAGGCGCACACACACACGCACACACACGCACACACACGCATACACGGATACAAAAAGTCACGCCCACACAGACACACACACACAAAGGTGCACAGAGACACACACAGGCACACGCACACACACACACACACACACACACACACGCATACACAGACCCATGGTTCATTTTAATGATATTTTACAGGCTGATGTAATGTGCACCTCATTCTAGGAAACAAACGTTAACTTTGTTTTATTTTCTCGTACTGACAGAAATATCATTTTCAGTGTCAAACCACATATTTGCATTTTAGCAGCTTCCTATAGAAACACGTTTCCTTTTTGTACCACACGACTAAATTACAGAGCACCTTCTGTTAGGAAATTATCCTTCACACTGAAGGTTCAGAAGCATCCAAATTATAAAGAAATATTGAGAAAGAAGATCTACACATAAAGGCGAAGATATTCTAATGAGAAAATACTTACTGAAACTCAACACTTTGAAAGCACTTTGTGGTTCGATGTTTTCCACAAGTTTTTCATCCACGCGTTACCAGAGGAGGCAAGAATCAAAATCGACGATCTTACAGTTATACCATATTGAAGGCCTACAAAGTTATTGGGACGTTCTAGATAGTGGATTCCTCATTTTTGATGACCAGTACAGGGAGATGTGAAAGATTAAGCACCAGCTGAGACAGGGAAATAAGGTTATTATAGTTAGGTCAAAAGGTCAAAAGGTTAAACAGCATTTTTTTGTAATTTAATGTAATGTTGACTTTTTTATTCAGTTTGTACATTGGTTGATTGCAATAGGGGATGAATTAAAATGATAAATAGTACCAGTCAAGACTTCTTTCACTATGGTTCAACTGGGATGCTACACTACTGTACAGAAAATGGGACCAGACCAGTCCAGATGATACGTGATTCATATTAAACGACATGTAACCAACTGTTAATCCTTTACTATGGTAGGCGGATGTGCAGCACTGTTTTATTGTTTAATTGTTTAACATTGTGTGTGTGTTGGTGTATTTTCTTAAATCCGAACGTGACGCTAAAGTGGATTTGCTCAGATAACAACACTGAGTTTACAAGCCCAGACTTTCAGGCACTAATGACCAAAGATTCGATTAAGCCTGAGACGTCTGCATCCCACTCACCCTATCATGTGGCACAGCAGGGAGAGGTTGGCCAACCCACTTCAACACTTGCAGATTCTTACTGCGAGATAATAAGTTTGCAACATAAGATATGGAATTACGTGGTGCAGGCAGCAGGCGCGGCAAGGAAAACGTATCACAAGCTGCAGAACTCATCCAAATTGCAGGAATTTGGGTCAATGCGTTTTTTTGCTCATAAGCGAGAGAAAGGGAGGCGAGACTCTAGGTGTTGGCGTGGTGTTTTTATTGCCTACGATAAAAAGCAGCCCAGCTCACCTGGTGTACTATCCACACACGGAGAGAGTCCAAAAAAGTGTAAATGCACAGGAAACATCTGAGTCATTCATTGAACATGAAGACAGGGAGGTACAGCCCGAGGTCAATAACAGAAAAAAAATGGTATTGATGAAATGTACCAGAGGAGGAAATAAAGAGTTGTGTTTTTATGATTTCACCTGAACAGACAGAGAGCGGACAGCTCGGCTAGATCATCGAGACTGTGGGGAAAAAAAAGGATACAATGGGGATGCAATGGGCAAAAGCATAGCAGTACGCCATAGCCTCCACCAAGTCAATGCGGTGGAAAAGTGGCACGAGCGAGGAGACGGGATCAGTGGAGGAAAACGAAGCCCATCGGGCAAGCATGGCGGCGGGGGGCAGATGGGTGTACGCATTAAAGACCGACAGATCAGATAAATACAAAGCAAGATTTGTAGCTGAAAGCTACCGTCAAAAAAAAAAAAAACAGGACTCGAGTACGAGGAGACGTTCTCACCCACGGCTGACATGACAAGTATGAGAGCGATCATGTAAAAGATGAAGGAAGCGTAGGAGGATTTAATCCTACATCACATGCATATTTGCAAGCATCTATTGACTATGAAGTCTATACAGAGCAGCCAGAAGGGTATGAAAAAAACCTCGGAAAAAAGGTGAAGAGCTTGTATGGATGTTAAAAAAAGTCTCTATGGTTGGAAACAGCTAGTCAGGAATTGGAACGCTATGATTATCTGACTGAGGATGTCTTTGAATACAATCCTGCAGATCACTGGTTAAATACAAAGGAAAAAATGTAACATAAAAGTGGTATCACTTGTATGGTTTGAAGATCCTATCATTGCAGTTTGCAACAAGTGTGCACTCAACATTGTATAGGTAAAGCTCACTGACATGTTTAAAATAAAAACAGACGGCCAAGTTAAAACTGCATAGGAAAAATATCCGATCAAAACACTGGGGATATTTGGAATGCAGGATGCAACAACACCATGTGAGCCTAAAACTAAATTATGTAGAAGAGTCCGGAGAGATGAAAGAGCAAGGAAGGTACAGAGAGGTCGGTGGGAAGTGTAATTCACTTATCCACATGCACCAGGCCGGATATTACTTATGTGGCCAGTAAACTATCTCAGCATTTTACTGAAACCTTTAGAGGGAACACCGGAACACAGAGAAGCATATCTTCAGACGCCTGAAAGGAATTGTGTTTCAAAAGGACTGAGACAGGGGAACTAGTTCTCACGGCGTAGGGTGACGCTGACTGAGCATCAAACACTTAGTGCTTAATGGTTTGGACCAGGGGTCACCAATCGTGTTTCTGAAGGGATCACATGCAGTAACACATCTATCATCATCAGTCAAAATGCCAATCAACAGGCAAAGGTGCAAAATTGTAGCTACTGACCTACTGAGTGTACGGTTGCTGATGTGATGTGACGAAGCCAGCCACCAAGCGGAACTGGAAACATTATTTCAGGATTTGTCCACCACTTGTGTGTTTTAGCTGCAGATCACCTGGAGAATAAAGAGTGAGAGGAGGTGTAGGATTTACAGAACGTACAAGGGTTCCAGATAAGCGATGCACAATGGTTCAGGGTTTGCTACTGAGACGAGATGATACCAGCGTTGTTAATCAAACACGCCGAGAGGCTACAAGATGGGCCGAGTATGTTGTGCTTATCATCTGCTTATCAGTAAAGACCTTAATGCGTTTTGCAGGTTCACTCGTATACTCGGATGATAAACAGGACGTTTGTTTTGTAGCAGCAAGAAAGTGACAGTCATTGTTAGTTTTCTGTTCCTTCTTCTTAATCCAATCAAACAGCGTAATGGAATGAAAAGCGGAAATAAATTAGTGAAATAAAAGAAAAGTTCATCAGTTTATTTCTGATGGAAAATGAAGATGGAAAACGCTCCTTTTCCTCATTGGAGCGTGTTCCCTTTGATTGTTTTTATGCAAATGATCTGTCAGACATGTTGACCAAGCAGTGCGTGTGTGTGTGTGCATGTGTGTGTGTGTGTGTGTGTGTGTGTGTGTGTGTGTTGGGCCTCATTACTCCCTGTCAGCTGATTTCCTGATAAATGTTTGTGATCAGCAGTTTATTAAAGTGAAAAACACAATAGAATCAATGGCGTAGTTCCACCAAAGCCAACGAATGAGAACATCCTCAAACGTCTCTTACGGAAGCACTCAAATACTTTTCTGCAGTAAAAGTACTATGATATTCCACCGCCAAATATTCCAGCCCATTCACTGAAACTAAAGAACAGCAGCTCCATTGTGCTTTATGTAAAATACTTGGTCTAAATGCCAGTGGTGTCTATCCACGGGAATATAATAATCAGAGGTCAGGAGGTCAAGAATCATTCCCTTGGAAATGTATATTCCTGCATTTTGGTGAGTTTTTCTGAGTGAGTAATTTAGCACCAGAGTCTTTTGCACTAATAAGTGCATAAAACATAGATGAGACAGTGGAATAACCGTGATATATTCTATGATATTTATAGTATCACAGCATTTTATTACCCAAGTGTCACTTTGACCAACAGCAGCAGCTGTTTGATAAAAGACCAGAGCAGCGGCAAAATAGTTAATGTCCATTTCTTTTTTTAACTTTATTGCAATAAATGCACATCATCAACAGGCAGAAGACGACTTAAACTCTTGAGATTAGATCTCATCTATCATCTAGATATAGCACAGCAAGGGTGCAGCACATATTCCTTTTCTAGCTCAGCACTCACCAGATGAGACATTTAAGATAATAAAACATCATAAATGAATAGAGTATAAATGTATAAGAGTAGGTGTGATAACCTTCTCATAAAAGATACTTTTAGCTGTACATGGGCCTCATATATATTTATATATAAGAAACTTGTTCTTTAGCTGAAGAGCAGTGTTCAGATGTAGGAAATGTCCTTCTATATTTGTAGCTTCCTTTCTTATATTTTCCAAAGCTGTATTTTTTTGTAACCTGATGTCTGATTGTTAAATATTTATATAGGTTACTTCAGGCAAATCAAACTTATCTCTGAGTTGTGAAAAGAATTTTAAAACCTTCCCGTCCAGGAGTTGATTTATTGTTATCAGACCAGTTTCTGCACTGTGCTACATTGATGGTACAAATATATAGAATCTATATTCCCTGCTATAGGCTAGGCCTGTGACAGACCTTCAATGTCTGTAAAATACAGAAATTAATTATTCATTCCCTTTTTCTAAGATTGCTGACTAAGAAATGGAAGACTAGACAACGGGATAGCTGGTATGGATCTGTTCATTTTTTGGTCAGTCCTCAACCACCTAAACTGCCATTATTACCTGGGAATAAACTTTTAGATTAGTTTAGGTTAAGTTCAGGTCTTTTGCTGACATTAATACTTTCAACCATATTCTTGGTTTTTGCTGTTGCTAAATGAATTTTGATAATAGTTTTTTCTAAAAACTTAAATATAGATTATACTAAGAGCATGAGGGACTGTAATACGGATAAAAGTCTCTGTATGATATTCATTCTTACTGATTATCTAGCCAAAGAGGGACATTTTGTGGTTTTTGGTGGGAGAAAAAAATGTCAGTAAATCTGAATCCCTGATCCCCACCAATCATCAGGGCTGCAGATTTTTTTAGTTTTAACCTTATACTTTGACACTTTAGTGTATTCATTATGATCATGGAGGAGAACAGGGACAGATATATTTTTCAGAAATATGAATATATCATCTGCAAAACTGTGCTAATTTATGCAGATTAAGTATTCCCTCTATAAGGGGACCAGACCTTCCCAAGTCGGCCAACGGTTCAAAGCCTAGAGCTAACAAAGAGGGCGATGAAGCATCTCCTTGACGTGTACCAAGTAAATGGCCTGCATGGTAAATGGCCTGCATTCACACACACTGATGGCAGTGGCGATACACGAAGCCGCCCGCATACACACTCACACACCAGGAGGCAAATCAGGGTTGAGTTTCTTGCCCAAGGACACAATGATGTGCAACTCAGAAGAGCCAGGAATCGAACCACCAAGTTTCCAACTGGTGGATGTCTGCTCTACCTCTGAGCTACAGCCACCCCAAGTCCAAGCGAGAAAAACTCTAAGCGGTGCCCATTCACTTTAACTCTAGAATCTGAGGGTTTTACAAGAATCCACCTCACAAAGATGTCACCGAAGCCCATTTTGCTGAGAGTCTGTTCTGAGAAGGTCCAGTCAACCTTGTCAAATGCTTTCTCAGCGTCCGGGCCGAGGACAGAGACGGCATGTCCCTCCTGGCTGCAGGCGGTCGCAGGGTCAGGGCTCCTCCTATTATCAGTCTATTGGCCATCTATTATTAATAAAACCTATCTGGTCTGCCTTTATACATTTTCTGATGGATTTTGTTCTGTTTGCTAAGATGGAGGTCCAGGTTTTAAGATCCACACTTATCTGAGCAGTCAGATATACATAGTGTTGGCTTTTCCTTTATGATTCACACTTTTCACTGCGTTTGACCATCAGCCGGGGGTGGGGGGTTCCTTCTGTTAAAGCATGGCTGTAGACTCTACACAAAACTAAGTTAACTCATTTAACAAGGTTTTATAATATTCTTCTGGCAGAAGAAATTTGTTGTTTTTATGTCTATTAGATCTACTTCTATTAGATGCAGCCTTTTGTAGCTGGAAGGCCAGCAAGCGACTTTCTATATTAAAACATAACACTGCCTCTTAGTAAGTTGCACTGCTCCTTATTCTTTTACTTGTTGATACTCTTAGTCAAACTTTTTCATTTCCCTCTCTCATTCAACCTGCTTGAGCGAGTCTTTGCTTTTTTTTTTAATATAGATGAAATATTGATAATGTTATCCCTCATCACCACCTTGTGTCATTATCATTAGAATGTTGAATTATTTCAAGATTTCTTATTGAATGTATGTTTAGTAATGATACTAAAGTCTAGTTCTGTAGATATCTGTTCCTGATAATAAAACATAGGCTGAAGGTGGTGGCGAACATGCACTGGGCCCAGTTCATCCATCATTGCATGCAGGATTCATGTTTTTATTTTCACATAGCGCCCACTCCTGCAGGAAGTCTGACTCCAGTCTGCCTCAGAATGCACCACGAACCTCTACCTATTAAAATAAATGGCTTTGCTTTGTCTGCTAATAGAGGCGCTATCATCCTAAAGAAATGTGGACAATCCTCATTTGGGGGGTTATAAATTAACCCGTGTAGCTTCAGTACCTCTAATAGTGCCTATTACTAGCCTCTTTGTCCTCAATTGTTTTTTTTTCGTGGCTAAAATAAACTGATTTCTTTAGCAGGAAGGCAACTCGTGTTTTCCTCCCATTTGTGAAGAGGCTATATACCTGGTACACCCATTATCTTCTTAATTTTAAATGCTCCGTTTCTGACAAATCCCCTTTCCCTTTCAATATAACTACTTATACCCTTTAAATTCTAACTGATGGAATTTAAACTATGCATATATTGCTGGTGTTTAGTATGCTTTCCTTACAGCATCTCACAAATACACATAGAATAAAAAATACTGAAATTAAGTATAATGAAAGTAATCCATATCCGACCTCAGGGCACAAATAGAACAAATAACATTACAGAAATGAAATAAAGTGAGCTCTCTAATACCCAAATGGGTTTTTCAGTGTTATTTCATAGTTCAGCTACTTCAGACCTGAACACGCACCGGTCCCTGGTGAAACCCGACTGCTCCTCCGAGGGGAACACACCCACTGCCGAGGCGAGGAGGATGTGGGCGGTACTCGCTGTTTACCGGCGTCCATGCATCGTTGCATCCTTGGTATCTTTATCTTCCAAAAAAAAACAACCCGGCATCATTCATCTCGAGAAGATCCCAGAGGTTAATAGCTGTTAGCAGCGCCCGGCCTTTTCCCTGTTCCACCTGAGCTCCCCTAGCTCCCGGGGAGCCTGCGTTATTGTCACGTACAGTATACATCCTTTTCACCATCATCTGTGGAGATCCTTCAGCTGTGCTGGGTCGATACAGTGGTGCTGATGTTTTTCCCATCGTTGGCTCCAGGTTCACTTGAGATTAGCGCCCTTCAAGGAGCATTCCTGAAATTTAACACTAAGTGATTTCGGAGTGGTGCTGGGGTTCTTTGGACTGAAGAACCGACTGATTCCTTCACACATTCACGTCTTTGCCTTCTCCTCCTTCAGACAGTTCATAGAATCTTCTGTCTCCCCGACATGGCATCAGTGGAAGCATTTGAACCTTTATAACAAGCAAACAATGTTAATGTTCAGGGCGTTTGCGGTTATCTGCTGCAGTAGTTTTCAAAAATGATTGAGGCACAAACAAAGATGCATCGAGACAGAGAATCAACTCACAGTAAAAACCCTGCTGCGTTATCAGACTTTTTCTGTTTCACCGCCTCTTTCTGCTTTTCGATCCTTCCTTACAGAAGCTTCCTGATGCAGCCTTTAAGCGCAAAGTCTTTTCAGGAACGTGAAACCATAAAATCCTAACGACCACAAGTCAATAGGGATATGGACTGTGTTGCAGTTTATTATCCATTTTCCTCACAAAAAAAAGCACAAAATGCTGCTTTTTTTCCCCACAATTTACTTCTGTTCTTTCTGCTCTGACAAACTAAACAGTAGAAATACAAATCATGGCAACACATTTAGTGATAACATATAGTTGCCAACCACTTGCCACAGCAACTAGGGCTGTTCGATGCACTTTTATATATTTTACTTAAAATTATTTTGATAAAGCCAGATTTGTTTGTTTTACCCACTTTGTAAGTTATTCATCCATTGCCCGTCACAAAATAATTTGCCAGTTGCCAGCAGCAGCTGCCCCAGCTGGATGCCACCCCACAATCTGCTCCTACTATCACTTTCACTTTCAGTCTTTCTGCTCACAAACCTGCTGCCACCTGGTGGACAAGTCTAGTAGTTTCAGTGGGTTTAACTACAGATACAGAACCATAGACATCTATGAACACAACCAATGATGAGTTTAAAGCTATTCGATCTTAGAGTCTTTCTGAATCATAACCAACCGCTGATGTTTGGTACTGACATCTGACAAATAAAAACTCAGCAAAAAAATGTTGTTACGATGGGATGGCTTTAATGTCCGGATATGTGGAAGCTTTTTAATATTCCACAACAGACCTGATGGCCATTACTGAACCATCGTTATCAGCCACGCCCACTTCTCTCTGAGCAGACAGGTGAAGATTCCATGGATATTATTATAATACTATTAATATCGCTCTTATTATAAGACGGTTAAAGCATAGCAGTGAAGTAGATGTGTTGAATCTGTGCAGCACAGGGACACCTGCATTAACACCTCGTGGTGTGAAACGTGTGAACAAACCGACTCACTGAGTTTCTCTCACAGTTTAATTTACTCATGCAGCAGGTTTACATTCACTACGGGAACAACACCAACAGATGCACTGTCTCCATGGTAACGGATCTTCATAAGCACACCTCCATTTCCACATGTTTTCCTGTGTATATTTCTAACAAACTTCTTTTCCTCTTTTTTTCTTTTTTTTTTTTTTTTTGCTTCAGTGCATCTGTGAGGACAGAAAAACAACACACTGCTACAGACCAGCACCTGAAAACAGCTCAGCCAGCAGACGCCATGCTGCCAGTGATGTCATCCTCTTATCAGTCTCCGTCAGTGACGTCATGTTGGAGCTGAATCTGGTTTATTACGGATGGCGTGATGGCAGATTTTCCTTCACAATGATTACATGATGGTAGCTTAACATGGTGATGGTGACATTTTGTTGCTAAGGCAACAGCTCGGCACCAACATGGCGACTGCAGGTGTCTAAGTGGCTGAACTGAGTCCGAGTGGCTGACTACGATCACTGATGCTAACGCTGCCAGGATACAAAAACTGTAAAAAAATACAAAATGATCATGGTATCAAATGAAGTTTTTACAAATCAAATACAGTTAAAAGTCATCAGAGGTTTTCAAGAGGTCACAAAGACAAATAATCAGGTGGCCGGAGACTGATACTATTTTAGATCAGGGAGGTGGTGGTGTATTTGTTTAGAGAAGCTTAGGAGCACAATCTGATATTATTTAAGATATCAGCAGGATCTGATATAATAGATAATATTCGGAGTGGAGTTGGATGTTATTTTAGATGATCTCGTGGGTGGAGTCAGATATTGCTTTAGATATGAAGGGAATGCTACCTGAAGGCTACCACTGGATTTATAGCACCATAAGAGTTAATTGATGTTTTTAATGTTCACAGAAAGTTTCATGTTTTTTTTTTTTTTTAATTCTGAGACACATGTTTTGATTTCATGCTGACAGGACCGGCTCAATTAGTCCAGATCAAATCTGACCAATAGGAACACACATCAGGACTGAACACCACTGACATTACTCTACCACACTGATGCTTTAAGGAACAGATGGAACTGGAATAATATGCGAGTACATTATCAAAGTCCTTCAGTAAAGTGTATTATAATGTGATAAATGTTGCTGTGTTGAATGATGATTACTGTGATTTGTGGCCGGCAGAGGAAAGTCTGTGCTTCTCTCCTTATGACCCGACCTGAAGCTACAGGGGAATATAGATGATGGATAATTTACAATGTGTCATGAGCAGGGTAAACTGACTCTAATTATGAAAGACATATTCTAATGGAGCCAGTTGTTCATAAAAAACATTAGGCAACAATCAACCAGTAAGTTATGTGCTAGTTTATTTTAACTGATGTTTCTACTATTGTCACTACTACTTCTACTACTAATATTTGCTCTCTCAGAGCTGAGACTGAACAAGAACACGATGAAGTGAAAACTGAGTATTACTTGGAAGAAAAGTTTTAATATAGCTGTGAAAGAGTTGAGTATTTAAAATGACTGGTTTACAAATACCAGTGTTGTGTCATTTATTACTAGATGAGTATTAAAATTACCAGAGGTTAGCACTTATCATAGGTTGTAGTACTTGCTGAAGGGTTGTATTCAGTAGTATTTGTAGGGGGTGTTGTAGGTTTTATTATTAGTTGTAAGGTTTTTTAGGGTTTAATACTTGTAGAAGTAAATTGTTGGCGGATGTATCACTAGTTTTTGAAAGAAGTTGGGTGTTTAAGGTTTCTATACTATATGAAGTACATGTATGCTTTGTACTAGTTGTCGTACCACTGTTTGTTGTTGAGTTATATTACCATTGTTGAAATGTTTTGTTCTGCAAAGATGGTAATTAGTGTTGTAAGGTTTATACAAATTGAAGTACTGTTGCTTTAAGATCGTGTACTAGATGGTTGTTGTAGTGGGTTTAGTACTAGTGGAAGTACTGGTACTCTGAGTTTTACATACTCAAAGTAACATTTGAAATCTTGTTTTAAGATAAGGACGTAATATTGGACCGTCCACCGGGTGGAGCCACGATCCTCTGGGTGGAGCGGCGCGGTATGTGGTCGTCGATCTGAGCCCCTGCAGAGGAGGAGAAGAAGAAGAAGGGCGTTGGTGTGTTGATCAGGTTATTGGAGCTTGCAGCTACACGCGAGTCCACCATGTCTGAACACTACCTGCCAGGGTGAACCCTGATTGGTGCAGGTTTCGGGGGCCAGTTAGGATTTTGGGACAGGGGGTCCCCCTGGTGGTTGGAGTGGGCGGGACTGATCGAGTCATGCTGATGACATCATGGACCGGACCGTCATAGTTACCGCGAGGGACGCCGCGGGCCTCGGCCATCTGGAAAAAATAAAAATACACACATCCGTTAACTGGATTAAACTGTTAATGGTTAACTGGTCAATGAGACTGACAATATTTTACTAAATGAGTTTTAATTGGTTCATCACAGTTATTCAATTCACTCAATTGTTGACCTGAGGTGGTCTGTCCATTACCAGGGTGACAGGTGGTCTGTAGGTTACCAGGGTGACAGGTGGTCTGTAGGTTACCAGGGTGACAGGTGGTCTGTAGGTTACCTTGCTGCGAGCTCTGATCCTCCTGTATACGGCGTCAGGGAAAGCCTTCCGGGGAACGAAGCGTCCTGAACCTTCCGCAACGTTGAGTTTTCCGTCCTCCAGGACGACTCGTCCGCCACTGATCACCGCCGTCGCTATGCCGCGGAACTCCAAACCCTCCAGGATGTTCAGCTCCACCGTCTGCACAGAGAACGACAGGAAGAGGTGATCAGTGATCATCAGTGATGGTGATGATTGATGATGATGCTGATTGTTGATGAAGGCCCTCCCCCTACCAGGTTGTGGGATTTTGCGGATACGGTTCGGGTTTCTTTTGGATTCCAGACAACGATATCAGCATCAGAACCAACAGCGATCCGTCCTGACAACACACACACACACACACACACACACACACACACACACACACACACACACACACACACACACACACACACACACACACACACATCAATGTAAGCTGAAATAGTTTTAAATGTCAATGCTGCAGATTTGGTGTTGGTATGTGTTGTCAGTCGCTGATGTGATACCTTTGCGAGGGTAAATATTGAAGAGCTTTGCAGCGTTGGTGCTTGTTACTGCAACAAACTCATTTTCATCCATCTTCCCTGTAGACTGCAGAGAAAAAGAAACAAAGACGCTGAGTCTAGTCTTTCTGTTCTCAGATACTTGTTTAGACATTGCATCACACAAAGAAGCACTGTTAAAACACCACCTATAAATGTGTTTCCATGGAAACCATTGTTACCATATGGCAAGGTGAACCCTCTGCCCTTCCACACATTATGTTTTTCTGGCGGTTTTATTATAATTTTAATCTTTTCAACTTTTCTGCACTATCCATCAATGTAAAATTGTACAGGCAGCTAATTAAATACAATCAAATCAAGCAATAGCGTAGCTTTCCATACTCTTTTACTACTTTGCTTCTCTATTTATTTCTTATGTTGCTACTTCACTTCTCCTTAAAGGTCAAAGGTCAGGTTATCTCACCACAGCTCTGTCCCACACCACCGACATCCTCTCCTCTATTCCGTTGGTTCCCTCAGGGATAAGAGTGAAGTCATCTTTTCCGACAGCTTTCTGAGCTGTGGAGAAGCTGGCCTGGGCGCTGGCTGTCACCTGGAGGTCTCCACTGGAGGAAAACACAAAAGAGACAGTCAGGTCACCAAGGTAACAGGGTGGAGTCAGGTTTACCATGGTAACAGAGGGGGAGTCAAATTTACCATGTTAACAGGGTGGAGTCAGGTTCACCATAGTAACAAAGAGGGGGAGTCAGGTTCACCATGGTAACAGAGGGGGAGTCAGATTCCCCGTGGTAACAGTAGGGGAGTCAAATTTACCATGGTAACAGAGACAAAGTCATACTCACCATGCTAACAGAGAGGTCAGGTACAGTGGCGTTGAAGGGTCCGGGTTGAGGGGCGGGCTCATTACAAAGGCAGCAGCTGTGGCCCAGTCTTTGGACCAATAGTGGGAGCCGTCAGTGGCAAGACTGGCTGTGATTGGCTCCCCGTAAACCACAATACCTGAGAACAGAAACAGGCAGATGTGTAACTGGCAGTGTTTGTCTGATACATCCATCAGTCTGGGAACTCTGTGTCGTCCCGAGGAAGAATAGAAGGATAATGTCACCTTTCTTTCTGGCTTTGGCGATTACATCAGCAGCAGATTTGCTCATCACCTTGGTGATGTAGATGGGGCAGTTGGCCTGTTTGGCGATGGTGATGGCTCGATACACGGCCTCTGTCTCCACCTGACAACACGTAAACAGACATAGATGATGCCGCTTGGTGGATATTTGTATGTATATATTATGTGTGTGTGTGTATAAAGGTGTTTTCCAGCTGTATTTACCTCCTCAGGGTGAGACATAACATGCCCTTCAGGTCCTGTGATACCGTAAGTAAGAAGCTTTTTTTGCTCCTGAAACACAACCCAACAAATTCAAATTCTGTTTAAAAAAATCTAATCCAGAATAATCTTCAGGCTATGAATAAGATGTTTTCTGCATGAATAAATGAGACAGAGCTTTTTGTTTAATTGGTCAGGAATTATTACCTCATCAATTATGTCACCGTTCTCAGCGTGGACCTGGGCGATGGCTCCGAGATCCCGGAGGACACCAAACGCCTCATAGAGCTGAAACCATGGAAACAGCTCAGCAACAACAACAACAACAACAACATGAGTAATAATGATAATATATAGTAATTATAACAGTGTTTCACCTGAGAGTCTGAGCTCTGATATCTGTCCTTGTAGGCCATAAAAAACAGGAAGGAGTTCACACCTGACACACAAATACTGTCATTAATACACAGCAGGAGTAGATAGGTGGTGTCGTGCTGACGTGTGCGTGTAACCTGCCTCTGTCTTTAACGAGTGTTTCTAGTTCTTCGTAGAGGCCTTCATGCCAGCGTGTGATGTCGAGGTGCAGAGAGAAGTCGCAGCACGCCCTCTGATCTGCTGCTTCTCTCCACTGCTCAAACGCTGACAGTAAACTGATCCCAGGCTCCACCAACACGTGGTCGACTGCAAGCACAAACATCGGTTTCGTTACTATCGCCGCGCTTCCCTGAGTGAAGCCCGTTAGATCAGTGTTGACAGATTATCGATAATCATCTGACTGATCATGGTGGTTCCTCCGGCCAGAGCGGCTCTGGTTCCCTGGTAGAAATCATCTGCGGGGTTCAGGCCTTTCTGCGGCGTGTGCAGGTTGGTGTTGGCGTCGATTCCTCCGGGGATAACCAGCTGACCGTACGCGTCCACCGTCTTCACACCGGCCGGGACGATCAGGTTCTCTCCGATCTGTCTGTTCAGGACAAAGGTTGATAATGTCACCAGATTAAACAGCTTTTTATTGTTTGTTTCACTCAAGTTGTTCACTGAATAAACTGGAATGTCTTTAATATAAACATTAATATAATGTCTATATAATTACACATATATATTAATATAATTACAACAAAATGAAAGTAAAACTTATGTATAATAATAATAACAACCTTTACCTAACAGCTCTCTTAACAAGAATACAAACTGCTTCACAATAAATAAGACAGCTACACTCAGAATAACATATATAAATAACTATTATATAAATAGTATAAATAAATATTATTCACAATAAAAAAGATAAAAGGGCTAAATATTAATGAATTGATTATTGACTAGTTTGTTTGGGATTGTTGCCAAATTGATTTCTATTAAAGTTTAAATTGTAATAATTATAATAATAATAACATAAATATGATGGAAATATATTATTTAATTACGTTTGATGTTATATCCATATGAATATAATGTCAACATACCATTAAAATAACGATGAATATGTTTCTGAAATAAAGATAAAAGATAAGTCTTTACTTGATGGTTCCATCCTCGACGTAGACGTCGGCGTAGAACGACTGGTCGTCGTTGACGATCTTTCCTCCTTTGATGATGAGACGGTCGCCCTAGCAACAGATAGAGAGGATGCTGGGAATCAACAGACTGATGAACACCTGGACCATTTTCAAAATAATCATTTTTTTATGGACATGAAATGATCTGAAAGGAGGATTTATACACATAATTGATTTGATTGGACATTTTCTCTCTTAATAATTAGTTTTTGCGTTTTTAAAAAAATTATTTCATTACATTTTCTTTCCTGGTTATATTAGTCTCAAGTTACTGTTCAAAAATACCACGTTATTACAGATGTGTTGCTGTCGGTGACCTGCAGGGAAGCTGCTGCCATGATTTACTGATATATTTGTGATAGATGATCTCAGTTTGATAATTTTTAATAATAAATCACCGTCGCAGTAAAAACATCAGCAGCTTCACTTCAGTTCGAGTCTGAAACCACCCCGAGCAGAGCCGAGTCGAGCCGAGCCAGTCGGCGGCGTGATTGACAGGTGGAGCTGCAGCATCCTGCCTCCCGGCGGCTCCACCGGCTCGGCCCGGTTATCCGGGCTCGGCTCGGCTCGGGTTGAACCTACCGCGGGTCTGGCGCTGCTCTTCTTAGCCTGGAACGACATGATGCTGCAGCTGATCGGCTCTGATCGGTCTGCGATCGGCTAATTGATCCGCACACACACAGACAGGCGGCTATTGTTGCTCCCGTCTGCTCTGACGTCACGCTGCCCACAAGACGCAAGCTGCTTCCGGTGTGGGGCTTCAAAATAATGCATTTACGCGGACTTTTTTTATAGATTTCTAAAAATATTCTTAGAAATATTTCGAGGAAAAAGACTATCGTGGAAATACTGATCAATCAATACACTCATTCAATATGTTCACCATTTCACAGCTGGACAAAGAATGATAAATGTGTTTAACTCATCGATGAAGAAAAAAGTTCTAATTGAAAAACAATTAATATTTGATTTGGTGTCTGCAGACTAAATCACGGAGAGTTTTATAAAAGGGAGCATTCAATTTAATCGTTTTAATCCTTCCGACAGTTGCAGTTTCACCACGCCCAATAAGACAGGACTCAGTGCTGTTTGATGACATGATGTATCGCCTTTTATTTTGAAAGGACATCCCAGATGTAATTGGAGTGCTAGGCGCTGATTGGCTGTGAAGGCCCAGAAGCAGAGAGATGCTGATGCTGATCATAAAGGTTTGTGGAGACTGAATTTATTTATTTATTTATGTCAACTCATCATCAACTCATAATACTTGTGTACTTTTACTGCAATACTTTACCTACATAGACTAATAATATTAATGCAATGCAATTTAATTACATACACTAAATTTAGATATACTGTACTTTTACTGCAATACGTTAACTACATAGACTCATGATACTGATGTATTACATACAGAAGGAGAAAAAGAAAGAGGAAGAGGCTGGTTGATGGAACATTAATCATTATAAGTTAATCATTCTCATTCATTTGTTGTTGAAGATATAGTTTAATTCACCACTAAATGTGGATGAAGGGATCAGGAGCTGGGTGATGTGCAATTCATTTGTACCTCCCTCTTGCCATAGTTTTCCCGGCTGTGTGCGGAGGGGAACACCACCGTCTGTCGTCCCTGGCTCGCGGTATCTCCTCCAACAGGGTCATCGATCCCGCTACGAGCGGCTCGCCGTCGCTGCGTCTGCGGGCTGAACGACTCAAAGTTCAGGGTCTTGTTCTCAAAGGCTCCCTCAACGTTGCAGAACATTCCGCCGTACTTCATCCGAGGCCTCGGGGAGTCCGAGCCCAGCCGGGACAGCAGGGAGGAGCAGTCATCATCCTGCAAACACTTCTTCTCAGACATCCTGCTCACTGCAACTACAGAAACATACAGAAGAACAAGAGGGAATAAAAGGAGGAGGAGGAAGAGGAGGAGGAGGAGGGTTTGCTAGAGCTCAGCGGATTAATGAGGTGGAGGAGGAGGAGGAAGAAAAAAAGAGGACAGGGAGGAGCTGAGAGTAAGACTCGTGAAGAAAAAGCTATGAGTTTATCCTTCAGATTGTTTGTTTCAACCCTAATAGTCTTGGTTCATGGGTCCCAACTGGTGGGTCAGGACCCTCATGGGGTCACAGCCTCAATCATACTGGACACTAAATGTTTGTGAATGAATACAGAAACATAAAGAACTGCCAGAACTCAAAAACATCAACGTAAAATCCAAAAACTGAAGCTCAATGTTCATCAGACTGAAACAGCTCTTCATGCTTCCTATTATTAGAGTTATTAGTGGAAGGTAGATTTGTCAGCTTTGATACTCACACAGTACTTATTGATCAGTTATTTGTTTGTTTGAATCCAAACATGAAGATAAATGTCTGACATTAGCAAAATGATCATTTAAAGAGTTGAGGTTGAGTTCATTTCCTATTGACACATTATCAGATTTGCTGTTTGGTTTCTTTACTCTTCGACATGATGCAGTTCGTGGATCGACATTGATTTAGCAGAAAAACACGACCCCGTTAGTTGATGATCAGCTGAAGAGAATCTTAAAACTGGGAATGACGCGCTGACATTATCACGTGACATCAGAGTGAGTTCAGATTTTCAGCTCCAAAGAACACGAGGACACAAAAAGAGCGAGACGGCTGGATCTTTAACTGTCTGACTTTGTAGACTGACAGGACACACACACACACACACACACACACACACACACACACACACACACACACACACACACACACACACACACACACACACACACACACACACACACACACACACACACACACACACACACACACACACACACACAGGTCAGTGCTCATTACTGTTGATGTTCCAAAGCTCTAAGGCGCTGTAGCATGAACTGGATTTCTTTGCCTGTCAGGTTCACTTTACTTACACTTTTTGAACACACACACACACACACACACACACACACACACACTTACACTCAGTGGACCGTAACAAACGTATCTCTGATAGTTTCAGCTCCTCTGAGGCTTTTACACTGAAAAGTCACTTCCTGTCTTACATTAGAAACATTGTTGTCTTTAAACGTGACATCCTGAAAGCACAAAGAAGAAATGTGATGTCAGCCAATCATGGCTTCATGTTCTGCTTTGCTCTCCCCAGCAACCAATCGGGAAAGCAGCATTGTAACCTTCAGACGTGAATAATCACAATACAATAGAGTTTAACTTCCAGAAACCTTCACTTACACTTTACTATTATTATTGTTGCTTTTTTGAAGTTCGCCGAGACTTTTCCTTGCCAACCAATCACAGTGGAGGAGGGGCGTGGCAACATTATACCATCACCAGATTCTCTATCATGCTTCCGTCACATGTGTAGAGTCCATCACATCTTCATCTCCTTCACACCTGTTCTCAGTCACACCTGTAAAGTCGCTATCGTGTCTTTGTCACAACTTTCTTACAACTCTCTTCTTACTTTCTTTAATATCTGTGACATCCCCGTCATCTCCCTCTATTATTTGTCTCTGTAGTGTCTCTTTACTTTAAGATTACGCAGAAGTTTATTTTTCTAAAATGACATACAATAAAACACTGTGCACTGTGTAGAGCAGCTACAGTCCTCACCACAGACAGACTAAGTTTAAATCAAGTGACCCTTTCCTGCAAGCCGCTCCCCATTTCTCTCTGCCTCCCCCTTTCCTGGCTCTCTCCACAAGCAATATTAATGAAGGCATAAAAACTTTAACCATAAATACCTGAAAAATCTATAAAAGACAGTACAATATCAGTACAAAGGCATTTCAATTAGAAACATAAAAGAGAACATAAATAAGACAAGAAAAAAACGATTAAAAGTAAAACAGGCGCAGTGGAGAAAGGTTATAGAGGAATCAGATCTATTTTGGGTCTGAAAGGTGAATTATAAGTTTATGACTAAAGATTGGGAGAGATGTGAGGGTCTGAATGTCCAGTGGCAGTTTTATTTCACCATTTTGGGGCTAAATGTGGGAGAGGTTTGTTTTTTAGAATATGGAGCTGGGGAGGAGTGAAACATCCTGTGCTGATGGAGGTTTTTAAGTGGAACAGGGACTGAAAATATGAAGGCTGTGTGGTGAGCTGCTTTAAAAGTGAGGAGTTTTGAGTTTGATGCAGTGATGGAGAGTCAGTGGAGATCACAGAAGAGAGGTGACATGAGAGAATGAGAGTTGAATAAAGGCCTGCCTCATGTCCCTGTCTTGTCTCCGTCACGTCTCTGATGTTTTTCCTAAATGAAGAAGAGGAACACTGCAGCCTTAAATCTTCTTCTTGACACTTTTAAGTAGAAGGGACAGAAACACAAAGTCTGAAACAAATTTAATGCATATGCTTTGTATTTTTCATAGTAATACTTTAGGCGTTCATAAATACTTTTGGACTCAATCACAAAACAAAAACACGGTTTTGTCATCGGTCTCCTTCCCACCTTTTATAATCTGTAATCACATCGAAGTGGCGACTCTTGATGTTCACTGAGTTCAGACTCACAGCGGGATAGAAAAATATCATCTGGAATAATAAAAGTACAACAGCAGCATCCAGTTTTTAAAACATATTTAGTTTCTGTTCTGAACGCTGCAGGACCAATGGAGGATAATTCACACAGAGAAACAGGTTTAAACAGATTATGTTATTTGACTTGTTTAGATAATCACAGTTACAAAAGTTTTAAAAAATAATACAGATGAGAATTTCATCACTGAAGTGACAAACCTGACATAAAATACTGGATTACAAATTTTACCCAAAAAGCAACAAAATAAAACTTGAACATGATTTAAAATTGATCAAATTACAAAAAATTTATATATTTTATTTTGAGATTTTTCTTTTCAAACTGTCAGAGTTTCATTTCAGAATCAAACTCTCATAGCAGAAAAAAGATGCATAATTTCATGACAGTAATAATGGGTTATAAATAATATTTTTTCTTTATTGTTCTGTGAAATTATCCTCCAGAATTCAGTCCAGTCTAAGAAGAACAGACATTGTACTTTCTTCCATCAGCTTGAACCTCACCACCTGGAATCTGGATCATCTGGACCTGGTTCCACTCAGGGTTGAATGACGACATGTTTTACTTCTTTCAGGCTTCATGCTTCTTTTCTTTTTAAAGTCAGTTGTTGTTGTAGCAGCCGTGACCTTTGACCTGAAGTCGTGAAGAAGAGTTTCCTTCATCAGTTTTTGGTCCTGTGATGTGATGAAGGTTATTGGCTGAAAGGCTCTACAGTGGAACAGCCAATCAGAACAAAGTTGAATGCATGTGAACTTATATCAGAACAGATAAGAACCAACTCTGTGGTTCAATCATGTTTCTACGGTGATTCAATGGTGTAACTTAGGAACCAGTTACCTTTAACTGACACAATTAACTACCTAAACTCTAAAAGAAACTAAGATAACTGTTGCTATCCAGCTATCTCAGTTAGCAATGTTTAAAGACAGCTAGCTTAGCTAGCGCTAGTAGAAGTCCAGCTAGCTGAGCTAACTGTAGGAAGTCCAGCACCACTTTGGTCCAGCTGGCTGAGGCCAGCATGTGTTTGTTAGCTGCATATCATTATGTGTTCTGGCAAACATGAGCTAACACTGAGCTAGTTAGCATGCTGCCAGTCATGGTTTCACTCTTCCTAAACACAACATTCTCCTGTTGCTGTGGAAACCATCCATCACTCTGTCTCTGAATCAACACTGTGGCATCGTGGGAGGGTGTGACTGTGTTGTTCCAGGGTCAGGTGACAGCCGGGCTCTGCTCTGATTGGCTGACAGCAGCCAGAGGCAGGAGAGGGGGGCAGGAAGCCAACGAGCAGCCGTAGTCGGGTACCGCTGCGGCTGCTGCTTCCACGACCTGGAGCCAGGAATCCTTCTGTTGTCTGGGCTGATCCAGACTAAACCAACCCCACTGAGTCCAGCTGCTGGAGTCTGCAGACACTACAGCACAGAGACAACACATTTGAAAACATGAATCAGTGCAGATTATTTTCATTCGTTGAATTCAGACCAGTATCAGTGTCCAGCAGGTACAGAGTTCCATTGCTTAAAACTAGTCCAGTGTTAAACTGTAGGATGAGAAATAACACTAGTTATATGAGGAGCTATAATGTTACATTAATATTGGAAAATGTAGCTTTCAACACAAAGCTTAAAATATATACAATTCTTGGGATAAGAGATAAAATATTGATAAAATCTCAGATAATTAGCAAAATCTTTTCCAGCACATTTAAATAATATCCTGTTAAATCAATAAGTTTGATAATTTTGGTCATTTTAATCGTAACCTGATCAATTTTTAAAGCATCTCTGAACAGATGATGTGTCGTCCTGTGGTGAAAACCACGTACACCATGAATTACCAAATAACGGGCAATATTTGTTACAGTCCCTTAACAGATTAGACATTTATTTGAGACCATGTGGCAATTTGGGACAGGGGATTATTTCAAGGGGAAAGTTTTGCTCAGCACAACTATAATCAGTATGACTACTGTACAACTTGAAGTATTCAAAAGTCAGATTACAGTAGATTGAATTTCAGGTTGTACTTTTTATTTTATGTGCTACAGCGGAGTCATGACATTTGAAAATTAAACAATATTACCCAGAAAGGGTGTGCCTTAACTTCACTTCATTATTTAAAAAAAATAAATTTGACTCAGTGTTTAGAAATTTAGAAATATACACCTGCAACCAGCCATTAATGAGGGCCCAGCGGGTACTGGAAACCTGGCTATTTTTGTGTTATTTACGCTAAACATGTGGCCATGTTGCTGCTGTGTGACTCACCGGCTGCTGTTAGGACCAGAGAATAAAGGCCAAAGAGAAGAATAGAAACAAAAATAGAAACTACAAGAAACAGAAGCAAACAGATGAGTCAGCAGAAGTTTGAACCGAATCTGTTGTGTAAATGAAGACTAAAAGACGAAATAACTGTAGATGAATCTCTGTTCGTACCTTCTCCTCTAGTTCTTTGATCTGACGTTTCTGTGCTTCTATAAATTCCTCCAGCTCCTTGTTCCTCTGAAACAAAAAATCATGTTGGTTAGAAACCTGTGATTTAGTTCAGTTGGAGTTTACAAGTGAATCTGTTAGTTACAGGTGAGTGGGTCATTTACCTGCTGTGTGAGCTGCAGCAGTTCCATCCTTTCTCGGAGGATCTGCGCATCTCTCTCTCTCAGCTCGCACATCACGTTTCTTTTCCATTGGTCCATGGCTCTCCTGAGCCCCTCCCTCTCGTCCTCTGTCAGAGTCTCTGTCAGATGAGCCTCATCCATCTTTAATCCTGCCATCCTGGAATATTCTTCCTGCTGCAGAGCCTCGAACAACATGGCCTCCAGCTCCAGGATCCTCTGCATCAGACAGGTCAAAGGTCAACCTTAACTGTGCTGTAATCAGATTGTTAGACTTTAAGTTTAAGTTTAAGTTTAATTACATTTTTTGTTGGTTTTATTTTGTATCCATAATGCAAAAATAAAGGACATTTCTGAAATAGATCCCACAGTTTTGTATTAAAAGACAGTAGTCAATCAGTTTGTGTAGTAAATCACAAACTTCCTCTCCAGCTTTAATTTTGTTTGAGTTTGTCACCTGTTGAACAGATGTTTGCAAGTGTCACACTGACCTTATGAGCCTGATCCATTGACTGCTTCCTGTAGTCCAGCTCTTCATCCAGGTAACCCTTCTGTTTACTGAACAGATCCTACAACACCAACCACACATATGGCTATGGGCAGTTTGTATATGTTTGAAAGAAAATTACATTTTGAAAAAAGGTGAAATGGCTATCTATAATCTTTATAAACATATCTGTGAATGCGTAGAATCTGTAGGAAAGGAACAATTTTTCTATGACTGGCTCAACATGCCCCAAACAATCATTAAAGAATATGTTTTTACCTTCTCGCTCTCAATGTCCAACATCTTCTGCTGCAGTGCTGACTTTGTCACTTCAATGGACTCCAGCCACTGATCACAAAGGGACAGGTGGACATGAAGGAGACAAAACAACCAGTTGGTAGAAAGTTACTGGTCTCAGTCAGAAATTTGTACAACACATGATCAAGGTTAAACAAGACGTAGCAGGTAATCAGTGAGTTTAGGTGTTGACCTTTAATCAGTAGGTTCCCCAGGAGTGATGAATGATTCAGTCAGTGTTAGATTTTTACAGTTTCACTGTCAGTGTGTTTACAAGCACAGCTTAAACGAGCTATGCTCAAAATTCAATTCAAATAAACATCTGTCCTTGTCTCAGTTTAAGTGCAACAGAGAAAACAGAATTATAGATGGGAACATGTCCTCCCACTAGGTGGTGATATCTGTTATTTTAATGGTTTAACATGATCCCCTTTCCGGTTGACCTATAATATTGTCAATACAGCTGTCAATTGATTAAAATACATATGAATGTACTAGTTAACTCCAGAGTAATTCCAAATTACCATTTATTACTTCTGTCAAAATAGAGAAGTGGACAGACCAGTGGCTAAGGTGTGCATAATATGGGCAAACACTTGCTGAGCAGAATGTGCCCAGTTCAACTCCTGGCTGGCTAGACCATTTCTTCATGTCATTCCCATACACTCTCCCCCTTTCCTGTCTATCTACTGTTCTATATAATTGAATGCAAATGGCAAAAAAGTCACAAAATAGCTCTGCAAAATAGGGTGATCCAAAAAAAATAGTAGAATTAGGCAGTTACAAAATAATAGTTCTGACGTGGCAGGTCGTAAGATTTATAATTGTGTTCTTTTTCTGCGTTCAGCTTTCTTGGATGGTTTTGATCTGGGGTCATATGCTAGTGCGTGAGAGGTGTGGAACATGCACATGTGCATTGTGCAACGTGTTTACATGACCTCAGTTGTCCAGTTATACTCAGATTAAGGATCAATACTTTATTATTACTGTGTGTCTGTTACCTTCTCTGCCAGAGTGAGAACTGTCCTGGCGTGAATCACCACCACCTGCTCCTCGTTGGACAGATTCTGCAGTAACAAAAATCCATATGTTAACAATACATAAGGAAAACGATAAAATGTTGACAACATGTCAACAAAATGTTGATAATACATCAACAACATGCCAACAATATGTCAACAACATGTAAACAGCCTGTCAACAAAAGGGCAACAACACAGCGCCATTTGATGAGAATGGTCAGCAATCAGTCACCATCATTTCATTTCATGAATGTCACACAGGTATGTCAGAAAAACACTTCAAAAACATCACAAAAAATGTCTGACAGGAATGTTAAAAACACTGGAGGTTAAAGCTAAACAGTCGTCACAAGGGACACATACATGTACAAAATAAATGCAACATACACTTACGGCGTTATCTCCCAGAATGTCCAGCTTCTTCATCAGCTCACTGATCACAATGTCCTATTCAAAATAATAACACATGAACAGGTGTTCACAGGTATGGTAATGTTATTTTCTGGTGCGTTCAGATGTGTTCTGATGTTTTCAGGTGTTTTCAGACGTGTTCTGGTATGTTAAGATGTGTTTAGGTGTATTCAGGTATGTTAAGATGTGTTCAGGTGTTTTCAGATGTCTTAAGATGTGTTCAGGTATTTCCAGATGTGTTCAGGTGTGCTCAAGTGTGTTCTGGTGTGCTAAGATGTGTTCAGATCTCAGGTGTTACTCACAGTGACTCCCTCTGCCTCACAGTAGATCTGCAGAGGACTGAGACCCTCTGGGAAGTGGATTATTTGGAAGTTAATGGCAGGTGAGCGTCGCTCCCTTTCCTGAATAATAAACCGCGTTGCCATAGAAACAGACAGAGCCGTCAGTCAGACTGTTTTTTTTAATGCTGCAGTTGAATGTCTGATCAACATGTTTTCACCTCAAGCTCCAAGATCCGGAACTCCAGCAGCTCGTTCTGGTCTTTAATGTCCTGGATATCATTCTGCAGACGCAGTTCTTCAACTTCCATCTGCTTCACCTGCAACATACAAGCAACCTTCAGGCTTCAAACCACACAAGCTGCTCTACCTCCACTACCTGAAGCCCCAGAGCAGCAAACATTTTATCATTAAAAAGAGACTTAAACCTTTTCCACCAACTGCTGGTTCCTCTGATACAAAAGATGCTTTTCCTCCACCCACTTCACATCCTGAGAGACAGACAGGAGGAGAGAGAGAGAGAGAGATAATATTAGCAGTCAGCAACTGAACAATATTTTCACATCTCTAACAAACCTGTTCTGTTTATGATCTATGTTCTAGGATCTACAGTCTATGGTCTAGGATCTATGATAATCTATGTTCTACAAGCTATGATCTACATCGAGGTGTTCAGTCATGTACCACAGAGAGCCAACAATTGACATGCCGTGACTCCAAATGATCAGCTAAGCAGATGATGTCACATCCTGTTAATAAAAAGCCACACAGCGTCTCCTGCTGCTGTTTTATTATCAGCTGCTCAATGATCACACCTGACCTACATGTGACCTGTATTACATTGGAGAGCTGGTGATCAGCTGATCACACACTAAAAAAAATAAAATCTTTAATCGACGTTAAGCAGTTTTAAATTAAACAGTTAATTCCATGAAATCTTTGAAGGTTGGAGCAAACTTATTATTTTAGGTTGTTTTATAAAAAAATATAAGTTGTAGTTATTTGTAATGCATGATGTAACATGTAATTTAATCTGATGAAAAGTGCTTTAAGTACAGATGTTTTGAGTAAACTGATTTTCAGCTGACGGACTGAGTGAAAACCTGATTAAAACTTTGTTTTTCATGTCTTGATGCAGGAGACTCTGGAGTTTGCTCTTTATGGCTCATGATTGGTCTTGTTTACACTCTACAGTTTGTTCTACCTCTGTCACGTTCTCATTGGTTCTCTGCTCGTCTGACCAGCATGAAGACACCCAGGGTTCTTTCCTGGAACCAATCAGAACGCAGAGATGATCTCACCTGGTCTAAGGACCAATCGTAGTGTTTGTTTCTGTTTATACTGAGCATCTATCTCAGATAGACTTCATCAACCACTCTTCACCTCTGTCCATCATCCCTCCATCTGTTATCATTTTGTTGATGTGTGTGTTAGTGTGTGTGTGTGTGTGTGTGTGTGTGTGCGTGTGTGTGCGTGTGTGTGCACGTTACCAGTCCTTGTTCTTTCAGTGCTGACTCTAGATCTGTGACTCTGGTGTGATATTGACTGATTTCTGTCAGCAGCTGCTCTCTGGTCTGAAAAATAGTGATAAATCTGTTAGATAACAGAACCGTTGACCCATTAGAGCTTTGATCCTCTACAGGTGACCGAACCATGGACCTGTTAGAGTCTTCTCACCTTGATCTCGTTCTCAGCGTCATAGTTCCCTCCACTCGTCTCTGCCAGCAGAGCGTAAGCTCGCTGCAGTGCTTGATACTCCTGAGTCAGCTGACGGTAACGAAGCTCCGCCTCCTCACGTACACACACCTGCAACACAAAACAAGCTGTCAGGTGTGTACAGGTGTGTGCTGTTGTGTACAGGTGTGTCCAAGTATCAGGTGTGGGTACCTCGTCTGGTTCAGTGTCTGGGGTCCGGTCAGTGTGAAAGGACAAAGATGAGCCATCAGAGTCCACCGACGCTTCTTCATCATAGCCATAAAACGTTTCAATGACCTGTTCTCACACACCCACACGCGTGCGCACACACACACACACAATCCAGTTAACACAGTTGTTTTGTGGTGTCAGGCAGGTGCAGACAGACAAACAGATAGTCTCACCCTTCAGACAGAGCTGGGAAGGGTGAGACTGCCTGTCTATTTGCAGTCTCACCCTGCAGATACACAGACAATTTCACCCTGCAGATTCACAGACAGTTTCAGAGACAGTTTCACCCTGCAGACAGACCGTTCTCACCCTGCAGGCTCTGAAGGTTCGTTTCCTCCTCACTGTTGATTCCTGTCGTCTGTATCTCAGCAACATGTCTCTCTCCTGAAACACACAAACACATGTTACTGTTTGAGAGTTAATCCAGACATACGCATCAAGCAATGTCATATGAAGTGAAGTTTTTCTGATTGGACATCAGTTCATGTTTCTGATGTGAGTACTAAGTAAGTAATAATCAATACTTACTATAACATTCTTTACATACCCAGCTGTCTCCAGAGCCTGGAAGTTATTATAAATAATGTTAGTTTTATTAGTAGTATAAGTAGTATTAACAGTATTAGAACTTGTAATCTCAGTAATAGTATAAGTAGTAATATCAGTACTAGAATAGTGCTATTAGTAGTAATAGTAGTTGTACCTTTGACAGGTCATCTATGATGTGTTGTTGCTCCAGAACTTGAAGACGTAAGAACTCCATCTCTCTGTCCTCTTGGCTGTAACCATGGTAACTGCTAGAGTGGCTGCGGTCCAGGTCATTCAGTGAGCTGGGTCTCCTCTGTGGACCATAACAACCGCAGTTGTTACCATAGTAACTGCTTGCTGTGGTCAGGAATGTCTTGGAATCATTCTGCGCCTGACCTGACTGAGGATTATCTGATGTATGTGGACAGAAGCAGCACTCAGGCTGTTTGTCCGTGTGTTATCGGGTAAAGTACAGGGTCAGGGGTTACCATAGTTACCATCTCCAGGTTCTCCTGGGTGACGAAGCGAAGCTTGTTGTCGAGGCGACGCAGGGCAAGGGCCATCTCTTCATTCTTCCTGCTCAGACGTTTGTTCTTGTCCAGAAGAGGAAAAAACTGACTCTCTGCCTCCCTCAGCCTTTTCAGCTACAGAGATCACAAATATATATATGAAACACAGAAGGTATACCAAACAGAAAATATATAAAGGAATATCAAACACAATAAATATATGAAACATAGAAAATATCTCAAAATACATAAACTTAAAAAATACATCAAAAATATCAAAGTTCTAGCAGAAAATACATACAATTTAAAATACAGAAAATATATCCAACACAATAACTATATTAAATATACCAAAACACACAAAATATAAAAAATACATAAAACACAGAAAGTGTTACCAGTTCGTTTCGTTCCTCAGACAACAGAGCGTTTCGATCCTCCAGTTTCCTGACAACAGCACTGAGCTCAGCGATTTTCAACTGAAACCTCCGAGTGTCCCGTTCATCCTGAAACTGTGCAAGCACACACATACACAAGAGCGCCCGCCCACACACACACACACACACACACACACACACACACACACACACACACAAGCACGTAATGATATTACATCATGCATATTCATGCAGAGCAGTTGATGAGGAGGCCAAAGTTCATGTCATGAATATAATTGAAAGAATCATATTAAAGCTGTATAAAATGAATGAATAGGTTAAATAATTGAATTATTGTTTGCAAACTAATTCATCGTTTTCGGCTTCAGAGACAATCTACTCTTTGGACCAACAACATCTGAACAAAGTTTCTGAACAGCAAACGTTTGAAAGACTGATCTTCAGAAAGGTTTACAGAACATTTAGGGTCCTTTTATTTTCGGGACTTTATGCAGATGTTTTTGGTTGAATAGTTTTTGGTTTCATCTGACGCTGGTCAGAATCCATCAGGGAAACATGAATGCTGACCGGTCGACTTTAGTCCTCAAAAGCTCTGAGTTTCCATTAATGGTCTTTACCATGTCGTTTGTGATTAAAACTTATCAACACAGTGAGTTTTCACCAGACTGAAGCTTCAAGGCACCTAAAATGTTATTTAGTTTGATATTTCGCAGCTTTCAAAGAACTACTAATATGGATTCAATGTTTTTAAATACCAAGTCTGAAACTCTCATTTATCAAAAGAAAAAGCGCACCTGGTCACATGACTGAACAAGCATCAAACACCAGTCAACGAAGGATTATGAGTAACCTTTCAGGTTAGGTCTGAGTCATGCAGCAGTGGTCAGGTGCTTGATGATCTAATCAGGACTCTGATGGGGGCGGAGCTTGACGCGATGTCATGGTGAAGTAAACATGTTGGGGGTAAACTGTAACTTGAGGTGAACAGGAACATGCAGTTTGTACAGGGAGGAAGAGGCGGAGCTTACAATGTGAGGAGGAGTGTTAGGGGTGGAGTTAGGGGTGTGGCCAGGGTGGTTTAGCCCCACCCTCTGTGCATCTCTCAGGGCTGCAATTTGCTGCTCAGCAGCCTGAGTCTGCAGCTGAAGGCGGTGAGCGTGGCCAGCCTGAAGCCCCAGCGCTTTATCCAATACACTGACAGCTCTGTCCTTCAGCTTTATCTCATCCATCTGCACAGGTAGACAGACAGGTAAGGGCCAGGGTTAGTCAGATAGACAGGAATACAGGTAGGTAAGGGGCGTAGTTAGATAGACAGTAAGACAGACAGGAAAGGGATGTAGTTAGTCAGATAGACAAGAAGACAGACAAGAAAGGGGCGGGGTTAGTCAGACAGACAAGAAGACAGACAAGAAAGGGGTGAGGTTAGTCAGATAGACAGGAAGACAGACAGGTTAGAGGAGGAGTTAGTCAGATAGCTAGACAGGTTAGGGGCAGGTTTAGTCAGATGAGTAGACAGACAGGGTGGGGACAGGGTTGTCAGATAGACAGGTAGATAGACAGATGAGGGGTTGGATAGACAGGAAGACAGACTGGTAAGGAGCGGAGTTAGTCAGATAGATAGGAAATCAGAAAGGTTAGGGGCGGGGTTTCAGTTTTGTGTAAAATTGTCACGAATCTAAAATTATTCTTCCTGGTGTCTCTGGATCTCATCCTGTTACATTATTCGTCCTCAGTTCCACTCCTGTGCTTCATTGCAGTTAAACTCAGGTGCTCTGCAGGTGTGTTCCACAACAGAAGCTCCAGTCAGATGATCAGTCAGCTCTGTACTGTTTGGCGAGTGGATAGTGCCGACATAAGGACCGGCAGCAGGAGAATGAGCAGCATGTGGAGTTTTAAGAGATTGATTGGATAGAGAAAGGTTGGTGGTGGTGAGAATCAAGCGTGGGCGGAGCCTCAAGGGGCTCGAGTCTGCGTCTAAAAATATGACTATAAAGTTTGAACTCGGTATGTTGGTTTAATTCTTATCGAACATTGGCAACATTTTAAAGTTGTTTGTTTTTATGTTGACAATGTACTGGCGTTGTAAGAATAGATGACTTAAGATAAATTATTTTGCTTCATTTATTATTTCATTTACCTACACAACAAGAAATAACTTTACTTCATTAAAGGTTGCAACATGCTACAGATTATTAGCGTGGCTCCACTAACCACAGTCCCATGGAGTTCCTCTGTTTTCTCCAACAGGCAGAAACTACATGAAATTGTGTCCAGTGAGTTTAGTCTGTTTTAAAATGATTAAAACAGGTCTCACTGGATCAGAGGAAATATGAGATAGAATTGCCATTGTGTGTTTTTTTTTATTTATTTATTGCACATTAAAATTAATCCAATAAATGTTTGTACATGCTCATGACTGATTTGAAAGCTCATTTGATAATAAATATACATTAGGCGTGTAGAATTGTTTTTGTGTGGCGATAGCTTTAACTTTCATGCTTCAAAATATGCTACTTTAAATCTCCTTGAGGCTATAAAGCATGTGAATTTTAGCGTCTATTCACTTGCTTTTGCTTTTCTCAGCAGACAGTGAAGTGGGCTGCTGTTTCTGTCGTATCAGCCAGTGTGTGACTCTTGGGATCAACTATTCTATTGTTCAGTCTGAGCCTTATTTCTCTTCATGTTAATAAACTTCATTCATCAGTTAGTGGGACATTAACCCAGCTTCATCTTCAATGGCTCACATTTTATTATTATTCATTTCTATGTTTTGTTGTTTGGATCATAAGGATCTTAAATCGGCTGCTCTATAACCAAACATGTGTTAACAGTCACATGTATGTTAGGTTATGCATGTTATGGTCACATGTATGTTTTGGGTCAGGTATACATATGGTCACATGTGTGTTAATGGTCACATATGTTAGAGGTTACGTGTGTTAATGATTTGGTGTTTCTGGTTTCATATGTTTAAGGTCCTGTGTGTGTTAACGGTCACATGTGTGTCATGTATGCGTTAATAGTCACATACACATGACTATTAATGCATACATGACACACAGGTGACCGTTTTGTTAACATTCACATGTGTGTTAATGGTCAAATGTTAATTTAATGGTCCAATGTTTGTGTCTGTAAAATGGTTACATTTGTTAACAATCATGTATGTTAATGTTCATATGTTAACAGTTACGGGTGTAAACAGTAGTAATAGTAATGTATATTTATAGTTCCATATGTTATCAATTAGAAAATGATGTATGTTACAGTCACATTTGTAAATAATCGTGTATATTAATAGTCACGTGTGTTAACAGTTATGTATGTTAACAGCTACGTATTGATAGTCATTTGTGTTATCAGTCATGTAGGTTAACAGTCATCTGAGTGTGTTATTCGTACCAGTCGGCGGATTTCCCTCTCGCAGTCTCTCTTGGTTCTGTTCAGCTCCTCCTGGTGTTGGTGATGAGCTGATCGTAGTTCGGCTGCTCGGGCCTGGCAGGCCTGCTGAGCTGATGCCAGAGCCTCATCTGCTCCCCTCTTTGCTCCTCTTTGCTCCTGGACCTCCTGCTGGAGGCGACATCGCTCCGCCTCCCAGCTCCTCCTCGTGTCCTCCACCTCTGCCAACAAGGCGCTTCGCACCTGGGGAGCCAGGCAGACTGTTAGAGAAAAGGGGGCGGAGTTAACTTACCCTTCGCACCTGAGAAGCCAGGTGGGTCTGGAGTTCCTCGACACGCTGTTGCTATGGGCAACAGCTCCTGGTGGGCCTCACCAAAGGCAAAAATCATCCGATCTGCTAAAAGCTATACACAACCTTTATGGAGAGACAGTCCAAAACTAGATCTACATTTCAGACATGACCATGATCCCTGATCTGTGGAAAACTGACCCGAACTCAAACAGAGACAAAACAAACACCAACAGCCTGATGATCATCTGATCAATTTAACAGAATAATTTGTTCATATGCTTCAAATAAAAATTCATAATACGTTCAATAGACAAAAGTTCTAATCTATTTATCTACTACATCCGGGGCCTTCAAGCTGTCCCTGAGCCACATCTGCCTTCTCAGACAACATCATCCAACCCTGAACATGCTGCCAATATATTTAATTCAAAGAATAAGAGTTTTTTTTTTTTTTTATCACCATAAAGAACATGAGCTCAGTTAATGTAGCATGAAACTTTAAAAAATCATATTGTTTAGATGATAATTTAAGATGTTCAACAATATGAAATAGATAATAAAAAAGTATTGACAGCGTTATCAATAGAGGTTTAGACTGTTATTAGTCTCAATAGTGGTATTAATATTAATGAAGATGATTGATCTACATCCCTAATTATAGCTTACTCCTGATAAAAATTGAGTTTTTAGGCTATTTGTTGTTCCTGTGACTTCCAGAGGGAACATCCTAGCCAGTGGCCTGGAGAGTTTGATGATTTAGAGTGTATGTTTAATAGACAGGAAGTTTCGATTGTTGAATCTACAGTTTTTAAAGACAGTGCTAGACATTTTAAATCCATTTAGTAAACCAAAGAACTAATCAATTCATTGTTTCAATAATTAATAAATTAATCTAGAATAGGAGCACACCTTGTCGGCGGATCCATCCCGCAGCGTTAGCACCAGACCGTTCAGACGCTGAATCTCTCCGTCTTTGATTTTGATGACTCTCATTAGCTCCATCTCATGTTGCCGTAGTAACGTCTCCCTGGTAACAGCCAGTTCCTTCTGCTTCTCCTCGTGAAGTTTGGTCTTCAGCTCTGTCACGGCAACTGTTGCCCGGTGATGTTCCGCCCTCAATTCCTGGCTCTTCTCCCTTTCCAGACGACTCACCTGAAGACACACAGGTAGAGTGAACCAGAGACAGACAAGCAGAGATGCTGGTGATGCAGTACTCAGTAGTCATGGTACAGTACACACTACTACAGTAATCGCCCACTGTCACGTTAAACTGAGAGAAAGTGAATAAAAGATGACAAAATGCGAATTGGTAATTATCATCAGTCACTTCCTACAACAACATTAAATTAAAGCAGGTGTGTGAGAGAAAAGAAAAAAGATATGTGCTTGTGCAAATAGGCTGCCACCAGCAGGGGGTGTAAAAAGATGGGCAGCATTTTGGGTTTTGGGAAATTCAGGTAAATATATAAAGTGTATAATTATTATTATTACTACTAAGGACACATGTAATAATCATGCTGTCTAACCAGCATCTTGATATACTACCATGTAAAGCAAAGCAAAGAAAAAGTTCTCTTTATCACAGACTTAGACAGATTTGTAATCAATATTTGAGAGAAATGCTTATTTTGTGTATGTAGAAAATGTTTTAGAACTTCGAGTTCATCTCATGAAAATTGGGAGCTAAAACAAATGTGTTGTGTTTATATTTTTGTTCAGTTTATGTGTATTGTTCCCTTGGAGATTTTAATCACAGAGCCTGCTTGTATAAGAAAAACACATCAAACTCCAGAAGACTGTTAGGACCAAAAAATATTATCACACATTACTTTTACAACTACTGTTATGTTGAGCCAGAGCTATATCTCAGTTTAAATTGTTTTAATTGTGCTAATATTGTGTTAAAATGACCTAGATTAGATTCATGTCACTTTGTTCTTCACAATCCAACTTTGAATAGTTAGTTCTGATGAATGCTGGTTATTATTATTATCGAGTTATTCTGTTTTAAGACTACATGATGTTTGTATAACATATAGAAAATGTATAAAGTGCCCCCTTCGGTGGCAAGGATGTGCTACATGTGCCTTTTTTCCCCCTTCCCCCTTCAAAAAGTCACTGATGGTTGCAGTATAAGCAGTAATCTGGAATTTGTAGTCCTCACCTTGTTCTTCTCCTGTTGTAGTTCTATCTGGATGTCAGTCAATTTGGCTCTCAGCTCCTCATTGGCTGCTTGAAGGGTTGCCATGGCGTCGGGTCGCTCCCCCTTCCCCCGCCCGCCTGCTGCTCGCTTTGACATTACCACCTCCACCTGCAGGCTCCGCCCCCCAATGAGCTGTCTGTCAATCTGAAGTTTGTCTACATCTGGATCTGTGGACACACAATTTTTACATTTACATAACAATATGTTCCCATAGGTATGAATGAATTTGTAGTGGTATGATTATCTATCACTCTATCTATCTGATCAACCATATCAGCATGTGCTACTACTAATTTGAACAAATCCAGTTTTGTTTCAGATTGGCATGTTTTTAGTGCTTCCTCACATCGTCTTCCAACAGTCCTGGAGGGTGACAGGGTAAAAGTCACAGCTTGTCAGAGGAGACAAATCCATGAGTGAGCTGAGACATGTCTGTGAAAAACGCCGGACAAACACAATCTGTCCAGACCTGTTAACAGCAACAAAGCTACAGCAGGAAGCCAAAAGCAGCTTCATGACGGAGGTACTGGCAATAATCCGAGGCACAAAGTTGATTTGTTACACAGAACCATCTGAGGAGTTAGTTGGTCCTTGGAATTGGTCTGGAAAATGCAGCACTTTCAGTGAGTTTTAATCTTGTTGATGTTTACTTTGATTCCCTTTCCTTTTTTTAACTTGTTTTTACCTGTAGCACCTTGAGAATCTCAAATGAAAAATTCTTCAAAATAAAACTATTAAATGGTGTCATTTTGTCTCTATATGATTTCTCTGACATATGTCATCTACCAACAGCAGAACACCTCACAGCCAAATTTATTTTCAAATCCAGAAATAGTTTTTTCTTTTATCAGATCCCTATTTATATGTACATTATATTCTTACAAAGAGAACAAACTGCTGAATAAACTGTGAAGCTTATTTTGAGAAATGCAATATGGCAGATGTCAAGTCAGCCTATATATCCAATTGGTTATTCCTTCATGTGATCACCTATGTGATCACACAGCTGTCAGTAGCAGAAAATCGCAGTTAACTTTTATAATATCAGAAAGTGATTAAAACTGAGTATGCTCGATGTAAATTATGCTGATATCAAAGTTTATTAAACAGCTGATAATTATTAGGTGAGGAAGTTACAGCAAACACCGAACCAAAAGCTTATTCTCATGAAGGAATACTTCTCTTGAAAAATATAAGTCTCAGCTCTGTGAGTTACTGTCCACAATAATGTAAAGTGTGTGTCATCACGTCCTCTGATGAACCCGAGTTCTGTTGGGAAACATCCTGCAGTGTGAGGAGGAACCCAAACACCTTTATATACATGGACTGGTAGGAAATAATAAAACATGCACATGTCATCCCATTAACCTGAAGGCAGAAGTTTTAAAAGTCCCAGAAACATATATCAATGTGACTTTTAAGATGATTTTTACCAGTACCAGTACTGACAGTACTAGTTGTACTAGTACCAACAGTATCAAGGGCACAAACAGTACTAGCACTTCCAACTCTACCAACAGAACCAGCAGTACTATTAGTACACATAGTACTAGTACCAACAGAACCAGCTGTACTAGTACTACTAGTAGTAGTCCTAATTCATCTCATTCTACCTGAAACTGATGACATGTTCACCTGGTGAATTATGCTTTGATATTGCGGCCACAAACCGATGCACAGCACATGAGGAATACATGGCTATTTCCATGGCAACATCATCAACTCGCATCAGCTGTCACTATAACCACACACACACACACACACACACACACAGGCCTACCCCAACACAAACACACACAAACACACACACAATGAGATTTAGATCTTCCATCACTCACCGTCCAATAGGAAGCCTCGGACACTGCATCACTATGTTTGTGTGGTAGGTTAGCCTCCTACCCACAGCATGCTAACCAGCTAACCTTACTGCAGATCACTGTGTCAGTGTGTGTGTGTGTGTGTGTTTGTGTGTGTGAGTGTATGTGGTGGCAGCATCAGCCTCCCTCCACCTGTCTGACTCTCTGTCTATCTGTCCACCTGTCTCCCTCTCTCTGTGTGTATATGTATGTGTGTGTATGTGTTTGTGTGTGTGTTAGGCTGAGCAGTTAGCAGTTAGCTCCTGTCAGTGTGTGTTTGAGTGTCGATGCTGTTAGCTTCTATGCAGCCTCTGCTGCCGTCATCCTCATCCTCTTCCTCCTCCCAGCATCCTCCAGGCTGACAGAGCTGATTCATCAAAGCTTTGTCTCCATCTGCTGGAGGCGCATCACAATTACACTCTGGATACACTGCTTCATTCAACTATTTCTGGCTTGTTCCATGTGTGTGGTTAGGAGAGGGCGTCCATTAACCGACACACCCATACAGCAGTAAAAGTGCTGTATTACAAGATATAGTCCTGCCTGTAAAAGAACACAGGTATTATCAGCTTGAAGTAGTTAAAGATGAAAGAAAAACAGTTAATATAACAGGCTTTTACAGATTTTCTCAAATGATTTTTTCTTGAAACAGAAAGATCATTCTCGAGGCTCCAGGTGCATTTGCTGAAATAGCCGCAAAGTTTGAACACAACACCATAGTGCACCTGCAAAGGTGAGGCTGGGATAGAGGATCCCACAGTAAACCACTTTTCTTTTTAGAACTAAGCCACTGAAAAGATCCATGCAGCTACATTCAGGCGCCAAGCACAGAAAATACTGGTGCAACACGCTTCTCAATCACAAAATACTGGTTACAGAGAGTGCTTCTACTGGAAAGAGAGAGAGATGATATTGGAAAATTATGTGTATATATGACTGAGTCAGAGGAAATCAGTTGCCTAACAAATATTGTGGAAGGATTTTGTTGTAATCTTGTAAGTCAACAATATTTGCAAAAATAGAACAAAACATCCGCTTTTGGAACGTGACAATATGCTGATTCACTGCGCACAACAGCAAAAGCAGTAGTCCAGAAGTTTCCAAACTTTCTCAATTATTTGTACATTTCACCCCAGAGAAGAAAAGCATTTCAAAATCCTTGTGTCAAACAAAACATATCCTGCAGTGTCTCAGCAACACGAAAAGAGACAGGAAACACAAAGCAACACACCAGCTGAAAACACGAGTTCCCTTTGGGGTCATAGCTGTGTTCCGTAGGTCCTATTTTGCCTACTTTTTTTTTTAGTTTGAGGTCTAGGGTTAGAGTTAGATTTCCAGTTGCGGTTAGGGTTAAACTTAAGGTTAGAGTTAAGGGTTAGGATTAGCTATAGTTAAAGGGGTAAAAAGAGTTAGATTTACAGTTACCCTTAGGGTTAGAGTTAAAGTTAAGGTTAGAGTCAGAGTTAGAGTTAGGGGAAACAAAGGGAAATCACTACTCTTTGTTTAATTCTACACTCCTGTTGAGTGTTCCCTTAGGATGTTCTGTTCTTATAGGCTGCCTGGAGTATGTTGTTTTCATTGTGAGGAGGGGGTATACTTACAATAGCTGTCAAACACAGGTTTAATTGACTGACGTGTCACAGCAGTCATACAGTATCTTGTTGTTAATAGAAGTAAGTTGCACCTATCAAACAGACCACCATCATACTCTTATTTACATGTTACAATAACATCTTCCTGGGATTTATTTTAAGTTGTGATCCTCTAACATGATATATTTGTATTTTAAATGTCTACAGGTAAATGGAGCTAGAAGTATGACGTTACAAGGACAAGGAAGAACAAATGACCCGTAAAGCATCAAAGTTTCTAAATCCAACTGTGAGCGATCGATTATCAGCTTCATGAGTGTTTGATGCTTGGGGCAGTTTTTATAAAAGTTCTAGAAAGTAAAAATTCCATGTAAGTGGCTGATAATCTAATGTCTTAAGAAATGGCCTTTACTGGGGATTTCTGATCTTACACTTTAGATTGTTTTCCAATGAGGTGCCAGTGTAGTAACTGCTTGATGTGTGATGAAATTCAGTAACAGGAACATCCTGCTGTCAGAGACAAAGACACAGACAAAGATTTTACATCTTCTGATCGGTGAGTTCTGGTTATTTTTTGCATTAAATGTATCATTATGCATTTATTTGTATTTAATCTCATATATATTCTAAATAGGGTCAATAATACAATATAAAAAAGGACTTTTTTGATTACATATTTATTTTAAAGAGTAGTTTCACAGCTGTAACTTTTGTGGTAAAATTCTATTTTCTTGTAATGATTTCCAATGTAGAATAGTAGATTAAAAAGACTAAACAGAGTGTTATAGGACATTTTCAAGTTTATCAGTGATATATTTTTCAGGTTTGTTTAAAGATACTCTACAAATTAAAAAAAAATAATAGTAAGGTTAAAATAAAAAAAATGTACCATGTATCATTAAATAAACTTTACTTATCCAGTTCATGCTTTGATCAAAAAGAGTCTATAATTTAGAATTAAAATGCTCCTCTGATAACTTTGTATTTTACTATTGTTCACACTATTTTCCAGGAATCTTTTATTAGCCCTATAGAAAAGTGGAACTGTTTCATGTACAAACACAAATAATTTCTTTTTTTTTCTTTGCACAGACATTATTTTAATGAAATAAGGAAGAGGCTTGAAAGGGGAAGAAGCAAATCTTCCTTGGTGTAGTCATACAGCTTTATGCTGTTCCTCATTCAATCACCAAACCCACAACTGTTTCAATAGAAGCTCCTAAAATAATCTCTTAATCTTTTTTAAGAAAAAACTCTCTAGAGTCAATGACACAATTTCAAACATATAAATTATTTTTAAAAAATGCTATCAGAGTATAGAGAAAACTTCACCATGACCTTTTCGAACCTCACGACTCCGATGCCTGGCGCCGGTGGCGGCTGCCCACCAGTTGGTATTCAACTGGAAGGTGTGATCCTGCCCCCAGTCCTCACCATCGATGTTGTGCTGGGGCTGCTGGGAAACGTAGTTGCTCTGTGGATATTTTGCTTCAAACTGAAGGCCTGGAACCCCAACAACCTGTTCCTCTTCAATCTGGTTATTGCTGACTTCCTGGCGCTTGTGAGTCTGCCTCTCAGAATCGATGCCTTAATCAGGCGCCACTGGGTGTTTGGAGACGGCTTGTGCAGGATCAACCTCTTCCTGATGTTTTCCAACCGCACGGCCAGCATTGCGCTGATGACCGTGGTGGCAATTTATCGCTACTTTAAGGTGAGGTGAATGTAAGCTTTGTTAACAAAGACGACTCACTGGCTTTCTTGCAGTTTTGAGGCATTGCTTAAGAAGTAAATATGACAAATGAAAAAGATGAGGTTATCCAGTGTGATCACATGGTGAGAGTCAAGTCAAATGTTACTGTGAATTCTCAAAATGTCTGAATGTCTGTTGTATATTAACAACTACTGTGAAGTAGAGTTGAGAGTAACTTCAGGTTGGAACACAGTAAAGAAAAGATCCACATTTGATTGACTTAATTTGAGCCAAATACCAATCCTAAAAATTTTCCCTGATCTTAGGACTGGATTGGGAGTTGGGATTTCTTGCTAATTTAGATTGTGGCTCTATAAAATAACATGAGAAGATAATGATCATCTGTCTCTTGTTCCAGGTGGTCCACCCTCACCACCGGTTCAACCGTATGACCAAGAAACAGGCTGCATATGTGTCAGTGTTTGTCTGGCTGCTGGTCATCAGTCCTCGGGTTCCCATGCTGGCCTACAACCACATCAAGGGCAGCGGCAACAGGACCCAGTGTTTCTTCTTCACTTCTTACAAAGAGGGGTCCCGTGGCATCATCATCCTGGTGGGCATGCACCGTGCCCTGACGGTGCTGGAGTTCATCATCGCACTGGCACTGCTGCTGTTCTGTTCCATCAGGATTTCCAGATTCCTGAAGGCGCGGCAGATCGGAAAACCTGACAAGGTGCGCAAGGCGATGCGGGTGTGTGCTTCCATCGTTGCCGTGTTCATGGTGTGCTTCTTACCCACCACGGTGACAACCATCGGGGTGTGGGCGATCCGCTCGCAGCAGCCAGTGAACTGCACAGCCTTCTACACGTTCACTCAGCTCACCATCGTGTCTTTGGGGCTGAACTTCCTGAACTCGGCTCTGGACCCCATAGTGTACGTCTTCTCCAGCTCCATGTTCAGACAGGCACTCTGCAGCTCGCTGCCCCGCTTCCTGCGCTGTGGTCAGCATGCCGCAGAGGGAAGTGCATCCTCCGCCGCAAGTCAGTCGACCAGTGAGCAGGAACTGAAATCCATGAGGGCTGACAGAGGAAATGAAGATATGTAATAAACTTTTCTTCAATAATGACTGGCTCATGCAGGTCTTCGAAACATCCTGTTTCAATATAATTGAACTTGTAGGATTTGTATTAAATCGCCTGCTTGTTTTTTGTTTTGCTTTTTATGCCGTTGAAGCTTTTGTTTTACATCTGTGAACTTTGTAAATATATTATTTTAAATTACCCTTATGCCTGATTCCAAACTCAAGATTTGTATGTCTAAAGATGTGTGTTTGAATCTAGTGCACTCAAAGTTTAGACATTTAACGAATATCAATTTCTCTGATGTGTCAGTAATTTTTTTCATTTACGGTTGACACATGGAAAATAATTCTTAATATTGTGTTTGATAGATTGCTCCTAGACCTCTGCACCGAACAATATTGACAATTATTGGGATTAGTATTATTAAGTATTGGATTATTTTGAAATAGTGGCAGCAAAGCTCTGAGTGCTATTGTTATACTGTGGAATGTTTTCCAATTACTCTTCCAGATGGATTTTGGTACTTAAGTATAGACACATATTATTTGAGGTTTTGATATATGACCATGATATATTTGCAGATATTTTGAGTTTATAATGAGGGCTTTGGGAAGGGGTGACATCATTGCTTGTAGAAGAACTATATACAGTGGGGAAAACAAGTATTTGATCTGGATTTTTTTGGGGTTTGGCTATTCATTTTGGTCTCATCTGACCCTAACTCCTGCTCCCAGTGACTCTCCAAGTCATTCAAATGTTTATTGGCAAAGTTCAAGGGGCCTGCACATGTGCTTTCTTACGCAGGGGTACATTGCAAGCACTGCAAAATGTTAGACCATCGCAGTGTAAAGTGTTACCAACTGTTTGCTTGGTGACTGTGATCCCAGTGTTGTATTAGGTCTATTTCTCACCATTCTCATGATCCTGGAGATCTTGTTTCGAGCCCCAGATGGATGATCATGTTGTGAGTCTTGTACTTGCCAACAATCGCACCAACCATCATCTGAACGCTTAGCTTCTTGCTAATGGTTTTTTAACCCCTTGCAGTCTTTGCAGGTCTACAATCCTGGCCCTTAAATCCACAGAAAGCTCTTTAGTCTTTCCCATGTTGGAGAGTTTGGAGTCTGACAAACTGATGGTGTTGCCAGGTGACTTTATACAAGTCATTAGTGATATCAGGTGTCCTCAATTTAGGTGACAAGGTAATATGGAGAGTCTAACTTGTCTGCATTAACAAGAACTCTTTATGGCTAATAGGATATTAAATACTTATTTTCCTCAATAAAATGCATTAATACAATTTCTTTAAAGTCAATTTCTTGATTTTCTTTGTGATTTTTTTCTTTGTTTCTCTTTCCCCCCTCTGGCCAACTTTTTGCCAACTTTATAGAAAAATTATTCTTATTCTCACAATGTGCGCAACATATCTTAGAAATTTACTATTATTTGGTCTGGCAGACTTTAAGTGTGGCCATGTCTTTCTCTGCTACGCATTGACTCTAATATAAAGTTTTACAGAGAGAAGCATTTCTCATATTATTAATACAAATTTAACTCACACTGCAGGTCCGTTCAATAGGAAGATGGCTGTTTTTTTCGTTAAAAAAACTCTGGAAATCCACCAGTCGATGAATAGACGGGTTTATACAATATTACTTTTTAGGATAATGATACATCTTCCAAAATAGTGCAAAACTCTAACTAGCACTAACGTTATTGTAGATATGCGTTTTTAATTTTTTTTTCTTGGTCAGGAGCTCATTGGACAGTTTTCGCGGGCAACTGTTGCTAGGCTACCAAGCGCCACAACTA
This sequence comes from Eupleurogrammus muticus, assembly GCA_036785175.1. Taxonomy (NCBI): domain Eukaryota; kingdom Metazoa; phylum Chordata; class Actinopteri; order Scombriformes; family Trichiuridae; genus Eupleurogrammus; species Eupleurogrammus muticus. Next base: position 9,849,836 of record JAYKQN010000015.1, on the reverse strand, counting down.
CGATTGCCCCTTTACGGCAGGTGTCAATCACAAGCGACAGCCTTAAAGTTGTCGCCCTGCCCCACAAAACAAATGAAAGACAAGGTTCTGAATCAAGTTTATTCAAAGTCACAATTTTGTATTTTAATTATTATTATATATTTCCAATTTTGAGCTTTTTGCACCACAGCGCCAATTACTGGATCTGCTGAGGCAGGACAACGTGACCTGAAACGCAGCTGATGTAAAGCTTCCACTGCAGCTCTGGTTGTGTCAGGTCTGTTTCAGCAGCCCCGATCAGGTATTTTTGTTTCAGCAGTTAGCAGGAACTCCCGGCCTCCAGCTTTCATTTGCTGAGCAGTTGTGACGATGTGTTCAAGTTCACCGAGAGCTTTACACCACGCCGTGTTTTTGCATGATGGCCAAAAGGTTCCATTTGTCTCATCTGACTAAAACAGAGCAGCTTCTTCTGTTTGCTGTGACCCCACATAGTTGGTAGCAAACCATAGACAGGACATCTGATAGCTTCATTATTGTCACTCTTCCATCAAAGCCACATTTGTGTAGTTTATGACTAGTAGTTGATTTTTTCCAAACAAACCTCTAGGGCTTCAACTGTATTATACTGAGAGTAAAGCACACACAGATGGACTATACAAATGAGGTGATTCTGAAGCAGCTGCACTGCATTTTAAATGGTGGTACAGTGGCTGAAATATATGCACATGACACTTTCCAGATTTTTATTTGCAAGATAATGAATACCCCATTTTCTTTACACTGCACAATTATAATCTACTTTGCAAAAGATTGTCATTTACAAATCCAATTAAGTAGTTAGCGGTTTTAAAGTGACAAAAAAGTGGAAAGCTCAATGAGTATAAAGAGGCCCTGTAAAAAAGAAACCAAACACCCTGGTGGAGCTCAAAATTTGATATTTTTAATACAATTATTTCATATAACAATCAAAAGGAAAAAGTACAAATTTCAAAATTTCATCTGAACCCAGGCTGATAAATGACGATATATAAAACTCTTCATGTATTAACTGATCTTCACAGAGCAGATTCTTGGTTAGATCTACAGGAGTTTAGAGTGTGAGTGTGAGTGTGTGTGTGTGTGCATTAGAAGTAGCTCTGCAGCGGCTCTCCCAGGATGTTTTCCATCTCCTGAACGACCTTCTGAACCTGCTGCTCCACCTCCTCACATTCATCTGAAAGACAAACAGCAGCGGGTTACAGTACAGCTGTAAACCGTCTAAAAGCTGCAGCTGCTGTCGTCGTGTGATGAGCAACACCTTCCAGGATTTCCAGTGGCCCTAATATTAACTTTACCTAACTGCAAATGAAAGTCTGTCAACACTCAACCTGTAACAAGGATGTATGTGATTCTGCTTTATACTAATGACCATGAGGCTTGTTTTTAACTTTTACTATATCTACTTTGTATTTGTATAAATAATGTTCACGTTAGGTTAATAAACAGATCACAGCAGGTAGACTGAAAACCAGCAGAAAATTTCTACTTCTTGCTGAGCTGAAAAGAAACGTGAGTGGATCATCATATCTGTTCACTACAAGGTCCCCTTTTTCCAGACAACAGTATTGTGTTTGTTTGTGTGTGTATGCTCACCCTCCATTAGTTCAGCCAGGAAGGGAATGGTCTCTGGCAGCAGCACCATGTAATTCTCCTTCAGTTTAGCTGCCAGCTCCATCAGCAACAACAGGGCGGAGAAACGCACCTGAGAAATAAAGGTGCAGGGAGAAGCTAATTTTAAAGACTTTTATTTCCTTTCACAGTGCTACATCCTAATATAGATCAAATTGTCTCCTTTCTGAGAGGCAGCACAACCTTTCAAAAGCAGAGAGAAGCTGGAGACTGAAACATGAAAGGCTCCTTACTAGTTAGAGCAACTCAAAAGGCTTCATAATAAAATAGTTGAGGAATCTCAAAATAAAACAATGAAAATGTGATCAAACAAAAATGATTTAAGAAAAAAAAAATACATGAACAGAAATGTGTAAATGTGAGGTTTGTGTGTGTAAATATGAGCAAGTGTGTATGTGTGTGTGCAATGGTGTGTGTATATATGCAAACGTGAGCAGGTGTGCATGTAATCCTGTGTATGTAAATGTGTGCAGGTGTGTGTGTTCTCACCTTGGCGTCAGTGTGTCTGGTTTTCAGCAGAATCTGGTAGTTGAGGGTTTTCCACTGAGAGTCATCAGCCAGAGCCACAGAGAACTGACCCACACAGGGAACCAGGTGTTTGATCAACCTCTGCTGGGTCACCTGGTCTCCACCCACGGTGTTCTCCACCTACACACACAAGCAGGCAACACGTTATTCAACAAGTTTCATTAATCATTCACAACCATTCTCGTTAAATGGTGCAGCGCTTTTTTTCTTGTTATGCGTGTGTGTGTGTGTGTGATCGTGTGCCCTCACCTGGTCGACCAGTGGGCCCAGCAGGGCGTCAGCTCGCTCCTTGCTGAGGAAGCGCTGTGTGTCGTACAGGAAGATCTTGTGGAGGCAGTCGAGGACGTACTGAAGCAGCAGACTGATCTTCTCTATGCCACCACGCTCCGCGTCAAACAACAACTCATCTGACGGACACAGCAGAGGAATCGTTCAGAAAGAACAAAACTACGATGATCAGAGACTCGAAACTCATTTTATTGATTTTTGCTTTTCAGTGTAAAATTTTATCTCTGTAATGCAAAAATAATGTTTAATTTCTTAAATAAATAACATTTTTAGAACTATTTAAATCATGTATGTAAAAAAAAAACATTTCCACTGCCATGTTGCTGGTAACAGTGAGAAGAACAGTGAGAAGAAATACAATTTGATTTTATTAAACTAAATAATATAAAGTAAAATTGAATTTGTAGTACCATCAGCAGTAGTAGCAGTATTTACAGAGTGTGCTGGCTCACCTGTCTTGGAGGCATTGGTTTTTTGCAGCAGGTCTGCGAGCGGTTTCACCAGGTTTCCGGCAAACAGTACGAACAGACCTTTGAGTCGGTCAGCGATGTGGTCGCACAGACGGTAAAACGTCAGCAGACGCTCAGTGTTTCCTGATCCAGCTTTGGTCCAATCGAACAGCTGCAGGAGGAACAGACACGGTTAGCTGCCGGGAACCAGGGTTAGTCTTGGACGTTCGTGTTCAGCTGGGTGACGTCACCTTGAAGAAGAGTGGCCTGAACGTGACCTCAGACAGTTTCATCACCATGGACAGCAGACAGTCGATCACTGAGCCCTCGATCTGTGCCGTCTTCTCCAGGTCACCCTGAGGGGAGAGAAAGTCACGACTTTGATCCCAGAATGAGGGGCCGGAGAGAAGAACTGCAGAGAGGCGACTAACTGACCTGGCAGTGCTCGGCTCTGAAGTCCAGGGCGCTGAGGAAGAACGCGGTGAGCTCTGATTGGTGGAAGGTCAGCTGATCTTTCTCCATGTGAGTGATGTGTTCCTTCAGTATGCTCATCAGTGCCCCCAGCTGGGCCTGCAGGGAATATATGCTTAATCCTGTAGTATTGAACCAACTTTATACACTACCTAGTATACTGCAGTATTTAATTCATACAGTAATATACTGTAATATTATTTTATAAAGTATTTAGGTGCGACTCCTCCCACCTTTCTGTCAACGACCATGATGCTGTAGCACTTGCACAGGGTGGGCAGTAGGACCCTGGGGGGCAGCTTGGTGGCCAGGGTGCTCCTCAGAGAGGAGAGACGCACAGAGAGCTGAGCAGTGACGGAGGAGGACGAGGAGGAGGAGGAGCCATGGACCAGGGGAGTGAGGCGACACACCTGCAGGAACAGGTCGTGTTAGTGTGATTCATCTAAGAGGTAGTGGACGTTGTGGATGTTAGACCAGCTGAGGACCTGTAAGGTGATGTCCTGCAGATACGGGCTGATGAAGTGGGGCAGCGTCTCCGTGGAGCGCTGCAGGGCAGTGACGGCGCTCAGGAGGTAGATCTCATTGGTCAGCAGCTCCTTCCGGTCGCTCAGCGTGTGCAGCAGTGCCGGCATCAGCCTGCGGGACAGAAAATACGTTAACAGCTGCTGTCTGAGACCCACATGTTCACACCTTGAAATCTGCCACCCACCTCGGCAGCTGCGGGATGGCGAGGGCTTTGAGCGTGCTGACCAGCTCGGCGAGGCAGAGCAGGGCGCTGCCCGTCACGTTCTTCTCCTCCTCAGGCGACGTGACGATCTCCACCGTGCTCAGCAGGACGGGGACAAACGCCTCCTGGTGGGCGGAGCCCAAGCTGCGGCAGAGCAGCTTGAGACTGTAGAGCGCCGTCTGGCGGTTGATGGCCTGCTCCGCCTCCTCTGCCGCCTTAATGGGACTTTTACCCACAATGCTCAGCAGGTCGCCAGTCAGCTGTAAGAGCACGGTGACCTGTGGTGGAAAAAGGGCCAATGATGGGAGAGAATATCAAAACAATGAAACTGCTCATGTGATAGGGTTATTGTTATAAAACCACAAAACAAAACCACTATGGAGAATATGAGGATAATAAGGCTGCTTCGTACCTGTTGCTTGTCCCAATGCGTCCTGTGCTGCAGTTTGTTGTTCAGCAACTCCATCGCCTTCCTCCTGACAGATGGCAGCTGATTTCCCATCAGCCCTTTCATCACTGTGATGAAGGTATCCGTGGGCAACAAGGCATTCACCTTTACATGAGATAATGGGAAGAACGTGTTAACACCAGCATTACTGTAACAAGTAGGAGTACATCAAATATTAGTTAGAAGGAACTTCTCCCAACTGATATTTGGAACTTCTACTTCTGATATTTGAGTAGAAATCCACAAACCTTATCCAGGAGGTCGTAGGCCTTGTTCAGCAGAACTCTCCAGAACTTAGCGGTGGGTTTGTCGGCGTTCTCCTCCACGCAGCGAGCCACGCTGTGGATGTAACGCAGGATCTCCTCCAGCAGCCTGAATACAGACGACATGTCGACATGTTAAGCCACCTCCGTGACGTTGAGTGATTTTTTTTTTTATTTTACTGAACTCACCGCTGTTGCAGCTGCTGCAGACTCTCATCCTCACTGTCGCTGTCTGCCACCTGAAACACATTGCCCGGTTATTTACAATTTCTGGTGCCACGTAAACTCTGTTTAATCTGACTGGTTGCATCTTTTTTATGTAACCGGAACCCTGCTTTCTGACTCTTTACCTGGATGCCTAATATGTATAAAGCTCATTCTATATAACGTTATCATATAGTAGGTGGTGTATAGTTTTATTTTAGTATTTCTTGCCTTTGAATGTCTGTAAGCCCCCAAAAGAAATTTTGATCACAAAAAAGTTTTAGATTCACATCATCAGTCTGTAAGATAAAATAGTTTCAACAGTTATTGGTGGATGCTGCTATTCGCCGATGGTCCCTAAACGCCTCACATGCAGATTATGGGTAGACACTACAATTTACTGATGTTCCTTAAACACTTATGTCATGCTGCTTTATTTGAAAGAATCTTAAAGGTTTTATGTAAAGTATGCGTTCATAGATCTGATAGTTGGTTTGTTCTTATTGGTCATGTGACAGGTTCTATGGTTTGGCGTCACCCACCTTCCCGATGAAGCTGGTGGAGCCGAGCAGCTGAGCCATGAAGGACACCGACAGGAACTTAAAGTGTCGCAGCTGTTTGCTGCTGTGAGTCTCCAGGCTGAAGATCAGCTCCTCCACTTTCTCCTCCTCCTGCTGCTCCTCCTCCTTCTTCTTCTTGGCTCCCCGCCGGCCAGCGGCGCTCTTTACTGCTGGAGCTGGAGAGGACGGAAACACCAGTTCATGCAGACGGAACTTTAATTTCCAGCTTCTGGCGGAATAATGTGTGTTTAAGACTAGTTTGTACTTCTACTTCTGTTTGTGTTGATGCAACCCCAGAAAACAAGTGAAAAAATATCCTGGTCTTTAACGGTGCAGCAGCTGGCGTTCACCAAACAGTCCATTTTAACCAAATCTACTTAGTTCAGTTTGTTTTCATTGGTGTGAAAGCACTAAATCAAGCAGATACTTCATTCTGCACCAATGACAAACTTTGGTGAGGTCTCTTTGGCGAGAATGTGAACTTGAGACCAAAAGAATGATTGAAGATGTATCATGGGAGGGAAGACTTATTTATTTATTTATAAACACCAGTTAGTGTATTTTTCCTTGAATTTGCAGGTGTGAAAGGACCACACTGGAGTCTATATATTAATTATATATTATATTAGTAAGGATGGTAATTACTTGTTATCAAACTATTAGTGGAAATGTGCCCTAAATGTTGTTGAATGTCAAAGTTTGAGTTTGTCTCACCGTCCTCCTTGTCGTCAGGCAGCTGCAGCAGGAACAGCAGGACGCTGACGAGGGACGTCAGCTGGTCGCTCACCTCGAACTGACAGCACAGAGAGATCCAGAAGTCCATGTCCCTCTCCAGAGCTGCATCCTACACACAGACAGACACACACACACACACACACACGTTGTGTTATTTGAGCTATGATTATGTGTTGTGTTTGTGATGTTGGTGATTCCTACTTTTACAAAATAAACTTTTTTTTTTTTGTTTCAATTTCCTGTCACCTCCCAAACTTCTCTTCCTCAATCATCTGTCTGTTGAACTCATGACTCATCGCTATAGCAACCGACTGAGGACAGGGAAGAGTTAACACACAGCCAGACATCTAACTCAACCATCAGTCTCCTGTTAGTGGTGGAGTCTCTCATTTTCTAAGTTAAAACAAATGGGATATGACAATGTTAGAATAATGTATACAAATTATCCCATATTTACTTTTTTACACTCTTTACTGTGTGTGTGTTTTCTTGTTATGCTCTGAGTTGTGTCCGAGGAAGAAGACGTTAACGATGGAGATGTTGCCGCAGACAACTCAACCAAGATGTGAACTTCCTCTGTCTCACACTCCTTTTGACCTGCTGAACTTATGCATTGTTCCTGTTTCACAGAGAAAATGCCATTAAAAAGGAAGTCTTTGCATGGTATCATTGTAAAATGATACCATATTTGAAGCGTTGCTGCTGTCTGTACCCCATCCTTTAGAGTAGCAACATTCATGTAACTAGGGACCACCCTAAGAAAATAAAAAGAGAGGATACAGCAGGGTGTGTTTCAGAGCTGGTTGCAGATTGGAACTGAGCACATCCCTGTCCAGTCTACTCGAATATTGTTATCTTCCACCATCTGCAAATTTAAGAGAATATAAGACCTTTATGACCCTGCTGAGCACGTTCTCATCTCCTCACCTTCTCGCTGGCGGAGCAGCTGCTGTGGGTGGCATGCAGCTTGAACAGCAGGAGCATCAGGACCCAGAGGAAGCGGGCAGGTCCCAGCGTAGTCACCAGCTGAGTGAGAACGGGCAGCCGCCGGTGCTCTGGGACGTGAGGCAGCGCGTCCACGAACACGTGAATGATTTTCGCTACCACGACGGACAGCTGAGATGAAGACTGGGCCTGAAGAGGAGAGAAGATGAGGAGGAATATTTAGGAGTCGGATATCAGGATGTTGTTTCTTGGTTATTGAGAACGGATTCATGTTCTCCTCACCTGGATCAGTGCAGGAATCACCGTCTGCAGCGTCTGCTCGATGACTCTGAAGCTGTAGGCGTCGTCCAGCCTCATGATGTTTGCTCCCATGAAGGTGAAGATGGGGACGATGTTCAGCAGAACTTTGTCCTAGAGGACAACAGACTTCATATCACACCGAGCTAAAAACATCAGGGCATCACAGTAACAATGTTGGCCATGTTGTTTCCGACTAGGTCAACAAGTCACAAACAAACAAACAGGATGTGGAAATATTTGCAGCCATTTGTTCAGTTAAGGATTTTTTTTGTTCACAGTGTGAAAGCTAAACTCTGTGTTGCCAACTTTGTGATTTCACAGAAGGTCGTGTTTACTCACGGGGAAGATGGAGGCGGCCGTGCTGAGCAGCAGCAAAGCGTGATGATGAGTCTGCGGCACATCAGACCCTCTGATGCACTGAACCACCAACTCCACACTGAACTTCTCCTCCTCCAGGATGTCTAGACACACAAAATCTTTCTTAGATTTGAATTACTGTTCTATTTAATTGGTTTAAAACTTTCACCCACATTTTCATCAGCATTTAAATCTACAGGCCTGTTTTATGCACAAATTCAAGACAGTTTGGCCAATTGCACATCAAGTTATTTTTCAACCTCCAACATTCATGATGCAAAAGCACCTGCGTGTTTCCGTGTAAGGGGGAAATTGTTTCATCCTGACAATTTGACTGTACAGCTCTGAGAGACGCCACTCTTGTGAAAATCTCCCTCTTAACCCCCCCACCAGTGCATTCACATAAATAATTTTCTACTTCTGCAGTAGGGGTGGGTCCTACCTGTCGCTGCAGCTGCTCCGTCTGGAAAAAGTTTGTGGCAGACGTTGAGCAGACAGCTGAGCAGCAGCTGTTTGGTGTACTCCATGCTGCTGGTGTCACCACCACACGCCTCCAGACTCCTGGACACAAACAGACAAACAACACACACGATGATTCAATAAAGAACTTCAAAATCAACAGTTCTGTTTTCTGTGACATTTAATTTCTTAAAATACATTTTTTGATGCATTTTGTATGAGCCTAACATGCAATGTTAAACAAATAAAAACTTGTATTATATTTGTGTGTAATAAATTTGTAATTTATGAATACTGGTATTAAGTATGAAACTAATTTGAAACATTGAAAAAAACAATATCTTAATACAATAGCAAAAAAAGAATAATAAAAACATTAGCTGATTTATGGCATTAACTGATGACCACTGTTAGCATTTCAGATTAAACATAAACCTGAAATTCAAATTTTGAAGCATTTATTTCTAAAAATCTTCTCGACACAAGGACAGGTTTTTTGTTGTTTTGTGTTCAACGCTTCACCTGGCGAGCAGGGAGAACAGGACGGGCACCAGCGTCTGAGCTCCCTTCAGCTTTTTCTTGTGCTGCAGCAGCTCCAGGATCAGCGTGACTCTGGGCCAGGACACGGCGCCCCCGTCCAGTCCTGCATCACCGGCCTCATCGGGTTTCCTGATCAGGGAAAACGGAACATCATCATGGTGTGATGTCGTGATAGCATCACAACCTTTGTCTGCTGCCACTAACGTTTGTTTTAACAGAAAATGCCATAAATATTCCGGCAGGAAGTTGATGTTATGTTTTTTTCCTTAAAACATTTGAAAAAGCTGTCCATTATCATGTCACAGGAAAAAAAACTGTATGGTAACATTTAGATTTATTTGAAATACAAAATGACAGAATGAAAACAGAAAACAGAATGAGTTATAATCTTCAGCAACTATAATTGTTGGTGGATTAAATGGGATAAAACTTTTTCTTTTACGTTTGCAATGAGCATCAATTACAGACACAGATGGGACTGCAGGATTCAGATCAGTTAAAAAAATGAAAAAAAAAACAGCGTGTAGAGACACTTCACCTCTGTAGCATTTTGCTGCGGCGAGTTTGCTGCACTGTCACAGTGACGTTGGCTTTTTGGGGCGGAGCAAGCTCATTGGCCACAAGCTGAGCATCAACAGTGATCTGTTATAAAAGGAAAATAACGTGAATTACTTGAAGAGAAGCAATGACAAAACCAACTGCATCAGATCATCATGTTTATCGAATGCATATATAAAAGCATGTGGGTTTAAAATTGAAGCGCCAGACTTGTTGAAACCTAAAGGAAAAGAAGCAGGAACATAGGAGGGAGGAGCCTCCACTCACCGCTTTAAACACGCTGCTGATGCTGCTGGAGACCAGCGAACTCTTGTTATCCAGCAGCAGGTCGAACATCACCGACAACAGCTTCTGCTGAACCTTCTCCTCCCCAAGCGCCGAGAAGAACGGTTTTGTGATCTGAAGACCAGGTCAGAACAGAAGAGTCAGAGGCACAGTTCACCAGGACCAGGCTGCTGCTACACGTTTCTTATGAGTGAATGTGGACCTGTTCCAGAGCGATGATCTGGCAGCTGGGGACGTCGGGGTGCATCAGGGCCGGGGTCCTCAGGGCTCTGATGAACAGGTCCAGACAGTTCTGGTCCTGGGCTAGCAGGGGGGCCGACGCCTCGTCGTACTTCCCCAGGACGAGCTGCATCAGCTGGGCCTCGCCCCGCAGCAGAGTGGGGGTGTCGGGGCCGCTCTGCTCCAGGAGCCGGTCCAGGACGGGGAGCAGAGAGGACAGGACGGACTAGGGGGACAGGAGGTTGTGATTAGTCCTGATAGCGTTCTGCAGCAGGTCCGGGTGTTTTGGTGTGTGTGTGTGTGTGTGTGCTCACCTCTCCGCTTACGAGGCTCAGTGCTCGCAGCAGCGCGCCGGCGCTGTAGGACGGGCAGCAGGGCGTCTGCACGCTGAGCAGCAGCTGCTGCAGCGGCGAGCGCTGTGACTTCGCTTTAACCGACATGGACTCATCATGAAGAACAGACAGAGCCTGCAGGCGAATACACACAAATAACTGTTTTATTTCATAAAAAATGCTTAAAGTCATACTTCAATTTCACCTAAATAAGTAAAAAAATAAATTATGTGCATTTAAATCAAAATGCATCTGATCTTGATTTAGTGGAATAAATAGAAAAACAAAAAAAGAAGAAAACATTACTACAAACATTCATTTATGGCATTAATGAAATAATTAAGATGAATAAATAATCTCACCGTGCTCAGGTACGACGGGTCGGAGATGATCTCCTCCGAGGTTGAGAGTACCTTGTTAATGATTGGCTGAAAGGGAGAGGAGTTGACTCCTGATAGGCTCCGCAGAGCATTAAGAGAGGCACGCCGCACCTCACGGACTGGAGAGCTGAGACAGCACAGCAGGGAGGGAACCACTGAAACACACACACACACGGACACACACACACACACAGACGTTTATCCAGGTGTTTATTAACCTGTCGTACCTGCAGCTTTGACATCAGCGGTGATGAGTGTTCTTACCTGGTGAGTTGGCGGCTGCCAGCTCTGTCAGCGCGGCGGCTGATTGGACACTCAACAGAGCTCCGCCCATGTAGAGAGCCTGAGTCTGCAGGATGGCGTCCACCTTCACGTCCAGCTGGTCACCATGGTTACTGCTGTATCCCCACAGCAGGCACAGGAACCTGAAGAGCATCACAGGCTCTCGCAGGTGAACCTGAAAGAGATGAAGTGACCTTTCTGTTATTGGTCGATTCACAGGTGAATTTACCTCACTGAAACCTGGAGCTGATACCTGGATGAGTTGTTTCATCAAGTCTCTGTAGCTGCTGGCCGTCGGCCCGGCACCGGCGCCGCTGATAACGACACCAAAGAGGCGGCAGATCAGCCCAAGGTAGCAGCAGGTGTTGGTGTCCAGCTTCTCCGGGTTCCACCACACCTCATCTGTCAGAGAGAGACACAACAGGATTCAGATACTGGACTGAAAGAAAACTACAGGAGTGGAAGCATAAAGTGGAATCAAAGTTAAAGGACGAGTTCCTAAGTAGAGCTGCAATGATAAATTATTTGATTATTTGCCAAATCATTTTGATGATTGATAAATCTAATCATTTTAAAGAATGTCCAAAAATCTGGTTCCAGCTTCTCAAATCTGATTATTTTCTGCTTTCTTTAGTCTCAATAGTGTGATTGAAGGGTTTTTTACCTTTGAAAGAGGCATCTTGGCACCTGAGGGAGGTGATGAAGTCCCTGAGCAGGCAGAGCAGAACTGAGCCGTATTCTCCGTTCTGGCGTCCACCTGGATGCTGCCCACACCTGTGCACGTACAGAGTCAGGGCGTCCGAGAAGGAGGCGGGGCCAGTGCTAGGACACACAACTTCCTGTTTAGAAAAAACAAAAAAATAAATGAAAAAATCAGAGACACACATAATTGGATGTATATAGTTTGTATTTTGCATGTAACAAGAAGCTGTGTTACAAACGACTTGTCTATTTCAGACTCTTCAGATGAGCGTTTCAGCTCAGTCTCACCTGTGCGTCGTCCTCCCTGTTGAGCTGCAGCAGCGGCTCCTCCAGCAGCGTGTAGACCCTCTGAGCCGTCAGCAGGTGCTGGGTCTCGCTCAGCTGGCCCAGGCCCAGCAGCAGAGTCCGGGTCAGTACCAGGAAGGATGTCCGTTCCCTGAGGGTGGAGCCTCGCTGCTGCTGCACCGTCAGAGTCAGCTTCTCCAGCTGAGAGAGAACAACACAGGAGACGACATGGTGGGTGTTGACTAGTACCTCTCAATACAACAATAACACAACATTCGTTCATCGATAATAATCTTATCATGATACAGTATTTCAAGGGATTTCATCTACATAACATCACACTATCTGTGACTAAAGAAGAATAATTACTCAATAGGCATGAGGGGTCAGCTTCACAGAATTCAGGGTTCTGCTCCTGGCTGGAGACAGAGATTGTTGGTCGCTAAAGCTGCAATAACTCAATAAGATGTCACCTAATATATTATTCACCAATTACTTTCTATAATCCATTAATTTGATTCATTCTTAGAAGGTAATGTCTAGATTTTCTGGATTATAGCTTCTATATTTTGATCAATTTCAGGTTTCTTTATTCTTCTATAACAGTAAACTGATGATCTATGAGTTGTGGACTGTTGACTTGGCCACAAAAAATATATATATATATTTTAGGTTGAATCTCCAGCCTTGAGAAACAGTGATTGACATTTCGTACCGTTTTATGAACCAAACAACTAATTGATTAATTGCTTTTAAATAACAGATAGTCAATTAGTCTATCAGACATTTGTTGTAGCTCTACCTTTACCCTTTTGTCTCACAAACAAATTTGCTGCACTATTGTTTTTTTGTGCCACCTTCTATTTGAGACAAATGAAGACAGGTTGAGACATAGAAATGTGGTATTTTATGAATCACAATAAAACGAAAGCTTACAGCGTCCCGTTTGGAGAAGTGCTCCATGTCGGTCAGGTTCCTGGTCAGTGTGCAGACTAGACGCTCGTTGACTGAACCTATGAAGTCAGGCTCAGAGCTGCGCTTCATCTCTTCCTCCAACTCTGTGAGGAGAAAACAAACCTGTTCAGCTTCTATCACAAACACCAACAGAGCATCGACCTCTTTACAGGAAACTTAAACGCAGGGTTACTGCATAAATCTCATGTTGAGAAGGAGACTGATTGTTAGTATTGTTGAATGAAAATGGTCAGTTTTTTTTTCCTGTGTGGCGTCACCTTGAGCCCAGTTGAGGGTGAGCGGGTGCTGACTCAGGATGCTGGATTGGGCCACATAGGAAGCGAGGCGGAGCTGGGCGGAGTCCGGCCCGCCGGTGATCACCAGGAAGGGCAGTAGCCTCCAGCCCGCCCTCTGCACCACCTCGGTGTCCCCCTTTGCCAGCCGGGGGTCGCACAGTAAACGCACCGCCTCAGTCAGCACCGGCAGCCTGATGGAAACAAAGAGCCACCTCAGTTACAGAGTCCAGAAATCCGTTCAACTCAAACATTAACAAACATCTAAATTTCTAATCTGTGTGTGTGTGTGTACTTCACTGACCACTGCTCAGCCTGGGACAGGTTGGTTCTGTGCAGCAGTGACAGTAAACATGTCAGGATGTCTTCAGTGTCCAGAACATCAAACAGGACCTAAAATTACAGCCAGAGACACAAGTGAGTGACTTTATCATCAGAGCTGCAATGATTAATCAAAGAAAATGTCCAAATTATCTGCTTCCAGCTTTTCAAATGTAGACTATACTAGACAATAGATTAATCAACTATCCGTATTTGCTGCCCTAATCATCATTAGGTGCTGTATGACCTCACTGACCTCCAGGACTTTGAGAGCGGCGGTTACGACGGCCGGCAGGTCGTCCTTCAGACGCTCCATGACGGCGTCTTTCAGGAAACCTTCATCCAGACTCTGATGCTGCAGTAAGGAAACAAAACCAGTCTGTTCAACACGTGGCAGAGGACCGGTCTACCAGAGACTGCGAGCTTGAAGCAACACAATCTCATCTTGAGCGTTTCTTTTCCTTGTCTGACTCTATTTCAACACAGCAGCTGTTGTCAGAAAATTCTACATTGTGGCTCATTAGAAGTTGGTCAGCTGCTGCTGAATCAGGATGTTGTGCTGTTATACCTGTCCAGAGGTGACGATGCTCATTAGATGCTCCACAGCAGAGACTCGGACTAAAGGCTGCGGGTGTTTCAGACTGAGGAGCAGCGACGTGTCCGAGTCACCCAGAATCTACAAACATGATAAACAGTTAATGGCTGTTTAAGGAGGTCAACACAGTAGGATGTATATGCAATTTTATTATTTGCATTTGTCCTCAAATATTCATATTGATTATTAAAAGGATGAGCTGCATATATAGTAGTAATTAGTGAGGAGCCTAAACCGAGAGGGCAGTTAACACTGCTTTCTATCTGCAGTAATAATAAAGGAGGGTGAGGAGAGGGCTGATGAATAACACATCATCAGTTTTAAAAATGACTAAAAAAGTATTTGGCTGAACTAGCTCCGCCCACTGTGATATTATAAATGATGATAAATAATCACCTGATGTTTCCCGCTGCTCAGAGACAGAGACAGGAACTGGTGGAAGAGACGTTTCTGCTCACTGCTGCTGACGTCGGTCACGTGACCCGCGAGAACGGCATCCAGAGTGCTGCAGTACCTGAAGAAGGACAAACACGCAGTTTGACACAGGACCCTGCATCAGAAACTACATCACTACAGCTTCCACATCCGAGGATCTAAGGGTTTTAGGGTTTTTCTTACCTGGACTCAAACAGACGAACCAAAGGCAGCAGCCGCTGGTCTAAAGCTGACAGGTTTTCATCTGAGAGCTCAGTCTGATTCAGGTACTCGTCCATCAACAAACTGCAGCAACAATACAAAACAATTCTCAACTTTCATTTTTTTGTGAAATAATGGATCATATGACCAGTTTATGGAAATGACAACCAATGTCAGAAGTTCAGAGAAAAAACAAAAAGTTACATGTGAACAGTTCTGAGCCCTTGTTTTATTTCATGTTTTGGTGAGACATGGACAGATGAAAAATAAATCATAAAAAAAGTTTTTTTTTTTACCTTCTATATGATTTAATGCATTGTAACTGTTATATTTTGAGTTCTCCCCGTTTCTACAGAGATGTAGGTTCTGCAGTCACAGTGAAAATGAGTAAACATGTGACCAGAAGCTGCAGGCAGCTCAGAGGAGTAAATCAGGCTGAACAAACTGTTGGATTAACAGCTGAAAGATGAGGCGTGTTTACCGAGCTGCGGCGTGGTCAAGGTCAGAGGTCAAAGGAACAGACTGGAGGATGGATGCCAACATTTCGATCTCACTTGTCTCATCTGCAGCAAAAAAAACAACAAACCTCGACATTATCATTTGTTTCTGAGACAAAATATTGATGGCGTTTTAAAGCTCGATGTAGAGCGGCGGCGGCGGCTCTGACCGGTGAACACGGCGTGGATCAGGTGAGGCAGCAGGTATCGCAGCAGAGGACTGACGTCGTGCGTCGCTGCCATGACCTGCAGCGTGGAAACCAGCGGCGGCATGGAGCACAGGCGGCCGCAGAACCTGTGGACAAACGTGTGCAGTGAGGCGAGGAGGAGGCGGTTATACCTGCAGAGGGGCGTGTCCACAGTGCTGTGCTGGACCTACCTGGACCCGGCGGCGCCCTCTTTCTGGTTCTGCAGCAGGACGATGAGGCAGCCCACGCCCTCCGCAGCCAGCACCGGCTCCTTGACCAGAGACCTGCTGATGTGGACGGCGAGCGTGTCAACAAGCCCCGCCTCCATCACCACCTTCACCGCCAGCTGGCACACGATCATGTAGGTGGCAGCCTTATAGTCCGTCAATGAGGACTTTAGACCCTGAAGGAGCAGGAAGCAATGTGTTGATACAAATTAAATACTCTATGATGCAGTAAACAGTATACTATTAGTACATTGTTACCCTCTGGACGTATGGCAGTAGTTTGGATATAATCGTGTCAGACACTTTTCCCACAGCATCCAGAGCAGCTACGATTGTCGAAGCGTAGAAAGAGAAGATCACTCTGAGCTGGGAAGAACTGCCAGACTGTCCTGAATACGCCTAAGAACAACAACATTAAACAAGTTAGATGCAGCTCCGAGGTTGCTTCTTTTATTGAAATGTGAATAGTGACAAAGTGAGATTATCAAAACAGAAAATAGTCTGAAGCTTTCTGAATTGTGTCACTAATCTCTGATCACATCTGCCAGGTAATGACTGATTCATCGATGTGGAATGTGGGAGCTAACCTCGATGGACCTGGTGACCAGGCTGCAGATGAAGTCCATGAAGCTCAGATCTGTGTAGCAGTGAGTGATCAGAGTTCCTCTGGCCAACGGCACCCCGGGTTTCTGCACAAACAACAACATCAGCACTCACAGAGGGAAACTCTTTATATTATCATCATATTCACTTTGTGTCAAGCCGTCTTTACGGTGTAGATTAATCTTCATTTTGGATCTAATACTTCTCTTCTACAGGAGGCTAATATAATACCATATATACCACCAGGCCTATTTAGATTAGATAGTATTTTTACAATATGGTGTGACACTAATATTATGCCAGTACATGCTGTTTGTGATTCAGTATATAGCATAGTTTGGATATATTTAGCAGTATTTGACCTTATTCTGCACTATACTGACCTGCAGGCCGTGTAGCCAGTTCCAGCGGTTGGTTGCGTCTTTGATTTTCAGAAGCTGCAGAACTCTGACAAATATGTTGGTGTCATGATAAGGGAGCGCGCAGGCGAGCAGGCTGTCAACGTTATACAGCTGGATGTGGAAGCTGCACACACACGCGCACACACACACACACACACACACACAAGAGGAAGATGTTTGAGTCAACAAACTACTCTGCTTATGTTGCAGATTCTATTCTGAGTGAAATGGGTAAAATAAATCCATCAGTTGATTGATTGATTGATTGATTGATCAGTTGATCTCAGTTGCATCCTATTAGTTTGAGGTGAGGACTCATCCTTTTATTTGGTCCATGGGTTAAAGATGGGAAAAATTTGAAAATTGTAAATTAACATGCAGCAATCTGGTGTGATTTGAGAGCAAAATCCCAAAGCCATACTCTAAAAATAATCATTATGAATGCATAATATCAGCTGACACCTTAAAGGGTTTATGTTTTAAGTTTTAAATACTCTTAACATGTGAGTGGAAAAATATTAGAAACAGTCTCAGTAACATGAGTCCATGAGTAACATGAGTAACATGAGTCCTACTCTCACAATATAGAGTCAGGCTCATAAATACAGAGATACACAATTAGGACTCAGGTCACATCAGAGATATTTTCTCCTCATGCAACAGTCCTAATAACAATTAAAAATGTGTCTACTATACTTAAGATCTTGCAAGTGCAAGTGATACGTTTCCATACCTAAATGCTGCCTCTGGTTCTAAGGAAGATTAATCTGATTGAGGTGTAGAAAAAATTCTTGTTTCAGTTGGATGTTCATATTTTCTTATTCTTGCCTGATGATGATTTTGATTAGCATTCACGTCTATTTTTTTAACACTTTTAGGGCAGACTGGGGAAGAATAGAACAGGTCAGCAGCAGTGTGGTGGAGGCGGCAGCGTACCGGTGAACCAGCCACTCAATGCACTTGTGAGCTGGTCTGAGAAGGAAGTACGGGCAGAGGCGGGTGAGGAACAGAGAAATGCCAGCGTCCAGCTTCGCGTTGACTTCTTTGGACTGGACGCTGCGCTCCAGGGTCAGAGAGGCCCGGCTGAATAGAGTGTCCTGAAACTCCAATAACGCTGGTTCAATTCCCAGCAGCTCCTCCAGCCCTGTGCAGCCTGGAACAGAGGGAGGCTGAGTGTCATCACATGGCAGGAAAACAGCTGGTAAAAGAAAGAAACTGAGACAGAGGCTCACCGAGGGCGTAGAAGGTGTTTCTGTCCATGGAAGCTGCATCTTTGGGGTCAAAGAGCAGGGAGGCGACCTCTCTGCGGGTCAGCAGGTTGGGGTCGCTCTGAGGCAGAGCGAGCCTCTTAAGCTGATGGGCCAACGACGTCATGGTGACGGATTCTCAGTCTGATAGAGACACACACCAAGGTTATTGTTGTTAACCAAAACTAACAAAGTAACCAAAACCAGTGTGATTTCCCTAAAACCTAGCACTAGCAGTGTTGTGATGTGTTACAGGACGCAGCAGAAACAGAAACCAAACTGATTAGTACAATAAATGGGGACCAGGAGAAAGTCTAATGAATAATGGCATTCAGATGGCAACATAAAGAAAGTTTCGCTTCATTGCTGCACCATAACCGCTCTGTGCTGAGCTGCAAAACGAGCTTTAAATGATCATCCGATTAAATTACTGCCAAATTACAAAAAGTGGATTCTCGAGGGACAGTAAATCTGAATTCAACTTTCTTCCGTAGAATAGTTTTACAGGGACTTTCATATCAGCCTGATTTGTATTAAGATTGTAATCCGGCGCAGATCTTCACGTTACTATTATTATGACACAGACAGAAGTGCTCATGTTAATTAGCCGGCAGCGGGTTCATCTGGTTCATCGATAATTTTGACAGAACAGAAAAAGAATAGAACTCTCACCTGTTAATTTAACATCAACTAAACCATTGTAATGTTCAAAACAAAAAAAACATAGAATAAAAACACTAAACGCAAACCTGCTTCCTGACGCTGAACACACGTGCTCCGGGGGCACGTTGTTGGTATCTCAAGTGACGTCGTTCTTCATCCGGGTCACGTTCGAGACGTTACTTTAAAAAGAAATATATTTATTTATTGTTTATCTTACCATTAGCTTAGCTACAATTATCTGTATATTTACCTACACTTCTCAGCGATGTTTTCTATATTTGTATTATAATAAATCTTGAAATTAAAATATGATTTTTTGTAACTTTATTGCAACTTTTAGAACTTTACAAACAAAAAAAGCTCTATATAACATACACGTACAAACAAAAGAAAGGAAAAGGGCAAAAAGAAAATAGATAGTAAAACGTTTGTTTTATTATGCAACCAGGAAAAATTTGATTTTATTCTCATACATATCTATTCTATGTATTGTGAATGTAGCTCTTCTGGTTTGAAACCTTTCCTATGGTGTTTATAAGGAAAACAAATGTTCCTACAATAAATTGTTTCTTACCAATATGTTCAATAAAGTTGAAAAAAAATCGTTGGCGCGATGTATCCTCCCGCCACCAAGGGGCGATAATTCCCTCCGCCGCTATAAAAACCTGGATGGCGCTATTTAAACCAAATACAAACCAACCGGCCGCTGCTTCTTTCCTTTTTCTGTTTGAAGTCGAGTTTGTCAGGCGACATATTGAATATGTTTGTATTCGATCAGAATACCTGTGACGAACACATTTAAGTTTGTAACCTTCCGGAACCTTATAAACGAGAAAACCTGATTAGAAACTAGTCCGCCAGTAATACGCGTGTAGCTAGCAGCGGCTTACCTGTTAGCTCGGCGGAGGAAGACTCTCCTGCTGGTTGAAAGCTCCGCTGTAGGTGAGCACTTTTAAATCTGTGTTTTTGTGACATATTCCTTGTTTTGTGTCAGCGGTTTGACAGCTAAAAGCTAACGTTAGCAGTTCATTTTTCCCGGGATCCCGTCCATCGCGACCTTCCATTGGTCTATTAGGACGTCATCTCTTGGAGGTCCACGCTGATTGGCTGGAAGCCGACAGCCCCTTAAACCGTGTATTTAAAGGGACTGAGGACACGTGGGTGAGTTGTTTTTATTTAGTAGATTTAGAACAAACAATGTTGAACATAATATTATACATATAGACGCAAAGAATTAAGTAGTTGGTACCACATGTAAAATAATGATAGTTTGTTTTCTGCACGTTCATTTAATTCGGTCACTTCATTATTGTATGTACATTGTATTGTATGCACACAGTAAATAGAACATTCTAGTTACGATTAGAGTTCTAGTTCTTTTTTTATGCATTTTTATTTGTTAAGTAAACATCGTGATGTAGCATGTGTTTTTGTAAGACAAACATACCTCATTTAAATTATTGGTGTGAAACCATAAGGACATCATGAAAGTGGCCCCTGACACAGTAATGTATTGCTTTTTAAGACCTACGCGTGTGGAGCTTTAAATACGTTGTTCCTGTAATAAAATAATAATCGGTAATATCTGTATAATAGGTGACTTGTAATAAAATGGCTACAACATTCTGGGAAGTTACAAAAATAATAATAAATACTGTAATGCAGCCTTTAAACCAAAAACTTAATTTTGGTAATTTATAAAGTTAATTATGAATATCATATAATTGTAAATGTTTTAAATTGTCAGAGCTAAAAATAAGGACTTTTTCCCTAAAGATATCGCTGTTGCCTTTAGGGAATTGTTAAGATTTCTTTTATGCTATTTTAACATTTCATAGACTAAACGCTTGATTAATAACTGTGATGGAAAGCTGCAACTTTCATGTGGAAATGGGACAGTTTCTAGTTTCTTGTCCAAAGCTGGTGGCGCCCCCCACAGGTGAACAGACACAGCAGCTCATTAATCAGACAGCTGATAATTGGCTCAGAGTGGAGGCTGCTGGGTAATGCAGAGATTACTATGGCTGGCAGACAGGGGTAGGTAGTCCAGTTTCACCTCCACAGCAGTACAGGTGACCCGTTAGAACTGTTCACCTGCCTCAGCTGGACCAACACCAGCCTCCACCTGCAGCTGCTGGTAAGTTAATGTTTCTGTAGAGTCTCATTTTTTTGGTTCTGTACTGGATTTCATACAATTTTGAGATTCTTTACTTTCCAATCCCACATTAAGGTCCTCCAATCATTTGCTGTCTTATTTGTTCTTTTAAGAACAAACACACATCTGCTATGTTCTTTTTTGTTTATAAAGCTGAACAGATTTATTTTAAGTGATTTAGTGTACTATGCTGTAAGGAGTTTATTCCAGAATAACTAATTATTGAAAATGTGTTCAAGTAATTTTGTACAAATATATTTAATCAGCCAAGGGAAAAGCCTTGAATGAGCAGGTGCAGTAGGTATGTGTGTGTGTGTCTGTGGGCGGAGCATAACAGCTCTCTGACCTGCAGCTCTAACAGGAAATCGTCCTGTGCAGGTTTAAGGTGAACTTGAACCACCGCACTTGTGTTTGTTTAGCGCGGAGCGGCTGTGGTTCTGTCATATGAAATGAAGGACTGTGACGAGGTGTATCTGCAGAGCTGGGGCTGGACTCACCTGTGTGTATCCCC
This sequence comes from Eupleurogrammus muticus, assembly GCA_036785175.1. Classification (NCBI taxonomy): domain Eukaryota; kingdom Metazoa; phylum Chordata; class Actinopteri; order Scombriformes; family Trichiuridae; genus Eupleurogrammus; species Eupleurogrammus muticus. The sequence continues at coordinate 9,828,581 of JAYKQN010000015.1, read as the reverse complement.
AGCATGTGTGTGTTTTGTTTATCAGAACATTGCTGTGATCAGCAGTTGGCAGACAAGCTAACTTTCAGTTGTGTATATTTTCTAATAAATGGAGAAGCTGAAAAATCAATGGCTTCTGTCATTACAGTGCGTAAATTATTTTACACTGCAGCTGCACCCTTTAGTTGATTAATCAGAAAGGAAATTAATCATGATTGATTCTTTTCACATTTTTGGTTATTTAGGAAGCAGCTGTGATGATTCATACTTTTGAGCTTAAAGTTGTTTTTTTTTATGGTGTTTGTTGACAATAAAGGTGACAATATATTTTATGAATAAATTTAACGGGATACTGCTCAAATATATATTTAAAGGGTCTATATTGTTGTGGGTTTATTTATTTTCACCATGATAAATAAAATGAATGCCAACTGTACAGTGCTGTGTGAGGAGGGGAATTCAGGATCTTCTTCCATCAAACAGATATATATAAAAAAAAAATGAGATTTAAAATTGACAAACCTGGAGCAAGAGGATAAAAAATAGTAATTATTAGTAATGATAATTAAAGCCTTCTTTCTCTCCACCTTCCTCCCTCTTTCCAGGTCCTGGTTGTTGTCAGACAGGGAGCAGCAGTTGGGCATCATGTCCCGGCCCAGCCTGCGGCTGGATGACGGGCTGCTGGATCGCAGTCTGCCGCACGGCAGCGCCTCCTTCAGCGTGGGAGGAAGCAGCTGGCGGAGCAGCAGGTAAGTCTGGAGGTCAGGTCACCTGATCGTTGGGAGGGAAAAAAACAGTCCTGAACTCCTCCTCCTTCCTCCTGCAGGTCGTTGAAGTCCCGTCGTTCTCAGCGGCTCTCCATGACCTGCTCAGAGTCGCTCCTTGGCCAGACTCCTCGTAAAGGCCTCGGCCCGTCGCTTCTCAACAGCAGCGTGCACAGCGTGGCCTCGGACGCCTCGCTGCTGTCCTCCATGCTGGACGAGTCCATCCAGGAGAGCACGCTGGTCGAAACCTTCTGGGGTATGGAGCCTCGCTCTTTACTCTGTTCTTCCCCGGTTTTCAGTAGAGAGAGTCTTCAAAGTTTAATGCTGATAATGATGATTCCTCCTCTGGTGTTTCAGGTTTAGACCAGGATGTGGATCCTAAAGGTGAGGTCATACTTCTTCTATAGAAATTGCTACACATCATTCAACAAGAAAACTCACACACAGTAACAATGCTTTAAATGTGGAAATGCAGAACAAAACTGTAAATGCCTTGTCATTTGAGATTTTTAAGTAGAACATAAACATACATACACTTAGTTCAAACTGCTGTTTCTCTTTAAACACACCAGTTAATGTTGTTTCTGTCAGTACACTGATGTTACGCCGGCGTTTCCCCAACGTTTTCCTGGTGTTGGTGTCTCCTGACAGAAAGCACCATCATTGCAGAGCAGAGCACCATCCTTTCAAACACTCTGATCGGCTCGGACAGCTGCTGCCCCGAACACCCTGTCCAGCCGCTCAGCAGAGTTTACTGCAAAGACTGCGAGTCCGACAGGAAGCAGCCGGTCGCCACATACTGCGCCTCCTCCTCCTCCTCCGTTACGAGTGCAGGGCACTCAGAGCCCCAAGAATCAGAAACCTCCACCATCTACAGACGAGACCGGCGATGCAAGAGCCGAAAAGGTGATGCATCGGGACGTTATTTCATTGCAGCAAATCTGTAAGGAGTTAAAGATTTTTTACAATCCTCAGATCAGCAGGTGCTTCATTCACACAGCTGCTGATTCTGAAGAGGTCCCTTCACAGCGATTAACAGCGCGGCTGTAACCTCCCTTTGTTTCATCAGGTGTGCTGGAGGTTTTACGTGCTGCAGGCGTGAGTGTGAGCAGGTGGTCGGTGGCTCGTGTAGTTTCTCTGCTGGTTCTGTTCTCTCAGCAGCTGCTGCTACTGCTGCACAGAGCTCAGAGTGTTACAGGTATCAGGCCGGACGCCTCCAGCTTTCCTCTGTCCTCACTGCATCAGCCTGAAGCTCAGCTGGGCAGGAAGTTAAAAAACAGTGGAGCTTCCTTTAGTCTGAAGCTGAAGGCGACAGATCAGCTCTGTTCAACTTCAGACTTAAGTTTTCCATTAAATCACAATTAAAAACATTTATTTAAACATATTCAGTTTAGAAAAGATGCAGTATATAAAACATACAGAACAATATGACATTACAACTTCTAATAAAATAGTACAAGAATATTAAATTAATAGCATTCTGTTATTCAAAGTACAGTTAAGAAGCAAAATTCATATTTGGTTTTATCTTTGCACTTTTAAATAACTAGTTTAGAGTCTTGTTCAAGAAAATATTTTTTGTTTAGAGGAAAAACTGAAAAAAATGTTCAATTTTAACTTCCTGCTCAACCCGATATTGATTCTTCACCTTAAAGAGGACATGTTTTGCTTTCAGTGGTGTATTTGTGTTAAACCAGCCTGTTTCAGAGGATGACGTAAATGAAGAAAGATTTGGGGTAAAACCCAATAGATATAAACATAAATCAGGATATGTCCTCTTCACGTTTCTTGACTCACCTTTTCTCATCAGCAAGTCTCACTCGGTGTTGGTCTCCAGGGTTGGTGCTGACTCACAGTTTGTCTTGTTGCCGTTTGATGGTGCGGTTTGGTTCTTCCAGATGTGCTCCAGCTGTGGCTGGCCTGGTCTGTGCTCTGTGTCAGGAGAGCTGCAGCCACCTGCGGCTCCGCTCTGAGCCTCTGCTGGCAGGTGTGTCGGGGGCGGGGCCTAAAGGTCACAGAGGTCAACACACAGACCAGAAACAGACACACAGGTACCGACTAAGTAAGAGTGTGTGCGTGTGTTTCAAACAGACAGCAGGGGTCTGTTTTAACTCAATGTTAGAATATTCCTGTTCTTCTCTGCAGCTCATCACCCAACGTTGTTTTTTTTTTTTTTTGTTGATTTTCATGACTCACCTGCTGTTTCCTTCCTAAACAAATGCGGTGCACCCTTTACTTTGGCTGTTTCCCCGGCGAGATGCAAATCTCCCTCTGCAGCCGGTGTTAGTCCTCGGCTCAGGACGGATGAGGACCTGAACGCGGCACGTTTTTGTCCTTACTGACCGTCTCCTCTGTTGCAGCTGGTTTCAGTCAGTGTGGAGTCATGAGCCTGAAGGAGTCGACACCTCAGCAGAAGCAGCAGCTTCATCCCACCACATCTCTGTGTGAGTCACTACCTTCATGATGCTGTGTGAAGTCGAACTGTCTCAGCGGCCTCCTGTTTGTTTAAAACCCAAGGCTGTGATTAACAACTGTTTTGAGTCTTTGATTATTAAACTATTTATCAATTAGCTGTTTGTCTGAACACAACCCAAAGATCACCAGTTTCCTATTATAGAAGACTAAAGAACCCAGAAAATAATCATGAATACCGGAACCTGATCATGCACTAGTTTTTGTTCTGCTGCTATGGAGTGAAACCTTGCTGATGCCAACAGGTGACGACTGTCAGGACAAACCTCACTCTTCGTCTTCATCATGGTCCTCATTGGCTGCTTCTTCTTTTGGGCTGATGTGGAGCGCCACTGTTCTCACAGGTTCAACGGCAAAATCGTGTTACTGAGAAGTAACATTTGTCAGTGACGGCTGCTGTTTGTAGACTCAAACATGGTGAACTGATGCATTTTTAATATGCAGACTGAAGCATCTGAATGGGAATGAATAAAATCAAATCCAGCAAAAATGTGCTTTTAAAACATTTTCACTACTAACGGATCAGTGAAATAATCTCTCTCTGCTTCAGATACATGAATAAATGGGCCGAGATGTTACAAAAACCGAACTCTCCCTTTTAATTATATCATAAAGGTTAATACATTTATAAATGCAGATTATCGTAAGCATTAAATATTACATTTGTTGCATTAAAACATAGAAGTCGGCACAAGCAGCGACACACTGGAACCCTCAGTGCCACCATGTTTCAGTCTTTGCTTCCTCAGGCTTGTTTCCTGCAGCTTCTGACCAGGAGAATGTTTTCTGCTTCTTGGAGCGCAGGACTTACTTACTACTTTTCTTCTGTGAGCTGCAGCATGTTTGTGTCTACTGTTCCTTTTATTCTCCTTTTTCCTGTAGTTTTAACCTCTGGCTTTGTCATCTAAATGAGCAGGAGATTCTCTGATCTGTACAGTATACTGTCCATTTTAAAGGCTGATCCCATCAAATAAAGCTCTTTTCCTCCTCCTGTGTTCTACAGACCAGACTAAAACCTTCAGCTTCTTCTCTTTCAAGAGCAAACCTGTTGATCTGTAGCTAAACTTATTGCCTCTGTTGCTTGTAACTGTCCATTTTTGTTGACCTGAACTGTATCTGTGTGACCAGGTAAAGCAGCAGGGGAAGTGTTCAGGCTGCTCAGCAGACTATGGCGTAAGATGAGCAACAGCTTCCTCCACACTCGGCAAGTTGAAGTTGTCCTGACCTCCGAACCCTAAGAACAAGAACTCCTAAAGATGTTGATGAATGATGCTTCGGTTTATAAACTCGGGTGTAGTGGTAAAGTGTGAGCTGTCATTGTTTGCTGCAGGTTTCTTCTGGTCCTGGTCATAGTCTTGGTCCCTCTGCTGCTTCTACTCGGTAAGTAAAAACTCCATAGTCAAGATTCTTCCTTTAATTAAATGCTGCATGAGACATTATCACTGAAAAAGTTTTTCTGGGTGTTTTTGAACTGAGTTCATATGCCTGCGTGTGGATGGGGCAGCAAACATGCATTGTCTAGTTTACCTCTGATCAAAGCATATACATGCTGGAGAAAACCAAAGTAAAATTGTAATCATCCGTCTTAAAAATGAGAACTACAATATTAATCAGAAGGAATGTGCTTTAGTTGTCCAGTGATACTCTGTTTAAGGAAATGATTAGTTGTCTTAACCCCCTCAAGTGTCAGGTAAATGTACTGAGTGTTATCTGACAAGAAATTCGGGAAACCAGGATTTCCTCTGGATAATTACATAATCATAATATTTGACACAAAGGTTTTTCCCTACAGGTCTGTGCTGGTTGGGTCCCGTCGGGCTCAGCTCCGTCCTCCCAGCCGTCAACACCACAGAGCAGAGGCCGGAGGAGATGTCCGACGTCCCCGGCCTGTCCTCCGTCTACAGCCTCATGTCCTCACATAGACAATCAGCAGGAGGCGCCGTGGAGGAGACAGGGGAGGAGCAGACGCTCTACAGTCCACCTCCACCGGCCGAGACGCCCACAGGAGACCTGGTAACATGCCCTTTAGTCTATAGACCTAGCAGGAACAAGTTTGCAGAGCTGTTTCTGACTTATCTAGTACCATCATTTAAGCTTCAGCAAATACATTTCTATTATTCCACAGGAAGGGGCAGCGTTGGCCGAATCAGTGCGGCTTGGCCTGCTGGAGCAGAGCCTGGCGGCGCTGTGGCAGCACGTGGAGGCTAGAGGGCAGCGGGCGGAGCAGAGACACGGCGAGCTGCTGCAGCTGTACTCTGACCTGCAGCAACGGCAGCTCGGCGGCGACGGCGTGGAGCCGTGGCTGAGCGGCCTGCTGGACCAGCAGCTGGACCAGCTGAAGGGACGCCTGGACCAGGACCAACGGCAGCAGGAACAGGTCGGACCCGGGTGAATGAGGCTGGGGGAGTGGAGCGTTGGGATGACTGCAGCCGTCTGTAACGACTCTGTGCATCTGCAGATGCAGCAGCAGGATTCACTGCAGCAGCAGATACAAGCGACTCGTCTGGATCAGCTGGAGCTGGAGCTGCAGACGCTCGCCGCCAGGACGGAGGTACATGCCACAAACACAGGAAGAACTGATATAATCATTTTTATTTTAACTTGTAACAATATAATGTATATTCAGTTTGTTAAAAACAAGACATTCCATTCATTGCATTTTTAAAGATTGAATTTTCCCCCTTTAGCCCAGGGGGAAAAAAAAGATCTTTTCACCTGATATTATTTTCAAATGAGTACCGTAACTTCTCTGCTGTTTGGTGTGCTTTACTTATAAGAATCTTTCTATTGTCGTACAGCAGCTTCACTTGAGACAAGAAAGTGCAGCAACAGTCTCAGCTTCACCTGAAACACATCCAGCTGCTGCCAGGTAAGTTTCACCTCCTCCTGCTCCTCCACAGCTGTCGTTTTGAATTATCACTTGAGTCAGGAGCAGACAGGAAGTAGTTTACAATCTCCGTAACTTCCTGCAGCATCAGTGTGGACTGTCAGTCCCATGATGCTTTGCTGGCCGACGTTTCGCGGCTGGAGGCGGCTCTGGCGGACGTGAGGCGGGAGGTTGAAGGTCTGTCTGAGCATCAGGAAGAGTGCGACGGACTGGACAGGATCCAGGAGATGGTGAGAGACTGAACGCACAGGGTGAACTTCACATAGCAGAAGTGGATTCAAAATAACTGGCTGCTGTTGGTTTGCCACTTCCTGTTACTTTAGAAGTTGCTTTTTACTTGCTCCAAACATAAGACGGATGGTTATGGTTTCAGTTTTATCTTTTGCAACATTTATTTTCTACTTTTTAATCTCATTGTTTATGTAACATTTATTATATATATATATTTTTTAAACTCTGACAAATCTTTATTATTATCAGGTCTCTGCTCAGGTTCGTGAGGAGGTTCAAGCTTTTCTCTATGGGAACCAGCTAGTGGTTGGAGGTGGAGCCTCTGATGACTCCGCCCCCCCAGAGCTGCTCCACCAGTGGCTGTCGCAGCAGTACGTCAGCGGTGCCGAGCTGCAGGCTGCGCTGTCCTCGCTGGAGCTCCGCCTTCTGCAGAACATCAGCCTGCAGCTGGAGCAGCTGCAGCAGGAGGCGGGGAGAGAGGAGAGCGCTCTGCATGCCGCCACGGCCGCCGTCACCCAGGAGGTGAGGAGACTGGTCTGCTTCCCTGACACGTGCTGAGATGGTATTTACCAGCTCCTCACAGCTCAAACATGTCTCTACAGGAAGTGCAGGCGATAGTGACCAATGCTCTGCGACTGTTCGCTCAGGACCGAACTGGCCAGGCCGATTACGCTCTGGAGTCTGGAGGTTAGAAAACAAGCATGTGGTTCTAAACGTTTTCTTTCTGCTTGACTTGGTTTATTTTTAAACACTGCACATACAATCTGTGCACATACACACACAATATTTATAGCAATATTAAAAATATATGAAAAGTTCTTTACTGAAGTAAAGAATAATATATTTACAAGAGTGCAAAAACTTCTGGTAGTCATTTTAGGTTGAATCTTCAGCTTTAAGAAACATTCATCAACATTTTGCACCATTTTATGAGTCATTTAATTATTAATGGCTTAATCAACTGTAAAACTAGTCATTATTGGCTGCTCCAATTTTCTAAAGCAAGTATGGTATTAGAAGTTAGGCCTTCTACAATATTAAAATGTCTTATATTTTATATGGGTTTGCATGGCTGAACCTGTTGCTGCAATGGTCCCGGTCCCTGACTTGTGTTTGTGACGTCTTTGCAGGTGGCAGCATCCTCAGCACTCGCTGCTCAGAGTCGTACGAGTCCAAGGCGGCTCTGCTCAGCCTGTTTGGAGTCCCCCTCTGGTATTTCTCTCAGTCTCCTCGAGCTGTGATCCAGGTAACACGCCTGATCCCACAGCAACATGAGCTCAGCGTCCAGCTGCTTTTCACACTCCCATTTTCACATGGAATCTGTCTCTGCTGCAGCCAGACGTCCATCCAGGGAACTGCTGGGCCTTCAGAGGCTCCACAGGTTTCCTGGTGATCCGCCTCTCCATGCGGATCCTCCCCACTTCCTTCTCCCTGGAACACCTCCCCAAGAGCCTGGCGCCCGGCGGCCAGCTGCTCAGTGCCCCCCGAGACTTCAGCGTCTATGTGAGAGACAGAAGCTGTCACAGGGATGCAGTTTGGATGATACGTTTCTGTTGAGACTTGAACAGTTTGTTTGTTTGTAGGGCCTGGAGGATGAGAATCAGGAGAGGGGGAAGCTGCTGGGGTCATACACCTACGATAAGGATGGAGAAGCTCTGCAATCCTATTCTGTCACTGTGAGTCTGTCGATCAGAACACTTGAATCCCTCATGAATATATAATGATATGACAAAAATTACAAATTCAGATTTGAAAAAGTGTAGGTTAATTGTTTGAAGTGCAGTTCAGGTCACATTCCCTTCATTGGCAGATTATAGTGACTCATCATGGAGGAGGATATGGGGAGGGGGTGCATGCTAAGAGTTGTATCGTTCCAATGCTGCCTTTGACAAAAAGCTGTTTTCCCCCAAAACATCAACATGCAAACAAACAGGCTTAAGGTGAATCATGTACAGTTTTGCCTTTACAAGCAAGAAATGGATATGTAATTAACTGCAAATCCTGCAATTAATTAGGTCAATTTCTTTGAATTCGCTAACACTAGTAATTTCCTTACAAGCTAGTTGACGGGATATAAATGAACACTCATTTACTGTGATTTTCAGCTGATGGTTTCTTCTTCATGTGCAGGAGGAGAATTCCGACACCTTCCAGACCATCGAGGTGCAGGTGTTGTCCAACTGGGGCCATCAGGAGTACACCTGCATGTACCGCTTCCGGGTGCACGGGACGCCGCAGAGCTGATGCGGCCACGCTCCCTGCTGCTAGCTGCTAATAGCTAACTGTGCCTGAGGAGACCTGCGACGTCTCTGCAGTGACTGTCCACGGTTTCGTCAGTGCGTCGTCTTCCTGAAGGGAAAAGGACATGCTGGAAGCTTTGATGTAGAATTTCTTTGTCCATAGTTATTAATATTTTATGTTTTCTATTTTCTGTGTTAAAGGTCAATGCTGTGTTTCTTCCTTTAGACTTGGTTTATCCCATTTTTCTTTTATCAGTCACATTATCACTGTGACATAAAACATTTTTCAGGAGAGCATGTTTTAAAATCTGGCAAACGGCAAAATGTAATATTGGAGCTTTTTATTAACACAGAAAACTAGCAGAAGCACATTATTGTGGATGTGATTCTAGAAACCACAGAAGGTCGTCAGCGCCATGCAGATGTCCGAATGTCCTTGAACACACCGCCAGCCTATGATGAACCCTTAATGGTCCTGATTCTCCAGTAAAGTGAGAATGTTTTGCACTTTGTATTTTTTTTTATTTATTTTTGTTGTTAAGTCAATAAATATTAATCTGTTTTATATTTGTAAAAATGTGTTGACTTTTTTTTTTTACATAAAATACTATGAGTTTTTTTGTGATTTCAAAATTTCAATAAAGGGGGCGTGAAATGTAGTCTTCTTTACACACTGATGCTTCATTATTAATTATTGTCATTTCAAACTTAATGTGATTGCTGGCTATTGAGATGCTTCTAGTTCTGTAAAAAGCTGAATTTACTCAAATGTGTGAAATCAATATGACTAATGGTACAACACGGTATTAAACTGACACTTAAGTAAGAGACAATGTCTATAAGAACTGGTCATCTATTGATTCACTGCTATTGACTGTAGCCGTGTAACCTAAGGCCAAATTAAAAGGAAATGTGCTTTAGAGGGCTTTCACATCACTTTTTACTTAAGTAAAAACCTATGGACAGATCTAACATTAAATGGCGGACATGTGACTGCAGGATTTTAATGTAAAATTAAAATTGTCCTATATACCATCGGTTAACCCTCCATCCATTAACAGATAAAACTACTGCAGCAGACAACAGGAAACTGGTGCACAGTGTTTACTTGTTATAATGCTGAAAACACATTAACATTAACAGATGCTTCTGACAGGACAGAGGTGATATTTTACTTAAAAAAAAAAAAAAAAAAAAAAGATTTTAAAAATCCCAAAACAATATGCCACTCACATGTTATAGAAGATATTAATTTAAACAGGTTCCCTTAAACATTTTTAATTCTGGGAAAGTCTTAAATTTTGAGGTGATTCTGACTGTGAGCAAGACAGAATAACAAGAAAATCGAACAAAATAATAGAATATAATAAATTTATTAAACCGTTCTAAATAAAGTGAGGTGTAATGGACACAGTTTATTGCATTCTGATGATTGTTTTAGGGAGATACAAAAATATCCAGAAAAATATTTCTTAATAATGATGCAGAGCACAAATGTAAATTTTTTCTGCCGTGGAAAGGGTTAAATATTTTGTCATGAAAAACATGAATTATGATTAAGTGTTAAAGCTCAGAAACGTGAAAATATGAGGTATTGTTATCCAGGTATGCAGTCTGTAGGGGTTATTTCAGTGAGCCTCGGCAGCATCTAATGAACCTTAGTGAGCAGCTTGTTAGCTTCTGTCCAGCCACTGATCAGCGGGTGGTCAAACATCCGGTTAACGTCCTGCGCTGATGTTGCAGATCTTGCAGCTGGGGTCCTTCTTGGCGTTGAGGGTGGACAGGCTGGTGAGCTGGTGGCCACTGATCCTCGCCACGGTCCCCGACGACAGGTCCACCGGCCCCGTGTAGATCACCTCCAGCGTGACGTCCTGGGCGTGGTGGAAGGACAGCGAGCCGCCAGCGTCCCGGCTGCAGGTCAGGAAGGGGTTGTTGGACCTATCCAGGGCCGGTAACCTCCCCCTGCAGAAGGCGTCCCCCTCGGAGCCGTCGGGAGCCAGGACCACGATGACGTAGTGGTACGACGTGTACATGCAGTAGAAATCCCCGAAGTACAGGTTGGTGTTGGGGGAGAAGAGGATGTCCGCTCGGATCTGTGCAAGAAACAAGAAACAGACGATTTTAGTTCATTTTCGCTGGTTTCCCTGCATCAAGAACAGCTGAGGCCTTCAGGTGTGTGTGTGTGTGTGTGTGTGTGTGTACCTGGAAGCGGTAGAGTCCGTACGGTGAGTCCTGAGGAGGTTTTCCCGTGTTGAACTCTGTGTTGCAGCTGAAGAAGATCCCTTCCAGTTTGCTACTGATGGGCGACCCGTGACTGCCGCTGTTGTCTTTGACCGCTGGGAGCATCCGGATGCACTGAGCATCCCTGGAGCGATAAGATGGGCTGTGCAACACACACACACACACACACACACACACACACACACACACACACACACACACACACACACACACACACACACACACACACACACACACAGACACTCACATTGGGGTTAAAACTCAAGAAATGCACCTTCACAGAAGATGGAGTTGGACACACACTCTTACACATATTGAGATTAAAACTCAACATGCAAAGACTTCACAGATGAAGATGAAGGACACTCACACACACACACACACACCTCTCCTGATAGAAATACTCCTTCTCATGGTTCCGGTAGAAGACGGTGAACGGCAGCATCCTGCCGGCGATCGCCTCCACTTTCTGCAGGAGCTGCTTCAGGTGGGCGGTGGAATAATCTGGAGACACATGACCAGGGTCTGAATATCCAGACTGCAGAGCAGTTGAGGATTTAAGGCAGGTTTTATAAAACCTTTTGATCATAAGACGTCACAGTTTCAAATCAAAGCTGCGATAGGCCGACCCTTGTACTTCAACATCATGGCACAATGCAGCAAAAATAAAAACTATGGGAGCATTAAAACTTCAACCTGCAAACACACGTTGCTGCTGTGAAGATCATGTTCATTCATAAAAACACTAGCAGTGATGCACAGGAGGAGGATGAGTGTTATTTGACCTGCGGTGCAGAACTCGACGGTTTCGCTCCACTGAGACACTGAGTACTCCCCATCCGGGTGTTTGGCGGCTGTCTGGACGGACACTGTGTACTCAGTCCGAGGGCTCAGGAACCAGTGACCTCTCACCGTCATGGGCAGGGGAACGGCCTTCGCCACCAGCTTCGTGGGCACGTCCTGAACACAGAGGAAACACAGCAGCTGCTGCAGGAGACTGAAGACGCTGCAGCAAACTAACTAAATAATCTGCAGAGCATTGACACCAGCAGAAATCTGCATTTATGAACAGAGGAACGGACTGAACCAGAGGTCGCTAGCAGCTAAACGCTAACAGTTGTGGACCTTGTGCTTGAACTTGTTGCAGTCCTTGTTCTCCTTCTTGTTGAGGTCGATGAAGTAGTGGGTGATGGTGTCTCTGCTGCTGTTCTGCAGGTCCCAGCTGATCCTGAACGAGTCACAGCTCACGTGCGTGATGTGGATCCGCTGAGGGACCGGCAGCTCGCCGCCTGCTGCAGAAACACACAAACACGAGCACGTTCTTCTTTTTATATAAGCAGCTGCAACGTTAATGTTAATGAAACGATCGTACAGATATTTATTTTAGAAGAAGAGAAGGAGAAGCCACAGTCAGACTATTAAATCAATTCAGAGGAAGATTAGTCACACTGTGTGTGTGGGTGTGTGTGTGTGTGTGTGTGTTTAACCCTATAGGGCCTGAGGCCTCTGACTGCAAATCACATTCCACATCAGATCCACATTGCATTGATCCATCCCATTAACGGGGCATTAAAGGGACAGTCTGTCCTTCATATTAAACTAATGATGCTTCATGATCTCACACTGCAGAGAAACATTCATTCTGCTGCTTTTACAAGTTTAAAACTATATAACCACACTCAGGGTGTCTCTCTCTCTCTCTCTGTCCATTTGTCTGTCTGTGTGTGTGCGTGTGTGTGTGTGTCTCTCTCTCCCTCTTCTCTTCAAAGTTCAGGGTCAGTGGACAAAAGCTGCATTCAGCGGTGACACAAAGACACAAAGACTCAAAGACCTCTCAGGCTGAACAAGGAGCCTGTTGAGGAGCAGAGGGGACACCGAGGACATTGGACCGAGCTGCTGTTTCCTCGTTGGTGTCCTCAGGCAACAGATGAAAAGTTAATATGATCAGACACATGTTTTTCTGAAAGTTTCATTAATCATTTTTTTTCACACACATTTACTTTAATGCATATATATTCATTGTCTTGTGGAAATTAGCAGCATGTTAAAGGCTTTAAAGGTTGACTTATTATTTCTGTCAGTGCTGGTCCCGCCTCCACATCCTGTTCGTACTGTAAAGACGGCGTAAAAAAAAAAAATCATTCTTTTCCATTAAATTTGTGTTTTTTATTAAACAAACAAAATTATTTTCTACTTCGCTTAATTCAAACAATAAAAAGGATTCAGTTTGATGATGCATGCATCATGAAGCAGCATGGGAGGTTTTTATCTTTCCAGCACAAAGTGACACCCGCTGGTTCCTGAACGCCTCAGTCTGCAGCAGCTTCAACCACAGAGGAGTCACACGGCGTTAAAACAGGCTCCGGCCCTAGACCACACAGGCAGCATTTACAGCTACGCTCGACTCTCCACTGGTGTGATCTTTTTCCAGATGTATCAGACTCTTGGATCAAAATCAAATCCTGAGAACTGAGTCTGTCTTGATTCAAAGTGAATCTATCAAATACTGGCTCTGTTCTGAAGGTATTCACCTGTTTCTGTTCTTCTCCAGTGTGGGCGATCTGTGTCCTACCTGTTGGTGCTTGGTGTGTGTGGGGTCGGGCAAATGTTGGGGAAAACAGCTTGGTCAGAACTGATTGTGTGTATTTTAGAATCATAATTGCAGAGATGAACAGGAACATGCATATTTGCTCTCAGCATATTAAAAAGATACAGAAGCTTCATAGCTTCAGATCAACTTTTAGAGATACAGGTGCAGACTGCCAGCGAGGTTGTTTCTCTTGCTTTTATCAAAAAATGATCATCCCATCGACTTCTCGGCCCACACCACACTCCCATGCTTATCAACTCATCCTCCAAGTGTGAGGTTAATCAGGGCATACATTCAGACAGACAGATTCCTTCCTTTATAGTATATAGACAAGGTTAAATTCAGGTTAAATTAAATACAAATTTGCTGTAAATGTTGATCATCAAGATCATGAGATAAGGCAGGATCAACGTTTATGAACATTTAAACATGATTAATGTGGTTGAAATAATAACTAATAACTGAAATATTAAATAGCTGTGGTGACAGTTGTGTATTGATGGAGAGGTTTCACCTTTAAAAACAGACATATGCTATAGAAATGTACTGACAGTGCTATAATACAAATAATCTGTGTATAAGTTACAGAAATGTGCATTTAGGAATTGAGTTCAATGACATGAATGTATTTAACCACTTCTATAGCAATCTCTGTCTTATGTAATACAATGATACACTACCAATCAAACAGTTCATTATTAATAATATTATTTTTGTTATCATACTTTACATTAACACAACTTTCATGTTGTTTCATATCTTACAATTTTAGATTTATATAATATTATTTACGGCGCAGTTTATTCCACTTTATTGTGATTAATTTACACTTTAAAAATTTGCTGTGAAATCTGCAGCGGGGTTAAACACAATAATGCATTGTAAACAATTATTACAGTAGATTACTGCATATCTTACAATAAATCACAGTAGTCAAATTCTTACTATTAATATTACTGCAGAAAATCAAAATAGTGAAAAATTACCGTAGGAAATCACAATCATCAAAGAATTGCTGTATTATAATACAGTTAATCACTGTAGTACAACTGAAATCACAGTGTTTCATTGATTTTTATCATGCAGTTTAGCACTTATTACTGTGAATAAGTGAAACAGTACATCATATTTAATTGTTATTTTACAGTCAAGAAAAAAATAATCACTAATATTTATTGGCTGTTTGTTACAGGAAATTTTAAGGTTTCATACTGTATGTTTTCATCTGTAAATACACACATGTAGTTTTACAGTGTTGTGAATAGGTCGCAAACCTTTGACTACCACAATAATATATAAATAGGCATAAAGACAACGTGTAATGATGTGTTTTGTGTATAAAAGTATAAAGCAGAGCTCACACTGACCTTCGCTGTCGCTGAGCTGCAGGTTGTTCATGCCGCTGACAGGAAGCTCCATCATGTTCACGTCCACTAACCAAGTCACAAGCAGGCGACCAGCATCCAGCTGGAGATCAGCAGCAGCAGCAGCAGCAGCAGCAGCAGCAGCAGCAGCAGCAGCAGCAGCAGCAGCAGCAGTGTCGGGCTGATGCAGCGCTCTGTTGCTCTCTCTCTCTTCTGTGATGTCACAAGGGGGGAGGAGGGGGATTTAACAGGTTATCTGCAGTGGTGTAAAGTAACTAAGTACACTTATGCAAGTAGTAAAATGTAGCTTTGCGGTACTTAAATTCTTCATTTATCTTTAAGATGCAGATTTAAATTAAAATATGTTTATATTCAGTTTAAATTGTTCCTTTATTTTACTTTTTTCTAAAAAAAAAAATGCACTTTGTGTAAAAGACGTTGCTATATAAAGTGTATACACCAAACATATAATACATTCATTGATGTCAGAAGTACTCAGATGTGTACATACAGTAAGTAGACCATAACTATATGAAAAAATACATATAGTTTGACTTAAAAAAAGAGGCGTGTATCTGTTTTGCAGGTGCCTTCAAAGCAGCACTTCAGGGTTTTTGAGTGAATCTTCCAGTTGTTATTAGGAATGCACGGTCTAACAATGAAGCACAGCAGCTCATTTTACACACAAGTCAATGTGTCAATCAGACACGCGGAGATAAATCATCTGTGGATTAAAACAAAATGTGTGGAGGGGGAAGGGATTACAAGCCGGAGTTGTTATATAACAGATTAACTCGAGTCCAGCTCAGGAAACACACTAGGAATTTCTATACTTGTGAGGACCAGTTCTTTCATTGCACCAACTGCACAATGTTTTACTCTCAGAGCTTCGTCCTGGTGCAGGAGGATATGTGAGGAACCTTGTTCTTTAGATCAGTGGTCATCTAAAGCACGGTGGGTTTGATTTAACACATCTGTAACATCAGGACAGACTGAACTGATTCGGGTCAAGTTAAGAGGGCTGAAATCAGGGAAGTGGGATCTACTCAAAGAACTTCAATAACCCAATGTAAACATCGAAGGATCAGCTCAGAACCTACCAACAGTCTGACCAATTAGCTCACTGCCAACTTATACAGCAGCCAATCAGCATCCAGTCAGAGTCTTGACAGCAGCCAATCAGCATCCAGTCTGAGTCCGGGCAGGATCCAATCAGCATCATTACAACATCCAATCAGCATCCAGCATCCTCCGATCCCACAAGTGGAGCTGGAGGACGTTAGCTGCACTTGGATCAGCTCTAGACCATGAATCCACTTCCTTTTTGTGATCAACTACCCTCAAAACCAGCGTTAGCACAACAGCAGGTCCCACAAACGTGTAAAGAATGTTAGCATTTAGCTCAAACACCACTGTGCTAGATCACAGCCTCATCAGTCTCATGTTAACACATTAAGTTTAAGTTGCTGGATGAA
Source organism: Eupleurogrammus muticus (assembly GCA_036785175.1). Taxonomy (NCBI): domain Eukaryota; kingdom Metazoa; phylum Chordata; class Actinopteri; order Scombriformes; family Trichiuridae; genus Eupleurogrammus; species Eupleurogrammus muticus. Next base: position 9,812,338 of record JAYKQN010000015.1, on the reverse strand, counting down.
AAATGAATGTACATAAGCAGGAAATGAAATTAAACACGGTGCTTTGGCAGTGAAATACACATGCTATGATTTCTAGTTGATAGATGAAAATGCACCACCAGAATGTTCCATCAGTTAAGAAGCAGGAAGCAGGAAACCACTTATATCTCCTCATCTTTCTTTCAGGTTTCAGATGAATCAATTTGAGTCTTTTTTAAGAAGAAAATGTCCAAATTATCTGGTTCTAGATTCTCAATTCCGATTATTTTCTGGTTTCTTTTTAGTATTTTATAATATTTATCTAATTATCTGTGGGCTGCAGGTTGAATCTACAGCTTTAGGGAACAGTGAGTTAGATGCAGCACTAACTTCGCTGTCTAACCAGGGGTGAACGTTTCCTTTATCTCTGGCTCCATCTTCTGGTGCAGGATGTCATCATTTCACTTTCACACCACTAATTCAATGATTTGGTCCTTAGCAGACAGTAAAATGTTCACTATGTAGCATCTAGACTCTTGCATGGCCCAACCGTCACATCTACTAACCAACCAGAATTGATCTGGTTGGAAAGTTTATCGACAAATAAACAGGAAATAGGGGCTTAGTTTGGTTCCTTTTTGTTGGGGTGAAAGCATCAGTTCCACTTGGGTGGACTAAATCAAACAGAGACCTTCAAAAAGAGCTGGTCTCTTCTGTCCTTTTAACTGCTGCAGCTCTCTGACACTTTAAAAACAGGGGTCAACGACCCAGGTCCAGGTAGGCTACTGTGGATACGGGTTCTTGTTCCAACCAGGCAACTAAAACAAGTGGTTGAAACCTGGTTGAAACAAAAAATTGCACCAACGCGTGTACTTTTGCAATATTTTGCTGATATTTTTTTTTTTGCATCGTTATTTCCAAGTGCATTTTTGAGACCTCAAAGGCAATTCTTCAGCTGAATGACACGTCTTTAGAAATGTAGCCTTTCCAGTTTCAAGTTCAAGTCTTCTGTAGTGTGTGTGTGTGTGTGTGTGTGTGTGTGTGTGTGTGTGAGGGACGGGTATCAGCCCGGATTACTGAGTAAAGGTAAGCGTGTGTCTCTCCCTGTCTAGGCGGATTTCCATCCCTTCTCTCTCTCCCTCTCCGGTCACATGCGCCAACCTTGTTTGAACTGCCGCCTCATCTCCTCTTCCTCCTCCTCCTCCTCCTCCTCCTCCTGCTCAGGATCACGCGCTGCTTTCCCCCCTCATGGTGGCATGTGTGAGAGTGTGTGTGTGTGTGTGTGTGTGTGTGTGGTTTTTGTCTCAGACCATCGTGCAATGCCATTACTCCCTCAGAAGGTTGAGCTGGGCGATGGGTTGTCACTGCTCTACTGGTAAGATAATTCCTCCTCCTCCTCCTCCTCCTCTTCCTCACTTCCTTTCTCATCTCCTTTTTCAGTGAGGAAAATGGTGATTTACAGCTTTTGTTTTCCTGCCGCGTCCTTGATCTCCGGCTGCAGCAGCAGCAGCGGCAGCAGCAGTTCGTGCGGGTCACGGAGTTGGGATGTGAATGAAGTGTGCAGCTTTAGCAGCAGATGTCTCGGGGTTGTACTCCACATGCTCGTACGCGGCTCTGGGTCGTGCATTTAAGAGCTGTTTGGGAGGAAGATGCCAACAAGTTCAGAGGCAAAACAATGCATTTACCCCAGTTCACATGCATTTTGAAGATGTTCTTGATGATTCCAGAGGGGCGTTTCGTCCTTTTGTATGAGGTACTGTCAATTATTGCAGATTTATTTTTTACATTCTGTGCTGCTGTCAGGTAAAAAATATTGGATCTCCAAAAAAAAAATAAATAAAAAAGCCAAAAGCAGGCATTTCAGGGCTCACACTGGGAATTTGGAGAATTGTTCTCAGCAGGTGGAGCAGTGTGCAGGGGTGTTCCTGTGTGTTCCTCCTGTGCTGGATGTTAATCACTGGCAGTAGGTAATGCAGATTATCAGGTATTAGCTGATCAGTTCAGTTGTCCAAACAGAAGCTCAGGGAGCTCTTTGTTTTACTAATGAAACATTAACAAGTCATTATAAGAACTGATATGAACCTAATCAGGTTAAAGGTCGTCGTTATTGTGTCAGGCTCCTTGTCCTTGTGTGTTTGGGGAAGGTTGTGCTGAGCTGAGCTGTGCTGGGTGCACTCGAACAATTATCCCCCAATATCTCATAAATAAATTAATATTCCCAAATGTCTAAAGTAAATGCCCAAATATCTCCACCATCTGTAAATGTCCCAAAATAACTTCATAAATCCCCAAATACCTTTAGATTTCCTCAGATAGTATGGAAGTACGGAACTTTCTGAAAAAAAAGTCCTTAGATATCTCATCAGAATATGTCTAAATGTTCGCAAAATATCTCCAAATAACCCTAAAGATTTAATATTTTCTAAATATCATCAAATGAGCCCAAATATTACCATATATGTTCGAAAACCCCCAAATGTCCCCAAATACCTAAAAAAACAGATATGTCCAAAAACCCCTAAATATTAAAAAAATTCCCAAATATTTAAAAAAGTCATAACTAATTCCCTAAATATATAAAAAATTGCCAAATACCCCCAAATGTCCCTAAAAGTCTCCAAATCCCCACAAATATCTCCAAATATGTGATGATAAAATCATGACCTTGTGTGAACGTATCCATGATGCTTCACTCCTCCTCCACATTTTAAATCCACGGTTTCTATCCGATCATATACATCATATTTATTTGGTCGGGGGCAGTTTCAGATGGATAATGTTATCATTTCAGGGGGATCAGAGTGACATCTGCTCCACCTCCAACCATCATTCATCCGCCTCACTGTACATTATCCATTACGTAACACAGTACTGTATATGCAGCCTGGTCAGCTGACAGCTCTCACGATCAAGATGAGGGTGCAGCACTCAAAGTCTTTACTTTGTTCAACTCTGTGTTTACAGGACTTTTTCTAGATTCACTTTTTTTAGACATTCACGTTTTCATTATAAAAAAGAATCCACGGCTCCTCTAAGGAGATAATGAGGCCTGAAGTTTATAATTATTTAACTTTAATACAAAGTTTCCTCTACAACACAGTGTAGAAAAGCATCAGAGCAATCCTGTTCTGCATCCTGTACATTACAAATTGTAAATATTAGATAGTAATCTAGTGTTGGCAAATACTCATAGACATTACTATGTCTGACTCACAGAATTTCAACATTTTTTCTTGGAGGTTTACTCAGTGATTATTGATTATGAAGCTAGTTGACAGCTTTGTCTCCTGCACAGTCGTGAAGACATGCATTGTTACACTCCAACCAGCGAGCGGAGCATTTGAGGGACTGTTGGCTGCGTGTCTTCAGGATCAATCAACTTGATCGGTTGTCTTATTGGGGCTCCGGAGCCACCACACTGAGCCTACTCCCTGCTGTGATGATATCTAAAACACAGCTGAATATAGCCTTTATAGCACAGGGAGCACTGGGCCCAGGCGTTCCCAGTAACCAACATGAGACTCCGCCTCCTGGAAACCTGCTCGTCACTATGAAAAAGTAACTAGTTATAAATAGTATATTAGTTACTAGTGACTTCAGCTAAAAAGTAACTGAGTTAGTAATGTGTGTTACTCCCATAATAAAGCTCATACAAGGCTTCATCTTTTATAATTCTCACCACTGTGTTCCTGTTCCTAAACTAAAGCAGCTGTAAGCACCAACGTCTGATTCATGTTCAAAAGTTCGACGTTAATCCTGAAAGGCAAGAGGGGTTTTAAAAAATACAGTTTCAAGACGGGTCTCAATGTTCATGTTGGTTTCTTCTTATTTAAAAAAAGTCCATTTGTATCATTTTTCCCACAAGAATCTGGATTTTGTGTGATTTTTGACACAAAATGCCAAACGGTGTAACTGAAAAAGATGATAAATACTTAATCCACCTGGAATATAAAACAAGTTAATAGCATGTGTTTTTTTTAATTTAAAGCATTTTTAATAAAGTATCTGGTACCAGGGTTACACCATATATCCTCGAAGAACATATAATCTCCTTTTTGTTAACGCCAGGCCTGAACATCCTTAGAGGTAAAAGGAGCGAGAACATCAGGTGATGACATCAGTCTTCGTTTAATGGTCTCGTCAGTGTGAGCGTCCTGATGCTGCGTGGAGCCTCAGGACGGAACCGGCTGTCGACGGCGTGCTGCCGAGGCGTCTCTGACGCACGGGTCAGGATTTAATGATTGCGTCCTAATGTTCCCCTAATCACTGTTGGTGTCTGTCGGAGCCTCCTGACGTTCCAGGTCGCGGCTCGTGTTGGCTAAGAGGCGACGGATTTGATCGGTTTGGGTGTTGCCCCGAGGGTCAGAAGAGGGAGGAGGGGGGGGCACAGACAAAATCCTGTGATGATTTGATTATTTTGTGTAGCGGAAGAGAACGCGCGACAGAGAGAGAGAGAGAGAGAGCGAGAGAGAGAGAGGGAGGGAGGGAGGGGAGGCTTTGCATGAGGCAGGATGTTATGTTATGTTTTTATATCTGTTTTTGCTTGTTGCCAGGACGATCATGGGCCCGCACGGCAACACCCGAGCCGTCCTGAGGCTGGAGTTCTGCGAGTGCAGGAAGGGACTCGGTGAGCGTGTCTCTGACCTCTCTGACCTCTGAAGCCTCTTTCTCTCTCTCATGAAAACGCTGCTGACCTTGTGCATCATGGACAGTTTGGTCTTTTTTTTTTTTTTTACCAGTGAGTTAATAGGTTGTTTTTGCTCCAGTTCGCTGACTAACCTGAGCTTTGTGCCTAGGTGTGAAAATAATGGGAGGATATCGAGAGCTGACCAGAGAAGAGTTTGGCATCTTCATCAAGCGGGTGATACCTGGAGGGCTGGCTGCTCAGGACGGTACGGAGCTTCTAGTTTGGTGTTTGTCCACTATCCACTCACCTGTCTGACTGTTTTGTGTGTTCTATATGTGTATGTGTGTGCGTGTGTGTGTGAGTCTGTGTGTCTGTCTGTCTAGGTGTATGTGTTTGGTGTACCTGTCTATCTAAGTGTGTGTGTGTGTGTGTGTGTGTGTGTGTGTGTGTGTGTGTGTGTGTGTGTGTGTGTGTGTGTGTGTGTGTGTGTGTGTGTGTGTCTATGTGTCTGTCTGATTTTCACTCTCTGTTCCAGGTCGGCTTAAGTCAGGTGACCTGATTTTAGATGTCAATAACATCAGTCTGATAGGGGTGACCAATGAGAGGTGAGTTTGACATCTGTTGTTGACTGATTGTGTGTGTGTGTGTGTGTGTGTGTGTGTGTGTGTGTGTGTGTAAGAGAGAGATTGCTATAGCAAAGGTATTTAAAAGAATGTCAGTTTGCAAACAGTTTAGTGTGTATAACAAGCAGAACTCCTCACACCTACAGTTAATTGGAAAATTAAACCCCTCCCCTTGAAGGTTAATTGTCCAATCATAGTTTAGGAGCCATATTCAGCCTCATAGTGATGAGTTAAACTTATTAATTGATCATTTGAACTAATTATTACCTACGGGTTGGGTGGTTTGCAGTGATTTTCTCTATCGATGTGTGATACCTGCACAGCAGCTGATGATGTCACGCCCTTGTTCTGCTTCCTGATAGGGCGGTAGAGATCTTGAGGACAGCCTCGCTTTCCAATCACATGTCCCTGCTGATCGCCAGGGACGACGAATCCAGGTAAGAGGAGAAATTTCCGTCACGTAAAGTAAAATAAACAGGTTTTAGTGTACGTTTTGGCTCAGGTTTCCATGTTGTGTTGTTCTGGGTGAGATGATTGGATTTAATCATGATTGATCTGATATTTGCAACAATGAAATAAGGACATTAAGGTGATTGGGTTACATCAGTATCTATTAGTTAATTGGATCTGTTCGGATAATTTACCAAATCATATTATGGCTACAGCTGTTTTCCTCACGCTGTGCTGCCAGCTGATGCACCTGTGACACATTCAGGTGGATTGTTAGATTATATACTATCATATTATATATTTAGTATCAGGACACAAACAAGCAACTGACATTTTAATTTCAATTTTATTTAACCACGTTATTTTCCAATGTTCTTATTTATTGAACCAAAATGACAGAAAGAAGAAGCATTACATAAATACTGTAAATGTAATATAATAAAAAATCATTCAAATAATAAAAAAAGGACATGAAATTGAAACGAAAAATGCAAAGAGGGCCGTCTGAGTTGTGGCTGCTCAGTGGAATGAGCTGCTGCGTCAGTCTGGTGCTGTTTGAGGTGAATGTGAGTTTGTGACAGCAGCTCAGCAGCAGGAGGGACGCTGACCTGACATCCTGCTGTTCTGTCTGCTCCCACTGTGACAGCTCACGTCAGCCACGTCCACACACACACGCGCACACACACACACACACACACACACACACGCACGCACACACACACACACACACACACACACACACAACATGAGGGACATGCTACCCATGACTGGGGGTTAAAGTGATAGAGAGAAAGTACATATGATTACACCATTATATATGCACCACCAAGTTTGTAACAATAAACTTAATAGAAATACACTATATACTGTTACTGTTAATGTGGTAAATGACTGTTCTAGCTGCAGAAGTCTGGTTTGTAATGCAATGTCTACATAGTTGTATATGTGTGTTTTAATGGTACATTGTGTTTGCTACTTGCATTAGAAGGCTGATAAACGGTTAATAAACCCTTGTGCATTTATGTCAACTCGACTACTCAGGAAAATACTCTACAAATGATAAGTCACAATAATTATACTTATTTCAATCCCATCCGTCCCGGTCATTCATGGAGTCACCATATCATTGACTCAGTGCCACTATCTGCCTTTAAAACATAGAATATAAAGGGTGTTACATGAGCTACAGTGTATAAGTGATAATTGCATAAGAGAAAGTGTGTGTTGCATCGATTCCGTGCAGGTATTGACCGATGTTAGTGGTTTCTTTTCAGGTGGGGGTTGAGTATGGTGACGGCTTTGTGATAGAAACTGTTCATGCATCTCGTGGTGCGAGTTTTGAGAACGATCAGCAAGGTTTTTCCAGAGGTTAACACATGAAAGGGATGATTAGCAGGAAGGGATGAGTCTTTAAGAAGCTGAAATCCAGGCTGGGTGGCTGGTGATTAGTGACTGGGTTTTCTGCACTTTCTGTGATGCTGTGGAGCAGCACTGCTGCAGACAGGAAGGCACTACAAATGATCATAAAAGCATGGTAAAATGATATTCATGTCCAAAGCTCCAATCCTTATTCCAAATTCTAGTAATTATAATAGAAGTGACTTAACTATGGAGCCAGTAATACATATTCATTAATATAATCCATCGAAATAAAGACTTGGCACCTGCGTAATTGGTTGTGGACAGATGTTATTTCACAGAGACAGTTGACGCGCTGAGGACAGACAGTGGGAAGCGGCTGTGTTGTTGTGACTGCAGCAGAAAGGTCGTCCGACCTCTGGCAGAGAGAGGAGACATTTCATTTTCATCCTTGTTGTTACGAAAGCAGCTGTGTGTGTATGTGTGTGTGTGTGCCTGTCTCTAAGTGTGTGTGTGTATTCACCTTAGCTCTCGACCTCGATTGTTGCAGCCGTTCATTTCACACTTAACTAATTACACTGATTACCTGCGGCTGCCCCTGAGCAGCACGCCCAGGGTCGCAGCGGGCACGCCGCGATGCAGCAGCGCGGCTTATATCCAGCGCCGTGTCCTCAGGATCCCCCATAAATCCAGATGGCAGCAAAGAGGCATCCGAGGTTATTTGCGGCGTCTTGCGAGTTCGCCGAGGTCAGAGCGCTGGAATCGGATCAAGAGCGGAATTTTAAGTAAAGATTATGTCATTTTATAAGCTGTTTGTTGACTTGCCATCCCTGGATATATATTCTGCTTTGAGTCCACCTGCTCCACTACACAAACATCATGTCATTCTACAATTCCAGCAGGGGATGGTAATAATTATTATAACTGATATATATATGTGAGTTCTGATCTTTGCTTCTGATTGAAAGGTTTGAACAGCTGATGCAACCAAATCAGATCAGTGACCTGAGGTTCAGTCTGCATTCATGAGAGGGAGACACTCACACAGCTCCACACAAACAACAAACCACTCGTGTGTGTGTGTGTGTGTGTGTGTGTGTGTGTGTGTGTGTGTGTGTGTGTGTGTGTGTTTTTCAGGAGCGAATTTGCTGAGCTGATAGAAAAGTACGGCTTCAATAATATCACAGCTTCAGGTCGAATCTCTCCAACTCAACTTTCTACAGGTAACACACACACATGCAGTCATAATACATATGTGTGTACTTTTTAATGAAAGTGATCACATTGTTCGTTCTCATTCTTTTTTTCCCCCTCTCTCTACCTCCACCCTCCCACTCCTTCTATTTTACTCTCCCTCTTTCTTCTCCCACCTCTTCCTGTCTGTGTGTGTGTGTGTGTGTGTGTGTTCAGGGAAGCTGACAGACACCGCCTCCTCCTCCTCCTCTTCCAGATCCGGCAGCCCCCAGCTGCTGAGTCCCAAAGACGGGGTCACGGCCTACGCCCACACCCCGCCGTACGCCGCCAACCCCCACTACGCCGCGCACACACCCACGCCCCCGCACGCCTTCAGGTAGGAGCCAGTCAGACGGCTGCTCTTAAATCCTCGGGTTAGTTGGCAGGAAGCGCTGTGGTCACAGGGTTTAACATCCAAACCTTCACTTACAAGTAGATTGTTTGTAATAAAACCCAGAGTAGAGTTCAGCAGGTGAAGGATAAAGTCTGGGCCTGTAAATCTCCTTAAAGCAGCTAAGTAATGAAACTAAAATCCACACCTGCATCAGCTAGAGTACATCTACTTACTTTAAATCTCACCTATTAACAAGTGGAGGAAACTGCATCTCTCTCTTTCTCTCTCCCTTTCCTGCAGTGATAGTATCATTCAGTTGATATGCGTTGCCAAGGGAACGGGCCTGGGGCTCGTCATCAAGGGCGGAGCCAACCGGGCAGATGGACCGATGGTGTTCATTCAGGAAATAGTGCCTGGAGGAGACTGCCAGAAGGTCAGCGGGGTTTTAAACATGAAGAAAGAAAAGAACTTTACGTTTGAAATGTGCAGATTTGGTCAATCAATCAACACAACAATTACTAAATTCCCAATACTTTGTGTGTGTGTGTGTGTGTGTGTGTGTTACGAACATCTCAATCAGGCCCCCGTTTGTGTCTGTCTGCCCCTTTCAGGACGGCCGGCTGCAGGTGGCGGATCAGCTGGTGTCCATCAACAAGGAATCCCTGATCGGAGTGACGTACGAGGAGGCCAAGAGCATCCTGACACGCACCAAACTCAGGTCCAACGCAGTGCCACGTCCAAGACGCACATCCACATGCAAGGAGCACTAGAATTGCCTTTTGATTCATACGATTCTAGCATCAAACTGTGTTGCAAATGATGCACTATGAGGCATTATCTCAGTAGAATGAGCTGAACAGAATCAATTCAGTTTCAAGGTTCATACAGAGACAAAATGTATGATTGCTATGAATGTTACCAACCTTATCCGAGCTGCTGAAAGTCATATTCCTGACTTTAGCGTTTACAACTTCTGCTTCTACTACTACAAAAAAATCTCATGACATGTTTCCCCTTGAGTAATAAGATTTCTTTGAATAATAACTAGAATGTATAACCAATTGCAATTCAGAAATATTAGTTCAAGTATTGAATGAGCTGCAACTCCTGTTATTGCTGCTGTAAGCTCATTGCTATTGATAAAAAATAATTAAAAATCCCTTCCAGACCTGTTTGAATATTCGATATAAAAAAAAATTCTAGAAAAAAGGTAAATTAGCTGTATAATATATACTATTACAATGGTGTCTTCTACTTTCCTTGAATTTGTACATTTGCAAACTTATTTATTTTTTTAATAATTTAACAGCACATCTCCCTAAAGGACTGCGGGAACAAGAAGAAAAGCAAATGTTTAAGCAAACAACGGAAAACCTATGTTTAAAAACTCAACGTGTGTTGTGCTGTGTGTTGTGCTGCAGGCCCGACCCCACGGTGGAGATCGCCTTCATCAGGCGGAGGTCTTCCTCCGGCTCCAGCAGCGGCCCCCACAGCCCCATCTCGCTGCAGGGGTCCGGCGGCGGAGGCGGGCCCCAGACGAGGCCCCCGGTGCTGGGCGCCACCCCGTCACAGCCGGCCACCGTCACCAAGATCAGCTCCAGCCGGAACCCGGCCAGCGAGACGCTGCCGGCGGTCAGCGTCAGCCAGGTGTGACATCACAACAAGCTTAAATCTATGCAGGAGGCCCTTAAAGGTACAGTGTGTCGTTTCTGGCGGCTTCTAGTGGTGAGGTGGCAGATTTCAGCTTCGTTTAGAAGAAGCTAGAGCGGCCCTGAAAAAAGTCTCTACACTCTTTGCTCGGTTTGTCTGGTCAAGTAAAAAAAAAACAAATCACAGAATTGCCATCATGGGTCCATGTATTGGGAACAATAGATTTATGGTCTGTGCAACAATAAGGAGCCCAATCTAATGTTATTGAAACATAAGAATTCTCATTTTGGAATTGAATCATTGAAAAAACAAACAAACTCTAATGAATATTATATCCCACTGTTCTGCTAGACACTTAATATTAACTTATTATCTATTGCATGAAAAATGTAGGACAATTTACTTGAGAATTTGCCTCTGAACCCAGACGAGAACTCCTATCGAGCGGTTGTTAGTAGTGCTAGTAGAATGAAGTTCCAGATTTTAATCAAGCTCTGCTCCAGCTCTTTTACAGACACATTCTCATTCACCAGGTTTTTGGCCTGATGTCTGAGCTCTTTCTCTGTTGTTTTTTTCATTGGATAAATCCCTTAAAATTGTGTTTCACATCCCACAACCCTTCACTGACACGTCAATGTGCTGCGTGGATCTTTGCAGGTGCGAGTGTCCCCAGCCAGAACAGAACCGACGCGTGTTTCCTCTCCACCGGACACCGACAGCAGCCCCGATGCCCTGAACCCCGGTGTGTGTGTGTGTGTGTGTGTGTGTGTTATCTCTTGTTATCCGTGTTTGCTGGTGAAAAGCGGCTGAGTGAAGCTGTGTGTGTGTGTGTGTGTGTCTGCAGAGCCTGCGGACAGTCGGACTCCTGCGAGCTCCGTCAGCAGCTGTCGCCTCAGACTGCAGCAGCTGGAGCAGGTCAGTGTGTCCGGCTGAGGTGATGATCAATGAGTTCATTAGGTGACATAGGCAACTTGGATATTTTAGTTTAAGCCTTATTTAACTCTTGAATTACTTGTGAAGTTCAGTTCAGACTTTATTTATTCTGTCAAGTAAACTCACCAACACATACAAAGAAACAAATAAGGTAAGCAAGGTAAGCGGACTTTGGCAACTTGTGTCAGGTGTTTCTTACTATTTTCATGGTTTCTTTACTAAACCTGGTATAACACTTTACAAATTCAAAGCAGCTCACGAAACCTGCACATAAAACATTTATCACAAGACATCTTTGTTCCAAGATTCAAGTGTATTATGAGAACAATGTCCTTTTTTATTTTAAACCTCTTTACCTGATCACGGCACATCTGAGTCAATGGGCTAAAGAGACAGAGCATGATCATTCAAATCATTTTTGTTTTATACACATTTATTTGTTTCATAATTAAAGATAAATAAAAATATTGGTTAGCTAAATGTAGCCAGTTTTCCTCCCAGTGTTACAAGTACTTAGACTAGTTTAGCAAAAGATGAATAATGATCTGCAATTAGGCGTTACTGTAAACCATCATAAATAAAAAATAATAATCAGATCACTGATCACAGATCATAAAAATATTTGTTTGCAGCCTCATATTAGATACAGTAACAACCTCACTTAAAGAGACATTTACTCTGGAGCTTTCAACTGGATCACATAGTCAAACATCCTCTGTTCCATCACATGACCTGATGTTTATTGGACAGTTTGTCGATGTTTGTTTGAGGGGTGGTGCCACTGAGAGTATTGATCTGTGTGTGTGTGTGTGTGTGTGCGTGTGTGTGTGTAATCAGGCTCTGGATCTGCTCGGTCTGAAGCCCACAGAAGCTCAGCGGCAGGTGCTGAAGACCCGACTACGAGCTGATCCAGCCGGGACTGTGGCCTTCCCAGGTGAGACTTTGACCTCTGACCTCTGTTGAATTCCCCATAAATCCCTCCAGTTTGCTCCTTTACCCCGGGAAAGCGGAAATCTATAAAGCCACCTCTTTAGTCTAGAATGCTTTCTGGACATTATTTACCTATTATTATAATTTACTGCATTATTTTATCCGTATATTTTTTATTATTCTAATGTTTTATTTAATAATTATTTAACTTCCTACATATGTTCTGTCTATTATCAGGTGGTCAGCCATCTGTGATTGATTGATTAAATGATTGATTAATCGATTCACCAGTGTGTAACATATATTAATAGGTGCAGAATCACTACAGCTTTAAACGTCCTGCAGCAGAAACAGTAACTTTTATCGATCTGTCAACTGGCTCAAGACCTTTTTTTCACCTGTTAACATTGTCTTCGGTTCACCTTTTGGTGTTATGAACTTGGTCGCCTGTGTTGGCAGATTTAGAGACGCTGACCAGAGAACTGGTCGGATCTCAGCGGGAGGAGACGAGCTCACAGTTAACATCTGAAGGGCTGAGCTGTCCACTGGAGTCGCCCTGCAACCCACCGGTAGGATCATAGAAACAGCACAATAAGAGAACAATGAGAAAACAATAAGAGAATAAAATGAGCACAATAACAGCACAATAAAATAATCACATATTTGTTTGTAGCCTTTGGTCTGCTGAAAATCAAATAGTTTTTAATGAGATGATTGTCAAAGATCAGCCCAGGTCTCTGCAACCCGTGCATATGTGGGTGGTGCAGTGCTCAGCAGAAGGAGCTCTGCGATGGGCTGGTGTGATGTGCTGGGCAATGCCGATGCTGAGCTCTGTGGCTTTGTGGCTCAGCGTCGTATCGACCTGGACGTTCAGACATGGATCCGCTGGCGCTCCCGGTGGAAGGGGACGGCGTGAACCGTCCTATCAGCGGCTTGTAGTGATTTCCTCCACTGGAGGGTCACACGGTGTCACAGCTATAATCAATCTGAATAGCTATTAGCTATTCTGACAACATACAGAAACCATGACTAATTTAACCCTAAGCTTATTTCCAACATTTTATTATTTGGCTTTACCCCAAGAAACTCACTCAATTCTAGTTTTTATTAACCAAACTTTATGGAACTTTTGAATAACTCAGATGGTTTGATAAATGTGAGTTTAGGTGGTTTAGTCTTTATTGTGTGTGTGTGTGTGTGTGTGTGTGTGTAGCCGTCACTGTCAGACTCGGACGACCTGGAGGAGATGGAGCGGCTGAGGAAGGAGCACATTGAGGCTCTGAGGGAGATAAAGAGGCTGCAGGTAAAGTCACGTCAAGTCATGGCAGTAAGAGATGAGCAGGAGAAGGAGACACTTCACACCACAGCTTCAACAAAACTGCACAGATCACAAAAACCGACACCTCTGACTTGGTGGATGTTTCCAACACACTGTCTGCCATGTTCACACACCCCGTTTTCATGGGTGTGGTCACACTGGCTTTTATTTATGATTGGCACATGTAGAACAATGTTAAGTCAGAGGTTAAGACTCTTCAGAGCAAGGAGAGTCACACGTGCTCAGCAAACCTAGAGGAGTATTACTGCCACCAACTGGAGGCAACTGAACTGCACAAGATAGAAAAGAGCAAAAGTGTTAGAGTCAAGAAAGTACAGAAAGAAATATGTATTTAAATATATATATATATATAAAAGTATTTATTGCACTATACTAAATATACATTGGATGTGGTTTAATGCACATAAGTATGGCATTAATATGTACTATAGCACATAGGGGAAAAGCACAAGAATAGAAGCAGATAGAGAGACGACGTTTTTTCATAAAGTTGCTGTCAGTCTTTTGTTTTTGCTTCATCCCCGATCTGTAAACAGTGTTTTGACAAAGTTTAGATGCAGACATAGACGCCACCAGTTATAATAGCAGGATGAATAGATAAATAATGTTTGAAAATGAAATAAATTCTCCAGAGTAACTATTACTTGATTTGTGGGTGTAATCAGAGAGCGAACAGTGCTGAAATGCGGATGACTTTTAAAGATATTGGCCATAAACGGCAAAGAAATTTCATTTCAGTTCATTTATTCCACATCATGGAAGCAATATTTCAGTAATAAGTCACAAACATAACATTTCTTTCATTCCATGATCAGAATAGGGCAGGAAGAAGAAAATCTTTCATTACAATCAAATCATTTGATCTGATAATAGCATGACATCCAAAGCCAGTTAAATCTGAGGTTATTAGGATTTTATCCCGTAGATGACATAACTCTGGTGATTGATTTATTTCAGGAAAAAGATCAAGAAACATATAGTGTACGTGACGTGTACATGAACATACATGAACATACATTTCAAATCGAAAGTATTGATTAAAGCAGTGATTTCTCACCGCTGGGCTGGAATAACGATCCACCCAGTGGCTGAGACGTTCCGGTCTGAACCAGCGAACCTGTTTGTGTCTCAGGAGCAGCTGGTGGAGGCTCAGCGAGTGCAGCTGCAGATGGAGGACGAGCTCAGCGAGGTCAAACAGGTCAGTCACGCGTCCTGTTAAAACACACCTGTCCGTCAGGCCGAGGAAGCGCGGGAGGAACGCGACGGACTGCGTCTCCGTCTGCATGTTCCTGCTGCGGCTTGTGTCTCACAGGCGTGGTTCAATATGAGATATTAACAGATAATCATTTCTCTCTCACTGAGGGTTTTCTGCTCTATAACTGCCATTTTTTCTTCTAAATGAACTAATATTACACACACAGCCTTTGAATAATAATAATAATAATCATTATCATGATTGTAATATAGTATAGTATAGTATAGTATAGTATAGTATAGTATAATGAAATAAATAATAATAGTTTTATGTCAACTCCCAGTCTGCAACTAACACTATTTTTTAATTGTTTAATTCATTGATTATTGATTATTCAATTACTTGTTTGGGTTATAAAGTGGTTCAAAATTTCGATGTCTGTTTCCCAAAGCTGAAGATTCATGCTGAAATGGCTTTTTTTTTGTTTATACCCACAGTCCACAACCCAAAGATCATCAGATTTCTATTATAAAGTTATAAAGAAAGCAGGAAATAATCAAATTTGAGAAGCGGGAACCAGAGAATTTGACGTTTTTTCTTCTTAAAAAATGACTCAAATTCATGAATGGATTATCAAAATAGTTTGTGAATAATGTAATAGTTGACTAATCTATTATCTCATCTATTAATTGGCTAATTTGCAGTTTCAGTTCAACATATAATATGTTTCTGGCAGATTATTTCCCTGCTGCATGAGGCTTTTTAATACCTCCATCTTTCCCCTTTAAAATGGCGGAACATGCAAACCTGCAGCCAACAAACCTGGAGTGCTTCTTGCATCTAATCCCCGTTCCCCCGTTTAATGGCACTTGGCCTCAGTCTGGAAATGAAAAACTCCTGGCTCAGTACAAAAGATGCTGCAACTTTCCTTTTTTGTAGCAGAAAAATCTACCAAACATATACAGTATTAATACTGTATGTGTTTGTGTGTGAACACACACCCCTCTAACCTGCAGTCTGTATCCTCAAGAGCACCCGACAAACTAGAACTCTGCCTTCATGTCTCTATTCAGGTGTGTGTGTGTAGGAGGAGTGTAAGGCCACCATTGTAAAGAGCTCCTTGGACCCTCGCAGAGCGAGTTCGTGGTGACTCACAGCTGAAGGGTCCCAGCCTCTCAGGCTCCCACTCTCCTACCTCTCAACTTTTGTTCAGTTGCGTAATCCGATCGATATCCGCATTTAGACGCGGCTACGGCGGCGGATTCACAGAAGTGGGGAGGATTTGAGTTCAGGGTTTGACTTCCTGGCAGTTTCATGTCCTGTCGTGTCTAATTTTATTTTATTTTTTTGCCTGTAGATTCATTATGTGTGTGCAGATGAGTTTTAGGTTCTTAAGCTAATCACTTATCTAACTTTAAAATAATACATAGCATATGTAGTTAAGTTAACATTAATATGCATTAATAGGACTATGTACAGTAAGTGATGATAATTATTATCAGATTAAAGAACTTAAAAGATTCTATCATTTTATAACAAACATTTTCACAAAGGCTTATAAATCTGTAATAAATCTGTAATTACATTACTAATTGATAATAAATGCCTAAGTATGTTAGTATAGCTTTTCCACCACTCAGAGCATGTAACACTGCAAGCGTTTATTCACACACATTCACACCCAGATGGCGGCTGCCATAGAAAGCTGAAATCTGTCGATCCCCCCCCCCCTCCTCGCTCGGCAGGAAGTCAAACTGGGAGCGGAGGAGAACCGGGCTCTGAGGACCCGGATCCAGCTGGCCGAGGCGGCGCAGAAGCAGGCGAGGGGCATGGAGATGGACTACGAGGAGGTGATCCACCTGCTGGAGGCTGAGATCGCAGAGCTGAAGACTCAGAGGGCGGAGCCGGCGGCGGCCAACAACAAGGTGAGAGGACGGCGGTGGAGAGAACCGGTGCTTCTGAGGCCGTGATTTACACATATGGTGTTTTGTCGGTTTACAAGACACACATAGACAATCTACAGCACACACAATTATATGTCAGGCTTGAACTATTAGTTTCATTCCAGGAGGAGGCAGAGGAGCTGAAGAAGAGACAGGCCGTCCTGGAGTGTCAGCTACGGAAGAGCGAAGCTGCCAAAAAGGGCTTCGAGATTTCAACGGCGAAACTCCTGAGTTTTGTGGAGGTAAAAGGTCAAGCAGGACTAATCTGAACTTTAACTTGTTTGTTCAATATCTTCCTTATTGTCAATGTGTTTGAGGTGCAGGCTGAGAGCTGCAGACACATGGAGGCTGATGGTTTGTCCATTTATTCCTTTATTAATCTGAATGATCAGCTGACCTTCGGTTTAGGAGAAATTTTAGCTGAAAGAATTTGGCGATTTAAAAAATGCCTCAGTCCTGTTTTCACTTTAGCTGGTTTTGTCTCGGGTTCTGCAGAGCGTTCAAGAATTCCTGCTGGAAGGCCATGGACCATCCAAGAGCTACAGGTAGAGAGAGAGCGTGTGTGTGTGTGTGTGTGTGTGTGTGACACATAATGAGAGACCCTGCAGAGAGCAGGGCCCATTAGTCCAGATTACACACAGGTACTCAGCGGTTCACTCTGACCCACTTCAGCCCAGGTAGGACAGCGTCTGGGGGCTGTTACCCAGCGTCTGGGGGCTCTTACCCAGCGGCTTGGGGGGCTGTTACCCGCCGTGAGCAGCAGCGAGGCGGCGTTATGAAACGTCCCGAGCTATGGTGTGGAGAGCTGAGGTCAGACTGAGCCGCTCAGATTCACTTCAACTCAGGACCCAGCTAGATTTTTCATTTGGAATTTTTAATCTCACCACTGTTTGTTTGTGTCTAAGAAAAGTCTGAGGTCAATAAGTAGGAAGGGAAGAAAGAATAAAAGTAAGGAATAAGGTGAAATAATGATAGTGTAAAAGAAAAAAACATCATTATTTAATTTCAGTTCATTTTTAGCCTTTGTTTTCCTCCAACTTATTTGTTTCCACCTTTATTCTTTCCTCCATTTCTTCATTTCTTTCTGTCCATCCTTCATTTGTTTTTTCTCTCTATTCACTTCCCTTCCTTTCTTCTGTCCTTTATTAAAACATCTTTCTTTGCTCCCTTCTTTCATTCCTTGTATAGGTTTTCACCTCCTATCCTTTATTCATTTTTTGTGTTTCGACCTCTTCTTCCTATTTTTTCCTATGTTTTATTTTTCCAAACTTCCGTCTTTGTTCTTCCCTTTTTAGTGCTTCTTTTTCCCCCTCTCTATCACCTCTTCCTTAATGTCTTTCTTTGTATTGTTCTCCTTTATTCTATTCATCCTTATATCTTTCCTTCCCTCCTTTATTTCTCTTTTTTAAACTTAAATCCTGAGGATATGATGATTTCATTTTTCATTTTTAATTGCATGTTTCAATAGTTTATCACTGGGGCACCTGAGTAGATCTCGGATGTGAGATTTCCACATGTGAGCGGATCGTCTTGTGTGTTTTCTGCAGCTTCCGGCTGCTTGTGTAAGTCCACTTCTGTTAAATAAGGTCAATGGGTCGTGTTATTACGTTGTCCGGCGGTGACACCTGCCTGCTTTCTGTTTATCTTTGTCAAGGTCAGTGGGACACCGCTGCTCGCCTTTCATCGCGACCCCCTGCTTCTGTTTCTCCTTTTTTTTTATTCACCTGTTGATGCCTTTCTAGGCCACAGCAGAGCTGGACAGTCAGTCTGTTGTTTGAATGTTGAGGGTTTGAGGTGCTGTGCCTCTTTGACAGAAATAAATGGTTCTGTGCTGCCCATTCACTCCCAGGTAATGGCTTTCCTTTTTTTTTTTTTTGATCATTCGGAATATGACTGATTAAAGTCATTAGTCATCCTGACTGCGGCACCAAAATAAAGAAAGAGGATGAGAGAAAAAAATTTCCTGAAAGAGAGATGAAGCGGAGGATTTTCATTGTGGAATTAATAGGTTCTGGAGCTGAGGGGTGGAAGTGTCTGTTTTAGAACAAAGATTCTATTTACTCCTGTGAATGAACCGTGAGCTGCAGCCATGGCGACGTGGTCACTTCAGCAGCTTCAGAAAGCGTTTTTTAGTGATCAAACTACTGGAGGCGGTGGATTCATTCATCAGGCAGCGACAAGCCAACATCAACAAGCTGCTGTCCCTGTTTTACATAGATCTGACTGAGCAGAGTCAGGCACTACGCTCAGCCACTGACATGAAGTTGCAACAGGGTGTTAGATGTCGATGGAAAAAATAAGTGACAGGGTCCATATGACCATAGACATACAGTAGTAGACAGATTTAGAGTATTGCTGTTGACTTTTCTGTCACCTTTTAAAAAAATGTAATAATCTTAATAATTTTCAACTACAGTTCCAGATCAGATGCACCTGGTGCTGTCCACACTGAGAATAGGAAACACATTTCCTTTAGTCTCTCTCTCTTTTTCATTATTAATACTGGCTGGTTGTACTGTGAGAAAATCAGCGTTAACACTCTTTTTTTTTTTTTTGGCTTGTCTGGTTGTGCTCATGCGTTATCCAGCTTCAGTATACATGCAAACTCAGTGTTAGTGTTAGTAATAATAGCAGCTAAACCCTGTGCATGTGGGGATGCGTAAAAAAACAATTCTGGAGGGATGTAGGCGTAGCGGGGGAAATTGCCTCAACTCTAAGGTGCTGCCGGAAACCCTGTTGGCTGTTTGGATTATTTCCACGTCTGACTCATCATTCTCTCTGTTTGCAGCTCTGGGGACGTTAAAGTCGGAGCCTCGCCTCAGGGCGCCACTCCTAGCTACAGGAAGAGCCCGTGGACGGCGGCGACGCTCAGCCAGGAGGCCAAGGAGCTGACGAGGACGGTGCGAGCCATCCTGGAGGTGGACTGTAAGTGATCTCTGCTGCTCCCTGCATGCAGCGCTGCACCTTCCTCCCTGTTCCTGTTCCTGTTCCCGTTCCTGTTCCTGCATGAGACTCACCGGATGGAGCTGCAACCGATCCCACCGTTGTGAGTGACTGTCCTCCCGTTTCAGCACTGACCTTCTAGACGAGCCGACTGTAGGACGTCAAAGTCGCGGGGGCTCTGGGACGTCAGCGAGCGGCCGACAGACGAACTCTCCTCTGTGACAACTCCTCAGCTCCTTCATTCCCGTAGCAGTGGATTCATGTCTTAAATCTGCATGACGCGCTGTTTTGTTTCTGTGAAGCAGTTTTCAATAGTCGATATGCAATAAAAAAAAAAAACAGTGGCTTTATCATCCAGTGTTTTAACCAGCAGCAGAAACGCACAAGGAACTTATGTACAGGTATAAAAACACTGGTTGTAACGTTCAACCTGTCAGACAGTTCTTCTATTGAGGAGCATGTTTTACTGTATAAAGTGTATTTAAAAAAATAAACAAAAAACAGGAAAATCTAATGCTTCACACCTGCCAGCTACAGGGGTTAATACACTGGAGGAAAACCACTGTGTGAAGGTGATGGACTACATGAACATTTTAAAGTTTTGCCCATCAGACTCCATATTGATGTCACCAAAACCACCTGTCAGTTCTCTAAAGATCAGTGTTTGAATTATCCAGTAAGCTGTTGACACAGCTATCGTATCAACCAACCACTCAATCCATCAGCATCTTCCCTATTCCAAAAATAATAGGCCAATAATGTAATAACTGTCTAATAATGTAATAAAAATAGTGTAATAACTCTTATGTTATCGGCTGGTTATTATACTATTGGTCTGGTGAAGAAAAACATTATTTGCAAATGTAATAACTGAGCTGGTAACATAATAAATGATTACATTATGGTCACAAACTTATTACCCTACCAGACTTTTATGAAGCTATTGGCCAGTTTTCACGCTTTTGGCCTCTTACATTTTAAAGAGGGCCAAAAAATAAGTTATGGGCTATAATTACTGAGGGGTTAAAAATTGATTTCATGGAGTTCACTTTCACTTTTCAATAGAATATTTTTAATATATTAAAATGTTATATTTGGTTGTAGTTCAGTAATGGCAGCAATGGGTCCGTTGTGGAATATTAAAAAGCTGCTGAATATACAGAAGTAAATTTGCAACAACAGTCATTTTTGCTGAGTTCTTTCATGGCAGATGTTAGGACCAAATGTAAGTGATTGGTTACAATTCCAATAGTTTTGAACTAACAAAAGTTTAAACTAATGAGATGAAAAACTCATCACCTCATAGATAAAGTGATCGGTGGACAAAACTCACAATGTTGGTGTAGTCCTTTAAATTGTACACAACCTGTGTCTCTGTAGCATCTATTAATCCTTTGATTTAACATGCAACATAGAAGTGAAACATCCCAGAATCACGGTTTAGCTCAGAGCGACTTCACACAGCTTTCTGTCTCAGTACTCTGTTATCTGATCTATGTTTAGCTTTGTGTTAGAGTGACTGAAGCAGATGTTTGTGCAGTAGATTAACCAATGAAACAAAGCTTAGAAACAGCATCCAACGTACAGACAGCGAAATCATAAAGGAACTCGATTCAGCTGAAAACACGAGGTCAGGAGAGAGAAAGACCAGTGTTGGAGGTATTTGTTGTATTTCCTTAGTCTCTTTCAGAGTAATGTTCTGAAACTAACACATCTTCTTTATTTGTAAAGAGGAGCAGTCGTCTGAAGCTCAAACTGTGTCAAATCTATTTCCAGTTCCTCTTTTATGTCACAGACTAGTTGAAATGAAAAGTATTCATTTGGATTGTCAGAGATACAATAACACTGTTGATCCCTGTGGGAGAAATGCAGATGTTACAGCTGCTGAGTCTGAGTGAACACAGAATAAGACAGAATAAAATGCAGAATAAATAAAGAATATGAAACAAAATTAATAAAGGTCTGTTTATTAGCTTTGCTCTGGTGCATGTAATGGAATTGTTAAAGTTTTACAGAGAATGTGTAATGAAGAGAAGTTTATTTTGGCTTCACTTGCATTAAAAAGATTACATTACAGAATCATTTATTATAATTGTATGCAGCAACATAAAATCTTGCTAAAACTGGCAGGATTCTCTGCACTACACTGAGCTTTATAAAATGTCCCCTGAAAATGTATTTATTACAAGGAGGATATGTCTTAGCCAGCTTTTATCTATACGCATTTATTTGTTTGTTTATTTGCAAAATACCTCAGAAAGTTTTTTCTAGAATTCCATCAAATTTTCTGGGGATGTTGGGAGTGGTACCATGAACAGATGATTACATTTTGGTAATAATCTGGAAGTAATCCACTTTTCCTGCTTAGGGTAAGTATGAAATGTTGAGGCTGTAACTTCCATATATATTTTGAAATTAATTTACATATGATGATATTATTGTCAGATTAGCAAATTAATCTATATTATCTCAATCTTATCTTGCAATAATCTATAATGACCTTTTCAAATTCACAGCACACTTCCTTTCAGTATTAAATTTACATAGTGTCTTTTATTTTCTATGTTCAGATTTTTATTATCTGATTTGATATTTTTTGCCTTGTCGCTTTGACGCATCTGCAGAACTTTGATGCGTGCATGGTGTTTTGCACCAGGCAGTGTTTGTTCGGTGTTTCAGCTAACCAGGTCACTTCATGGCAGGGGTCTCCAGTCCCGGTCCTAGAGGGCTGGTGTGGGTGGGAAGTTTTGTTCCAACCAAGCAGTATCAGACATGATTCTAGTAATGGCAGGTGTTAGCAGCCAATTTAGTGGTGGTTAGTAGACTCAGGGAGTGTTACTACTTTGACATATTACCAACAATCACAATTTAGATGAGAATGATGGAAATTGTTTCTTTTCATTCCAGGATAGTGTGTGCATTCATTAAGTACAGGACAACAACATTGGATGGTATTCCCCTATATGCTCCCAGACTGCTTTAATATATTTTTTACACGTGTAGAGACACAGTTAGGTAGAACTGATTATGTTTCCGAGTTTTTGTTGTAATTTGTAGGCAGTTTTTCGTTCAGGCAGCAGGATTCTGTGTTTGACACAGTCACCTATTTTCCTCCATCAGGACGTTTCATACATTATATAATACATTACATAATTAGCAGCAGTGATTCAGGATCACAGATTATGTCTGCTTATAAATAATGAAGAAGAATTAACAAAACCAAAACACACACACACACCCACAGAGAGAGAGAGAGAGAGAGAGAGAGAGAGAAAGTAGGTCAGATCATCCAGGTCTGGGTTTGTGCAGGTCTGGGCTTATGTTGCCTGGATACATGTTCTGTAAAGAGTGTGTTCAGGTTTCTGCTGTGTTGGGGAGTCAGTAAGAATTCAACCCCACGGATCAAACAATTATTCGTTTGGAGGAAAAATTGGACAAAGGTTTATTTGATCGCCGGAATTTGACAAGCAAGCCGCCCCGTGGTCGGCGCTGTGAGATGATGCTTTTACAGCCTCATATTTCATGAATCCACACACACACACACACACACACACACACACACACACACACACACACACACACACACACACACACACACACACACACACACACACACACACACAGAGACATGCACACACTCTCAGTTTGTCCAGACAGAAAAAACATTGAGCAGCTTCAGGTTCATCCAGTTCATTCATTTGTTGCTTGCAAGCTGCAACTCAGACACCGTTACCGTGACAACCATGTGTCTGATGTGATTCTCTACACTTTATTAGAAAGATGGAAAATGCTGCAATCAGCTGCTCCGGCTATGTATTCACACACACGCACACACACTCACACACACACACACACACAAACTAGCAACACATAACAAATATTCACAGGTAATTACAAGTTTTTATGTGAGAATAGGAAGTAATCTGTGTGTGTGTGTGTGTGTGTGTGTGTGCGCGCGGCAGGTGTTAACATGATAACCCTAATGAGTTGTGGTCTGAGCCCTCAAAAGTTCACCACGGCCACTTGATCTGGTTGCCAATGACAACGGCTGCACTGCAGGTAGAGATAGACAGCAGTGTGGAATAAAACTGCATTTTTCTCCCCCTGCGCTGGTCTCTTATTTCAGATTTGACTGCCTCTCTGAATCGTCTTCAGAGGTTGGAGATGAAAAGTTGTCAAAAGCTTTTTCTTGCCATGATGACACTGTTGATTTCCCTTCTCGCCATGAAGTTGCTACAACTTCAGCAGACTGACTCTGAGTCACAGCGCCACCTGCTGGGAACAGGAAGTAATGTGGCAAAGCATCGTCCAATTTACATGAGGGTTACACAGTGTGATCTACACATGATATTCAGCAACATGACATGATCAGTGGCTGTTCTCTAGCGCCACCTAGGGGCACAGCAGACAAAAATATATATTTATCTTGAACAGTACCTTGTAATCAATTCAATTTCAGCGATGTAACAATTTTAACCAGAGAAATGTCACTTTTTCCATTGTCTGCAGTTTTGTTGTATTTGATGAAGATCATTTATCAGAGATGGATTGTGTTTATGTGTCCTTTAGGCCCAGTCTCAGCTTTCATTACAGCAGGTTTATGCTGATACGAAGATGTGTGGGAGATGAGCGGTGGATCTGTTAACATGGTCAAAAGTAACCGGACACTAGCGGCTGAGTCTTCTGCGTGTGGATCAGAGCTAATGCACAGAAGATAAGTCTGACAGAAGCAGCAAAACAAACATCGGTAAAGGAGCCGGGATCAAATTCACGTTTCTTAGTCTAAGGCGTTTGTTTTCCTCCTGTTGTGGGGACAAACATCTGTTCACCAGCATCATGAGAACAGAATTTACTGTAAGTCCCTTAAGCATAAAACACTAATTGTTATACATTCAATTACCTAATTTTATTTTATAAAAGGTCAAATTATTTGTTTCTTCCATGACTAAAAGGTTTCGTCCCAGATGTTCAGGTTTTCCCGGCATCTCTAGAATCATGTGTTTCACTCGATCATTTCTCGGTAATTCATTGTCTCCCTGTCTTTGATAGACATGTCATCATGTCTCCCGTCTCTCGTCTTTCCTGCCGACAGACTAACGGGCTGAAACCCGGTCTGTGAAATGTATAGCAGAACTTTACAGTTTGTATTCACAGCGACACAAAGCAGCTTCCTGCCTGGGATCATGTGTCTTGGAGAATCACATTGTTCATACATGACGATTATTGTGATGAGCGGAGCTTTTATCGTCAGACAGAAAGAAGCTAAGATAAATCTAATCTGATGCCACTTTTCGTGAAACCTTTTTACACATTCCTCAAAACTGAAACAAACCCAAACACACACACACACACACAGATTATTAATCATCACACTTTCTCCTGCAATAGCCATAAAAATTCCAGCACCAACTTTGCTGCAACAGAAACAGAGGCAGCTCAGTGATGGAAGAACAGCATGTGTAGTAAAGCTTCATCTCAATGATCAACATTTATTTGATGATTTTTTACAGCAGCCAAAAGGGGCAAACAAACGGCAAAATGCTGCAATGACGGAAATGATCCAAAAGCAAAAAAACATGCAAACACATAAAAAATTGCAACAAAAAATGCTGCAGGAGATAAATTCTCAGGAAGGCCAGAACCTTTTTCTACAAAATAGTGTATCATATCTAAGAGGGTCACACATATTCCAAAATGTAAAATAATTTCAGAAGAAATCCATCTATTCCAGGTGATTTCCCAGCCTGCATCTCTCTCACAGCTGATGCTTTTAGTGATATTACTTCCACCAGTTTCTTTGCTTCGTTTTCAGACAAACAGGGAAGATCCAATTAAGTAAGTGCAGCAGTCCACGATATAAGACACAGCTAAACTCCATGTGTTAGTTGTTTCTCCTTTTTCCAGTCTTTATCAGCTTGTCTCTGCTTTTGGTTGTTTGTCATCTCGTATATTTATTATACATGCATGTATATTTATGTTCATGTGACATATTCATATGACAGTATTCCCGCTGTGGATGTTCCAGATGAAGGATTATACATGGCACAACATGTCATCAATCATGTTTCCTGTCCTTTATGGGGCCTGGGTCACTGATACATCATTCACCGTAATCCGCCTTTGTCGATTTAACGGTGTGATGTCCGCGGGGCAGTGTGGGAAAGTTTGTCTCTTTTGTTCAATCAAGCAGTGTTTGGGTCTTTTCATGCTACAGAAAGTGCAAAGAACTGAAGGGAAATAGAGTAATGTTCCTCTCAGAGAGAGAGAGAGAGAGACGGATCGGCCCAGCAGGAATCTGATAACTGTGATACCCGTGACATCTGTTATACAGTAGTGTGTAAAAGTAGTATAGTATTAGTCAAAAACTTGTACAAACAATACAAGTCAACACAAGTGCAGGGTTTTAACATTAAGGGAGAAAAATATCCAAACCTACATGGCCCTGTGAGAAGAAATCAATTGCCCCTAAAACTAATAACTGCTTTTGCAGCAACAACTGCCATCAATCAATAACTTGCAATGAGTCTCTCACAGCCTGTTCTCTGCTATGATGATATGAAACATTTAAGTATGACAAACATCCAAAAAAAAGGAATCAGGAAGGAGGAAAACACTTTTTACCACCATACCTGTGATCTGAGATATCTGATATCTTATATCTGTGATGTACCTGACCTGACCTGATTATGTCCGATGTCTCAAAGTAAGGAAACACATGATCCCCGGCTGCTTCCACATTCACATGAGCTGCTGTGAGAGTTTCCTCTGAACTTCCTTTCCGTGCAGGTGTGACTCTCCCTTACGGCTGGGAGGAGGCGTACACCGCAGACGGACTCAAGTACTACATCAAGTAAGACCTGATCACTTTGACCTGTTTGACTTTTCTCATTGCTCCCTTTTAAATGTTCAAACATTAAGCCATTAAAATGTAGATAAATATAGATCAATAACTAACTAAGATAATGACTTATGTAATAATTTGCATTTCTGAAAATGACATTTTTTCCATTGCATCTATACAGATTTCGCAATTTTACTTTAATAATAATTATATTATTAAAACTTCTGATTGTTCTGCTGCTGCTGCAACCAACCTCTAATTTAGAAATGCTGTGGGTGGAGCTTATATTTAACACATCCACACTCACACACCCACAAACACTCAAAAAACTGATATTCTGCTGAATATTGCCTTATAGTTGAACACATATAATGTGTCTAAGTGACCCGAACACGTTTTGTGTTGTTTAGCCAATAGGTGGCGTTGTAGCAGCATCACTTATCTATAACAGAAGGAATCCATGTGTCTCTCTCAGATTTATAATTAAAGATAATTCATGTTATATTTATCACAGTTTAATATTCATAATTAATTTCATGTTATTTAGAGTAACTCATGGACCCTCAAATTGCTTTCTAAGAACCAGCTGACCAGGATGAGAACAATAAGGATTATTTCAGTCAGTTAATAGTAGGGTCTCTGTCTGATTGGTGATAACTGGGATTTTTCTTGTGAACGGCGACAGCCACATGAGCCAGACGACGTCGTGGAGCCTCCCTGGGATGAGCGGCGGCGCCGGATGGCCAGCTCCGCCCCCGCAGGCCTCAGAGGCGGCGGCGGCAACGGAGCGGGACGGCGAGGCGGCGGAGCGGAGGCCGAGTCCGTCCATCGAGACGGAGATGTAGAAACCCGCAGATACCTCTACAGTCACCTATCACGGAAGATAAATTAAACATGTGAAGAAATAGATCTGTGCAGCGAAAAATGTTCCAGGAGTGGATAAAGTCATAAAGAAGTTCAGTTCAACTTTTTGTAACTTTTCATTCAAAACTACTAAGCTTTATTTAAATGTTTAAACTGAAGATCCATGGATACTAAATCATGTTTGTGAGCATAAATGAATAAATCTGCTGAAACTCATCTCTCACTTTTCCTTTTTTTATTCTATTAGCTAAACTGAAACAGAAGAGATTTTTTTTTCAATATTTTACAGCCATGCGAGCAGCTGTCAGCTAACACCAGCAGACTAACATACCTACAGTAAAAGTTGATTTAGCTTAGTTATTCTTCTGCTTACGATCGAACTTTCCTCCCAATATCTTGTGATCCTGTGGTTTTCCTCCACATATATATATATTTTTTACCAGGTTAAAGCTTCCTGTTGCTGCTTGAGGAAATCAAGTTAAACACGTAGTAGTAAGAGAAAAGTGCGTCCTCAGCAGCTGCCGTGGTAGTTATTATGCTGTGACCCGTCACAGGAGATCGATACAGGAAACATGTTTCTCGCCGTGTTTCCGTCTCACATGTGACTTTAAACGCTTTTGTTCTTTTTCTTACGTCAAACTAACATAATAAAAGTCTGTAACAAGATTTTTCTACTGTGTAGCTGCGGGTCACTGAGGGAATCATATATTAAGAATGTGTGTGTGTGTGATTGAATAGTTGTATTTATAGTGTGTGTGAGGGCTGGAGGTGAAGGGCCAAGCCAATATTCTTTCCGCCTGTGGCTCCAAGTATTGATTCACCTTCTCACTGCAAGCGCAGCTATAAATATGTGCACGAACACACACACACACACACGCACGTACACACACATTCAAACACACACCTGTATCAGTCAGGCTACAGATATGTCTGATGTTTCCCTCTGTATAAGCGTCACAGATGCACACGAAAAAAGGTCTGAATTTGTTAAAGTCAATCATTTTATTTGATTTTTATTTTTCATTTTATTTTATTTTAAACATGTTGTGTGTGTATATGTGTGTATATGTGTTTTTAATTAAAATATGTTCATTTTGCTCCTGTCTGCCTCACTACATCGTGAATAAAGGAGATATTTCTGTGCTTTAAATACCATGATTGAATTCTTAATAGGATATGGTAGAGAATCGTGGTGAATTGCGTTCTCTGCAGGTTCTCCAGCTTCCTCCCACAGAACATGACTGCGGTTAATTGTGACTGTGTGAGGTAATGATGTGTGTATCCCACACCACGCCAGTGACCTGTCTGGGTGTATCCCTGCCTCTCGCATGTATTCCTCCAGCAGACCCCTGTGACCCTAATGAGGAATAAGCAGGTGACTGACTGACATATTGAAAATTTTGTAGGAGACAGTTTCGTGTTTCCCATTATGATCCATATTGTACAATACATTAAAGAAGAAAGAACTTGTAGGTTTTAAAGTGAAAATAATCTGCTTTTGTCTCAACATTTTCCACAACCTGTGCCACTTCTTCTCCTCTTTTCTTGGATTCTATTCCGCAGATTGTCTGTGTCAGAAGCCACGCAGCCTGAGTCCGTCCTGCAGGTGACAGCAGCGATGGTGATTTGCAGCAAACAGGAACCCGAGTCTGATTCGGTTGTGATGAGGGAGCTGATTATCATCTCCACGTGTTCCTGAATGAAAACAGGCGAAGTCTGAGCTCGTTTTAAAGGATCCTTTGAGCCTCCTGATGGTTTAAGGACAGACGAGCTCTGACCCTTCCTCTGGTTTCAGGAAGTGACCTCACTCAGCCGGTGATGGAAAAAACAATTATCAATCACATCATTTTTTTTATTTCCAGACATGACGTCAAACAACGCGTTTATTTTTTATTACTCAGTGGAACTGAAGATGTGACAGACATGAGACATGAGAGACACAATGAAGACATGACAAGGACATGAAGAGACACAACTGACAAGATGAAGACATGATGGAGAGACATGAGACATGAGTTTTTATTTTCAAAACAGAAATTATTTGTTTGTTTTGTTGAATGAAATCCGACAATGAGGATTCAAACTGTCAACTCAACAACACCTGAGGTGGCGACTCAGCGGTTCAGACAGTGTGTGTGTGTGTGTGTGTGTGTGTCTCCTGTCCTACTTTCCTGCTTGACAACATGGAGGTGCTGTAGCAACACTGTTGCTATGGAAGCTTTAATGAGACAGTTCTGTATTTATGTAACATGACTCTGACTGAAGACAAATCAGATGCATCCTTCTTTGTCTCCTTCCTGCTCACCTTTCCTTCCTTTCCTTTACTTTGCTCCTTTTTTTAATTCGCTCTTGTTTCCTTATCTCCTCTCTTTTCTCATTTCATCCTCCCATCTTTTTTGGCCCTCAACTGGAATACATACATGTACTTATACTTTATCTCTCTTCTTCTCTTGCTTCCTCCTTTCCCTTTCCCTCTCCTCTCTTGTTCCCTCCTTTCTTATTTCCTCTCTCTTCTCCTCTTGCAGGATTTGTTTTTCTCCTCAGGAAGAGCACATGAGGTTCAATGTGACCGGCTGCAGGAGGGAGGAGGGAGGAGGAAGCAGGCCTCTCATTGGACAAAAGTAGGTCAATCCAGCCCACTCATGTGACCCTGTGTGTGTGTGTGTGTGTGTGTGTGTGTGTGTGTGTGTGTGTGTGTGTGTGTGTGTGTCTGTGTGTTTAACTCTTTCATTATGATAACAAGCTGGCAGCTTCCTAATTAGTGTGTTATTATAATAATGAAGGACCTTTTTTGTAGTTCACAGTGAGGCATCATCATGTGAAATAAAACACAATAACAACGCTAATAAAGTTAATCAGTGCTCCAACCTCAAATCCAAATATTGCAAATCAGTGAATGAATATTAACACATTTTGACTGAGCATTAATAGTTTTGATAATAGAATTTGCCTTTATATCATTAATACAAATAATAATAATAACTTTACAAAAAACACAAAATAAACATGAGATCACAGCAAACAATCTATGTCGATAATGCATACTGTGTATGCGGATCAACAAATTCTGCGAATTTGTACATTGTGTTGTGTGTTTTTTTATTTTTTTATTTTTTTATAGTTTTTTTATCTTCTTCAACTTTATTTTTCTTTTTCTTTATCTGTAACGCTGCAGTAACACACAAATTTCCCCGTTGTGGGATCAATAAAGTTTATCTTATCTTATCTTATCTTATCTTATCAAATGATGCCAATAAAACCAAAAAAATGATAATAAATTAAAATATGAACCGAAATACGATGATCATCACAACATGCTCACGTTATGCTTGTAGGTTCACCATGTAGAGTTTGAA
The DNA here is from genome assembly GCA_036785175.1 of Eupleurogrammus muticus. Taxonomy (NCBI): domain Eukaryota; kingdom Metazoa; phylum Chordata; class Actinopteri; order Scombriformes; family Trichiuridae; genus Eupleurogrammus; species Eupleurogrammus muticus. Next base: position 9,781,760 of record JAYKQN010000015.1, on the reverse strand, counting down.
CCTCCCTCATTTGTATGTTGCTGTAACACAGAACAACTCACATACAATACTTTTCATTGGAAAATCTCAAGTTGAATTATTCAAAGTTTGAAATTTGTGTTTATATGTGTGTGTATATACATACATACAAACAATACATATATACATATTGTGACTTATTTCACAAGTTAATAGGGTCACAATATGTATATGTGTATATGTATGTATGTGTACTGTACACATATATATATATATATATATATATATATATATATATATATATATATATATATATATATATATATATATATATATATATATATACACACACATATATGCAGTGCATGTGTGTATGTGGATGTATTTAACAAGATAAATATTATATGTATTTGCATTTGTTAAAGTGTTTTTTTAAATGACCAGCCCTTATTTTAACGGGTGTACGCCATGTGATTGATCTAGTAACCGCTTGATTGACTATTGACAGTCAGAGTGGAAGGGGCGTGGCTGTGGAGGCAGAGGGGGCGGTCGCTCGCCGTGACGTCACAGACGGGTAGTCTCTGCGCGTCCTTCTCCCGCAGCCGCAGCCGGCCAGACACAAGCAGCGCTCCGCTGCTCCTCACCCCGGCACGTCCTCTCGGCTCCGTCTTTGCATTTTCTTTTTCCCCTCACCGACTCAGGCTGTTTTTTTTATTTCGCTCGTACCGAACGCCCGATCCACGTGAGTTGCACGCGCAGGGGCCGACGCCGACAACAGCTGATCCGCCGCTCTCTTCCCATCTCGTCCGTGTTTCTTCTACCTTCTGTCCGGAGGCGCCATGCAGAAAATGTCCAGACTTCACGTCCCGTTGAATCCAACTTTTGCCGCTCCGGCGAGGCACGGCGCGACGCACGGAGTCCTGAAGTCTCTGCTGGAAAACCCGCAGAAACTGCCGCTGCCGCAGGACGGTGCGTGAAAGCCCGCAACACTCGGCGACACTGATTTCTCACCTGTGATTTATCTTCATGTTATTACTCATCATGTTTTCATTTATTCATTTTTATTTGACAATTTCTTATTTACTTGTAGATTTATGACGAGTCAGAGTTTCTGACTTTCTTGCTGGCTCATGATAAACATGTCATGTGATGTCAAAGTGTGTGTGCGCGCGCGTGCGTGTGCGCGCGTGCGTGCGAGAGTGCGAGAGAGACAGAACCTCTCCTCTATGTTCCAAATGTCTAAATTTCCCATTAATCTATACTTGATTTTTCTTTACTCTTTAATGTAAAGTAAATGTCAGACACGGTAATAACACAATAATAACTAAACATGTTCTTATTGTCACAAGCAATGAATGAAGAACTTGATTATTATTATCATTTGATTTTTTTTCTCCCACTTCTTTATATATTGGTCTAATTGCATTGGTTGCGGCTGTAGTACAGATGTACAGCTTTTTTTTAAAATCATTTTTAATTCTTTCTAGTATTTGTGAGTGTCTTTTCATTATTGCAAATCCACACACACATGCATATATATCAAATAAAGAAAGCAAAGACAAATTTTACAGAGTATGATAAGTTAAAGATGTTTTACAGTGAGTTCATCACCAGACTTAGACTTCGTATTAATTTATTTTATACAGTGTGGTAAGAAACAAATCAGAATATTGCATGTGTCTCACATCCCTGTCTGTCTGTCCCTGTGTGCAGTTTTCAGTAAGATGAAGGAGAAGACCCTGGAGGAGGACTCCAGTGTCCCCCAGTCAGCGTTCCTGGGCCCCACGCTGTGGGACAAGACGCTGCCGTATGACGGGGACACGTTCCAGCTCGAGTACATGGACCTGGAGGAGTTTTTGTCCGAGAACGGCATGTCCACCGTCCCCCAGCAGCAGCAGCAGCCGCCAATCATGGCACAAGCCCCGCCCATACCGCCGTCCACCGTGATGGACCTGAGCAACCATGTGTCCAACTGCCTGCACAGCAGCCCGTCACGAGCAGGTAACACGCACACATGCATGCACGCACATGCACACACACACACACGCACACAAGCTTTTCAAACTTTATTGTAAGATATTAAAATACAGAATAAAGTGGATCTATCTTGGAGGCAGAGCCAGACCAAATAGGAGATATATCTGAGAGCTAGTGATGTGATATCATTTACTGTTTGAGCTGGTTCCAATCAGTTAATCAATCAATCAATCAATGCAGCTGATCAGTACCAGGTGTGAAAGCAAAGACCCTGTGGTCATTTGAATGAAGCTCAGAATCAACTGGTGTTTGCTCCTCTGTGTGTGTGTGTGTGTGTGTGTGTGTTTCTGTGTACTTATATGTTCATGCATGTGTGTTTGCGTGCGTGCGCGTGTGTGTGGTCGTGCATGTGTGCAGTCGTGCATGTGTGTGTGTGTAAACTCCCAGATTGAAACCAAACAACAGAACCTATTAGCTGCTGAATGAAAGGGGCAAAGTTCAAGTCCAGGAAAAAAAAAACACTGCTGGAACAAAGTTGAAGCTCAGAGCTCAACGGTGACGCTGGGACAGCGTGTACAGAAGTGTCAGGAGTGTGTGTGAGTGTGTGTGAGCGTGTGTGTCCCTGCATGAGATCAGTGTTTTAAAGAACATAGTGTTCCTGCAGAAGTAGGCCAGGGGGCGGAACCTACACACAAGTTCCAAGCTCTGTGTTTACATTCACATCAACTAATAATCCTGACACACACACACACACACACACACACACACACACACACACACACACACACACATTGCTTCTGCTGCTCCTGCTGCTGATTTTACAGATCCTATTCACACTGTGAGTTCACAAACTGTGAGTTAATTAATGGACCATTATTTGCTGCAAACTAATTGTGATGTCACTAATCCTGCTGCTGGTTTACATGTGAAGCCTGGAAGTGGAGGGAGGAAAATCCAACAGCTGAGGAGCCCAAAAAACACTGTAAAATATCCAGCTCATGTAAATACAATCAAATTAAAACATTTAACAGCTTTAATTTGACATCACGTTGTGTGTATTTGAGCCTTTAAATGATAAATAACATTAATTAAATCTATAAAACAGTATTATATCTTCAATCAAAACCCACTGACGCTGTTATTTTACACATGATCAGGCTTCAAATTACAGAAATGTTATAAGTTGAATTTTATTATGTCATTTCATGTAATTTCCTCAATATGAATTAATGTTTATTAAAATCACAAACAATACACATTTTAAATAGGTGATCAGTGTAATTCTAATGAATATTTAATCATCAGATTGAGATTGAGACCTTCTCCTCCGCTGGTCAGGAATGTTGTTTATCCTTGTTGTTTTCCTTGTTTTGTCCCTGCAGGCCTGCTGAGCTCCAGGAACACTCCCAGCCCCGTGGACCCGGACTCCATCCAGGTCCCCATCCAGTACGAGCCGGACCCGGCGGACCTGGCTCTGTCCAGCGTCCCGGGCCAGGAGATGTTCGACCCGAGAAAGTGCCGGTTCTCGGCCGAGGAGCTGAAGCCCCAGCCCATGATCAAGAAGGCTCGGAAGGTTTTTATCCCAGAGGACCTGAAGGTAACATAAAGTTATTTCTCTTCATGTTTTTTGAATTAAACACAGCTTTGTCTTAATTTACTTTTACGCCATTTAAACATTCATTCATTACACCAAGGTGAAATCCCTCTGAGATTTGAAGAATATCATTTCTTTATAACAGACCTGTGACCATGAATCAGTTAGGTTCCACCTATTTGAAAAATCAATGGTCTTGAAATATATTTTAATGTTCATAATGGAATACAGAGTAGTGGGAAACATTAATTTCCTCTGGTGTCAGTTGATCCATTAGTGCTCACTGAAGAGGTGGATTTCTCGTAGCTCTCCTTTTGGCTGGGTCCTGCTCCAGGGGGGCGTGTCTTCCTGGTTTAAGAGGCTTACTGTATATCTGCGGCGGCGGCGGCGGTGGCACTGCCTGTGAGCTCAGGCTGAGAGGATTTGAAATAAACTATGAGCTGAGACTCTGATCACCAAGCTACAGAAAAACTGATGAAACCTGCGTTGCTTTGAATTATTAGTGCAAACTATTCAACTATTGTTTCTGAGGAATTATCAGTTCCGTCAGTTTGGTGAAACTGACTCTCTCAATACTACAATACCCATGAGCCTCAGCTGCTGTTGCTATGGCGTTGAATGCAGCCACAGGTGAATTAGACACTTGCTGAATTTATCTCAATCTGACTTGTGTTCTCGGCTGCACCTCGCTGGTTGAGTGTCTTACCAGGATGCATCATGGGAGTTGTTGTAATGTAAACAGAAATGTGAACGGATCAGAGAATCTTAACTTTCACATTTTTATGAGCTTTTTGGTGAAGATGTTGTCTTTTTGGCCAAAATCTCAATAACAGTACAAATTCTTCCGCCTGTTTCAGGACGATAAATACTGGGCCCGGCGCAGGAAAAACAACCTGGCGGCGAAGCGTTCGCGGGACGCGCGGCGGCTGAAGGAGAACCAGATCGCCATCCGTGCCGGCTTCCTGGAAAAGGAGAACTTGGCTCTGAGGCACGAGGTGGCCGACCTGAGGAAGGAACTGGGACGCACCAAGAACATCCTGGCCAAGTATGAGGCTCAGCACGGGCCGCTGTGAGGTCACACACGCCGCCGAGAAACTGTATACACACACACACACACACACACCCACACACACACACACAGAAAAACAAGGAGCCCGCCCCCTCTGGACCCAGAGCTCCGCCCCCCTGCCACCTCCACGCTGTAAACATTTACAGAATGTAACTGGATTATTTCCTCTTTCTGAGACGGGAGTATTTTTTATCTTTGTAATATCCCAGCTATCATTTTTCAGCTGTTTCCAAGGCAACAGTCACCCAGCAGCTGCTCAACAACGGGCGATTCCCCCCCCCCCCCCCCCCCCCCCCAAGCGGTGCCGTGGCTGCCTGCCGTGAGCCGAGCCCGTTATCCAGAGACATGAATCACACACACACACATGCACACACGCACACTGACCTTTAACCTCAGAGGGTCCGGCCGTGACACTTCAGAACTGCAGCTCTCCGCACTGAAAGCCTGCAGGTGTGTTCCCACAGTGCATCTGTTCACACGTAACCAGTATCAGTCTTAGACGGCCTGAGACGGCGAGATAGGTGAAAAAGAAAACCTCAGCTCCATGTTTACAGCAGCACAGCTGACCAGTCCAGTAATATCACAGCAGCCGTGAGTCAACAGGGATCCTTTCAGCTTCTCTAGTGTTTCCCTGCTGGACTGTTGCTAACAGCCACTTCACAGTCAGCAATCACTTGTTGGCTGTTACCAGTTAGCAGCACTTTTTTTTTTCCTTCTGTCCTTTCAGAACATTATTTCTGAGATGATCCTCATTCCTTAAGTCACTATTGTCATAATGACTGTGTATATGAATGTGTAAAAACTGTTTCCTATAAGGACTCTGAGCAGTATTTGATATTGGGGAAGTGAAAACACAAACAAACACAAAGAAAACAGGATGTCACTCACAGATTTTGATAAAGTGCCCAAATGTTTTTGAATTTTTTTTATAATCCAGATGTGTTATCAGGCCCGAAAATAGATTTCCTATAAACCGTTACAGGGAAAGTTGTGTATCTTAAACATCTTAGTCTGACATCCCTCATTCCTTCTTGTATCTGAGCATAGAGACATAATGTCACTGACGCTCCATGTTAGTTCATTGAACCAGAGCTGGATTTGTACTGTGTGTTGTATTATAATAACCTTAAAAGCAAGAAGATATACAATTAAGTAGAAAACACAGTGACACAACGATCAAGTGATCAACACTGGAGGGTCAGTGTCATAATGTCTCTATGCTTCAGATACATGAAGGAACATGGGAAATGGGGCCCTTTAACAGGCTTGTGGCGGCATCAGGTTCACACCTGAAAACACGCGGTTTGTTTCAGCAGCTGAGCCTCAGGGTAGAGTTTCACTGCTGCTGCAAAGCTGCTGTAAAGCTGCTGCAAAGCTGCTGCAAAGCTGCTGCAGCCGCGGGTCAGCCAGTGACAAGAAAACATCTGACTGTATATCATAACTTGCATGTACAGTGGAGATGCAACAAATGACTATTCTGATAGTGGATTAATATATGGATTGTTGAAATGATTGATTGATTAGTTGTTTGGCACAACTTGAAAAATATCAGTTTATGATAATAAAAGACTAATGAAACCAAAAAATAATCAGATCTGAGAAGCTGGAACCAGAGCATTTGAACAATTTCTTCTTAAATATGACTGAGATTCATTAATCAATTCTCAAAAGAGTTGGTGATTAGTGTAATAATTGGCAACTAATCAATTAATCCTCTTATTGTTGCAGCTCCCCTGTACAAGTTGAATTATGTATCTTCTTCCTAACTTGTTTGATTAAGATCTTTTGTCTTGTGTAGAAGAAATGATGTGGTGCTCGTGAGATTTTATTAACAATCATATCTTCTGCCCAGAGCATCAGTTTGCGTCCTGTTTTGGAGACTTTTTCTTCAGATCTGTAATCTGATTACTTCACTCCCTGACAAACAGGAAGTCCTGTCACAGATATAAGATCTCTGAGAGTCTCAATCTTTTTTTTTTTTAATTAAAGCTTTGTTTCACACTAACTGGTCTCTTAAAGAGATCAGGTCTGTATGTTGCCCACATGATGAATGTATATTGAGAATCTATTGCATCAGGTGATTTAATGTTTCTCAAATTAAGCAGAGAGAAGAACGAGTTGGTTTTCCTCCAATCCAACCTGTCCTATAGATTCTTCTTAATTGCTTTTATTTGTATTATTTCATTAAAGTACAGCTCAGCGATGAGTTCGCCCCCTGGTGGCCAAGTGAGACATGAATGTATATTTGAGACACAGCCGTCGTCTCATACTGTGAAATCACTTTCTTTACTACAGACCAAAACAACACAGTATATAGAGGATATATTGATATATTAAAGGTTTTAATGTTTATACAGAGATATTCTTCTTGTTTTTTTGTACAGAGTCTGTTTTCTTACATAGATATTTCCTGCGTATTTAAGAATAAAGAGTATATATGTAAATATATTCAGACATGACCAAAACGTTGGCATTACGAGGTGTGTTTGGTCCGATCCTCCCCGCGTAGTTGAAATACCTCAAAGCTTCACCTGTGCAGTTGTGTGTGTGTGTGTTGCTTTAGCGACTCCACCACTTTAACTCTGAACCAGGACATAGTCACGTCCGGATGTGTTTATAGTTTCTATATCTACAGGAATGTATCCATCCAACTTGCAGCACTTATTATTATTATTTTTTCTAATTTTTATTTTTCTTCTTTTGATGGTGTGATTAATTTCCTGCATCCTGGCATTCAGATGTTTGATTCTCTGTTCAAAAGATGTATTTCCCATATTTGTACTTAATTATGTTTGTTGCTGTCAAAATAAATAAAAGAAAATGACAGATAAATGTTTGGATATCCACCTTTCTTATCTTTCTTAAATTGTGCGATTTTAATTAATTAACATATCTAACAGGTACAGTGAGTCATTTCACTTCATAATAGAAGCTTCACAGCAGGTTTTTGGTACAATAATGGATCTGTTGGGTAAAGTAAAGGATTATGTAACGAAGGGTTTGAAAGGTACAGTGTGAGATTCAGTATCGTTTAGCAGCATCTAGTGGAGCACACATGGAACATACGGCAGAAATGAAAAATTCTATTCATTAGTATGTTATGTACTGAGACCCTGATATTCATATCAACTCTACAGGACCAGGGAAGGAAAGAGGGAGGAAGGATAGATGAAGAATGAAAGAAAAAATTAAATTATAAGGGAAGGATGAATGGAAATGAATGAGCAAGGAGAGAGGGAAAGATAGAAGGAAAAGATGAGGAAAGTAGGAAGATGGGAAAGAAACAGGAAAAAAGGAGGGATGTTCTTTTTTGTGTGATTATATATATACTTTGCATGTTTGGGAAAATTCAACATGACAATTCAACACCAAAGTATTTCAGAGTTTGAAGCAGGGAGAACCAGCAGAGGGCAGCAGCTCCTCATTTACTGGTTTAAAACTTAAGTGTTGAAATGTAACATAATGTTTCAGCATTCAACATGTTGCATCATTAAACACTGCAAGACCATTTATAATATGTATTAAAAATGTACTTTATTGTCAGTTATTTTCTATAGCTGCTTATTCCTCATTAGTTACACAGGGGTCTGCTGGAGCCAATCCCAGCGCGTTACAGAGCACCAGCCTATTGTGATTTAATGTGTCCAGTTACTGCTTTGCTCTGTTTAGGCCACGCCCCTCTTTCTCAGGTATATGACTCCTATTGGTGGGTCACCTTTAAAAGGTTGATCTCTGTTTGGTTGCTCTGACGTGAAGATGAACATGTCACGGCCCTTTTTTTAATTTCCTGATCCACAGAAAACCGCAAACAGGTGATTTTTTGAAGCCAGTTCATAGTTCTGAATGGGAAAAAATTAAAAAAAAAAATGTTTTACACACAGCAGAAGGAGCTGACCCATGATGTCGAACAAATGTAACGACAATCAGCTTAACAACTGTGCTCCATTTCATCAGAATCATCTAAAAATATCCTCTGGCTCAGTTCACACGGGTCAGTCAGAGCCTGAAGATGTGTGATGAATGAAGTGAAAAGCGTGAAACATCATGTCCCTGACAAATATCTGCTGAATGGACAACCACAGACTTAATTTTAATCCCAATGTGCACAACACCGCATTCAGTCTCACATTTTAGATCCACTAAGTTGGAATTGTTATTATGTAAGACCATTTTCTCAAAGTGGACGGGAGCAGATTGGGATATTCTGCTAATCCCACGAGTTCAGAGTTTTTAGTGCTGTGAGAAGAAAATCTGTGAGAAGACCATAAAACGCTCGCTGCTGCATGAAAAGTGCAACATGAAACATCCCAGTCAGCTTCTTCTCCACAGATTCTCAGTTTAATGCTGAATGCATGCAATGATGAGGGGCAATGATTGCCATTAAATATGAAATGGTAGTATTAATCGTACCTAGAATATCAAAGACCAAGAAACAAGTTTTTTTGTCACATTTGTGTTTCAGAAACATGTCATGTTTATTAGTGGGAAATTTTGTATTTTAATATCTCTAACAAAGCCTCAGATAATAAAACCAACTGTTCAGTTTCACTAGAACAAAATAGAGCAGGAGTCCTGGAGATATCTGGGTCGGCTCAGATCAGGAAACAATCTCCTGCCCTAGAACATATAATAAAAACCCCACGTATAATGGTACCATGACAAGTCTTAAGAGTTTAATATGTACTTTGAGGGAGAGAGAATGGGAGTGAAAAAGCGAGAGCTGCAGACGCTGAGCAGACGGAGGATTCAGCAGCTCAGCAACAACATAAAACTGATTCATAACTTTGTGATTCATGCCCAGTTTCGGCTGATTCAGAGTCTGCGTACTGGTGCGCTTACATCTTTTATATCAAAACAGATTTTCCTATTGGTATGGGTTATTTCTTAGTGCTTACAGATGGAAGACAAAGAAGCTTAGAGTATCTCATGAGGTCGGTTTTAAACCTGTAGCAGCAAAACCGTGTTTCAGCTTCATTAAAAATAAAAGGAGGAAAACAGCTCCACAGAAGAGGAGCCTGATAGTTGCAGGTACTGCCTCCTGTTCTAGTATGGAGACCCAGAACCTCTGATTAGTGATTTCAGAGAGCTTATTGATCAATATGGATGATAAGGACCAACAAGTCCTTAAAATAAGATAGAGTCTGATCATGCTTGGACTCTATTCTTGAATTACTGGGAGTCAGTGAAGAGAAGCTGCTTCTAGAGTCTGTTAATGTTCAGTAATCAGAACCTGGATCTACTGGAGGCTCTGCTAGGTTCTCTTGGGTTTTGGTTGTTTTGCTAAGCATTTTTTCTCTTTGTTTACTCTTCATGATCATCTTCCTCATCTCCCCCGAATCTCCTAATTAAGAGAAGAATCATCTTTTTTTCCTATTTGAATCCAAATGAAAAATAAGACATTCTTATTATCGGAAAGAGATTTAATTGGAATTCCGTACAAGCATTTGTATGTTCAGGGTTTGGAGGACCATATTAGGTTCTGTGCAGGAAATTAGAGGTAAATCTCCTTGTTAACCCTGCTCCCTTTTCTGTGTATTTAGGAACAGTTTTCAGTTTTTCCAGCGTCTGTTCCTTCCTGTCATGGCTTGTGGCTACTTCTTAATTTATTACAGTAAGGCTCCATCTAATGAGTGTTTGGTGGCTGTGTGAAATTGGCGGAGATGGATTGGAAGATGACTCCAGATGAAAAAACACAAAAGACATGATTCTTATTATCAGAAAGAAATTTAATCAGAATTTCATACTTTTCTAGGATCCAAAGCATTTGTAGGTTCAGGGTAGGAAAATAGAAAAAGAAACACAAAATCAACACTTCATATTCCTTTTTATTTTGCATTTGAATTTTTAATATTACATTATTATTATACCAGCATATGTAAAGTTTTCCTAATAGATAGAAAAAATTAACTTTTCAGATTGTAATGTTTGTCCTATAGAAACAGACAAAGACCACATGTATCTGTAATTACTTTGCATCAGATTAATCATCTAAAGACAATAAATCACTAAATAAAAAAGGACAACTAATGCCTAGAAACTTTTCAGCACCATCATTAAATCCCTGATGTTGAGAACCAGGGGTGTAGATCACACCTGACGTCACAGATGTTTAGTTTTCTCTCAGAGCTGCAGTTTGCGTGCTGCTTCCTGTCGGCATCCTAAACACACCTGCTGAAAACCAAAGCTTACATAAGACCGGCCACGGACAAAAAGGCTGCACAAATACATAATACTAATACTCTGCAGCGGTCAGCATATAATCCACAGACCTGGAATATGGGCGAGGAGGTGGATAATTGTGCAATTCATATTATTATTGGTGGCTGTGTGCTGGGTTTTCATGTAAGAGGATTTGCTCTGTGGCACGAGTCCTAAAGATCATCTGTCAGACGCAGAGGAGTAGACGGGGGGAACGCGGGGAGGATGAGGGGACTGGGAAAGCAGATGAGGAAATGGGATGATGGGACAAGAGTAAAGGACGAGGGGAGGGCCCGAGAGGAGGAGAAGAGGGAAGGAGGTGAAGGGTCATTTCAGGAAGCAAGATTAGGCCGGTTTGCCTTTTTTTCACCATCATGTCTCTTCTAAGTTTATTTTTCATCAATTTGTCCTCAATAAAATAAAAACTAAAATGGGCACAAAAGTATGTCACAAAAGCGTATCTACTGCTAGATCGTGGCTGATACACATCCGGTAGAAAATGAGGGTTTCAATCCTTCATATGGTCCTTTCATGTCAAAAGCTGGTGCTCTTTCCTATGGTGTGCCTCAGGGTTCTGTGTTGGGTCCTACAGTATTTGCTTTGTGCTTCCTTTAGATGATATTTCCAGCAAAGTTTAAGTTACCTAATAATATGCTGGTGATATCCAGCTGTATAAGACTGACAAACTTTTTTTTTTTTGCACAATTGTCAGATTGACATGAAAACCTAGAAAAAACAGTCACAGCTAAACACAGATGAAACTGTAGTCTTCATCCTTGCTTTAGATAGAAAGGCTTCTGTTGTTGTTCAGTTCCAGTTCTTCAGTGATACTGTCTAATCTAGGAAAATTGGGGTCACATTTTTATATAGACCCTATTATACCTGTCTTGTCTTTTTCCCCTTTATCAAACATGCGATTCATTTTAAGGATCTTCACATATGTCCAACAAGAAGAGCAGCATCAAAGCACTGTTGAGGAACTATTAGCTTGTCATTGTGGGCAGATAAATGATAACATGAAAATGAAAATCATAAAAACACAGTTTTTGACAGAAAATTTTCTGTATCTCTGTCTCTGAATCTTTGTGACGTAATATATTCTGACATTATTTGTGTTCACGTCCTCTCACAGCCAGCATCCACGATGGTTCAAGCTGCGATCACTGACGACAGCGTCCTTCGCTCTGTAATCAAACAGTTCTGTTCCAGGTCAAGAATCCACTTCCTCTGCTGTTCAGCAGCCTGTCCACAAACTGGGCTCCTGTTAGAGACGCTGGAGGTGCTGTGACGTTCCTGCAGGTCTCAGTACGGTAAGTCAGTCTGTGGTGGGCCTGATGGACTTTCAGACAGACCCGATGTTGCAGATGGGAGTAGATCAAGGGGCATCTGGGATTTGTGGTCAAAACCTTGGGAAAAAAAAGACACAGGTGAGTATTAAAATTGTGTTTTGTTCAGAAGTTTTGTCTGCATGTTTCCTATGTTCTGTGTCCTAAACTAAAGTTAATGAAACTGAACTGATGATAACTAAACCAAAACTGATGACAACTAAACAAAAACTGTAATCAAGAACAAAACTAATGTTTAAGAGTTTATTTTAAGAGATATGAATTGATAAAATTGATATTATTTACTCTGCTGCATCGTCTCAGAGGAAATACACAGATGAGTTTAACACGTCCACCAATTCTACAACATCTGCTGCAGCACATCTGGGAACTAGAGGCCATCGAGGGGTTAAAAGGTCAGTTCACTGTCCACAGACGTCAAAGGGAAGAGTGACGCACAACATCCGTTTTCTGTATGTGTGTGTGTGTGTGTGTGTGTGTGCGTGTGTGGATTTGCAGAGCTTAGAGTATATAGTCTGGGACCTCAGAGTCAGAGTTTGGGGGAGGGGAAACAAATCCATGAATCCATCAGACAAACAGCAGAAAATGAGTTTGCATGGTTTAAATATTTCATTAAAGCAAATCTGCTAAAGTTCTGCTGGATGTAGCTTCTTAAATTTGATCATTTATCTGCTCATTCCAGACCATTTTCTGATTGCCTTTGGGTTTTGGGCTGTTTGGACATTTAGAAGCTTAACGATTGTCTCTGAGAAATAAACGATTTTATAGACAAAACAATGAATCAGTGATTTGAGAAGATTGCTGTGTCACAGCCCTGATTCTATCAGAGCTTCAGAAAGTGTGAGTGTAAGAACGAGAAGTTCTGACCAAAAGTCACACATGACTGAAACATCTCTACTACTGGATGGATTCGTAGGAAACATATAACCAGTGTTCATGCTCTCAAAGTTTCCTCCAGCAGGTCAAATACTAAATTACCCAGTGAAATGTCTTAAAATCAATCATATAAGTGACAGTAATCTGCTATATGAATTGGTATTTCTATAAGCTTTAGAGTTAACGTCCGTCTCATTATTACTTCCTGTTTTATTTTATAAAATTAGCTGTAGTAGTGAGGCTGAATTTATGTGGGAATATATAAACCAGCATCAAAAGAAAGGTTAAAGTCTGAACATGTTTTAATGACCATAAGTTATTTTTCTAAAATGATTGTAATATTGAGCTCCATCACTGGATGGGTCGTCACAACATTAAAATAATAGATGAAGCAACCAGTAGAAGCAATTAGAACATTCACTCTGTTAAAGAAGGAGGGTTGCTAATGTGCAATGATGGGTGATTACTGGTGTGTGTGTGTGTGTGTGTGTGTGCTCTCTGCAGCAAGCTACTCAACTGTATAATTATGAACATGAGTGGAAATTATAGTCATCAATGAAGAGGATGTATTGTCTTAAGTTGTGAAATCACTAAACATACAGGCAGGAAGTTCATTTGTATGCAGTTGTTTAATTATATTTATTATAGTGAGAAAATTTTGACAAGTTCCATGTATGTGTTTAGTACCTTAATATACATAATATATATATGTAAAATAAACCTACTTTGTTGGTTATACAATATATCCCAGTTGTCATTATGCAGATGTTCCTATTACTGGATCTAACACATGTCAAATATGCAAAACAGTTTCACAACATTTGGTGTCATAGCAATTTATTTAATTTTGGATCTAAGAAACTCACATGTGGCTTTCACCAAAAGAGTGACTTTCAGATATAAATTCTGCCAGTTTTTGATCTGATTTTCTATAATCACCAACATAAATCACAGATCAGGAACCAGCTGCAGCCTCGAACTAATTCATCGGGTTTGGATTTGGCGTTAATCTGATTAAACAAATGGAACCAATCAGCTGCTGAGTGCTGGTGTTTGGTAACCGAAGCACAGTATCAGTATGATTTATTTCAAGGCATTTTGCTAATGCGTGTTGGATTATGGCTGGAACACTCAGACACTATGCATGAGGCAGATGAACGCGTCCTTGACTGTCACGTCTGAGCGCAGATGTTCACATGCAGGCGTGTGCAGATGTGCTTTATTCTGTCTGCCGCTCGAACTTTCAACGCGTCATCCACTTTGTCTCGATTCACTTCTTGTCTCGATTTGACTAAAGAAACAACCTTTACAACCATAATGGGTGTGTGTCTGTTTGAAAGTAGAATCACCCCTCCTAATGACGCTCTGGGGCCTCCCATCATGCCCTGGGGCGATGAGAATGTGCAAACCACAGGTAAAACTCACATTTTAGTCATTTAATTCACTTCTGTGGTCCATGGGAACAATGATTTTTTGGGTTGCATGGGATTTTTTGTTGCAGCATCACGAGTGGCCACTGGGATAAATCTGCGTGCTGCTAAGATGTGGAGTCACATCCAAGTCTGATAATTAGGGATATTGGCGTTATATCTTAATATCTGTGAATATTATTATTAGGTTTTTTTTCAATAATGAAAAAATAGAGGATAGATTTATCCAAAATAATCCTAAATAAAGGCTGTATTCATGGGTCCTGAGGAAAAATTAGCCATGATATGTTAATAACAAGAAATATGTGATCTGACCTAAAATTTAACTTTGTGGGAAATAGCTCCCATACTGCATATCAATATCAGTATCAGTTGATATTGGAATTGGACATTGATATCTGATATATTTATATCTGGCAAAAAAGCCAAAATTCCTACTTATGGTACATCCATTGTGTGTGTGTGTGTTGGTATCCCTCCTGTGATGCGAGGGAATCAGGCTGCACCTGTTGGGGACTCAAAATTGAATCAAATATGTACTTTTTTAGGTATTACGAGATTTACGTCTCATGTTGTGACTTGTAAGATTAATGTTATGATAATGACATTTTATTTTCGTGTTTTTGCTGATATTTGTTCCTGCACTGTTCCAGGTGCTGGACTTATCAACATGACTCGAGGAAGCTTCATTTGTCATCTTGTCTTTAATTGTTAAACCCGTAGAACCAAGCAGGGTCTACGAAAATATATTTAATTATTCATTTGAAAAAAACACTGGGAAAATAGCCAATAAACATCTGTTGCTCTCCAAACTTCACATGAAGCTGAAAACACCTGGATGCAATTTTTATATTAAACAAACTAAAAAACTCTATGAAGTCAATTAACAAGATGTGTTTCTAAGGTCAAATATTGTATTTTCATGCATACATGTTTTCATGCAACCAAAACTGTGTCTCTGTAGCTTCAAAGTTTTACAGCATCTCACATAGGGAATGAAACACTGAAACACACTGGCCTGTGTACAGTCATGATATTTCATGTATTTCCCTAGTAAATGATTAAAACTAAATTAAATGTCTGTATAGGTGTGATCAGTTTTTAGCCCGTGGGGTTGAGGTAGTGGTTCAGTCTACAACTGAATCTGGACACCAAGGACCCAGAAGTCCCCTCAGAGGAAGCCAATCACAGAACGGGGGAGGGTGAATGAATCTGTGGCGGCAGACGGTAATTTACCTTGAGCAACCTTTAGCATTCAACGATTTAATCATCGTCCGGTATCGGAAACGTCATCTGGTGTGTTTGATACGATCGGTTGTAAGCTAAGGACAGACCAATGAACAACTCTGGATTTATTATCAGAACCTTCAGACCTCATCCCAATCTGTGAGCCAGGGGAGGTCCAGTCAGGTCCAGACTAAGACCTGGTTGGTTCTGCTAGGGCTCCTGCTTTGGTTGGTGGCATGGTAGTGGTATCCAGTCCTATGTTCAGGGGTGAAGGGTCAGATGGTGGTTGAGGTTCAGGGATGGTGCCTTATTAAAGTCTTCAGCATTGACCCTGTCGGCTGCTTACCTCCTGCTGACCTCTGATGGCCCGCTGACCTCTGACTTCCTGTTCCCCTTTGACCTCCCGCTGAGGCTTCAGCAGCTCTTGACACATCCAGGCATGTTGAGAATCATAAAACGAGTCCGGGACTAAAAACACTGTACAACGCAACGCTTCCCGCCTCCTCCTCCCTCGCCCTTCAGACCAGCGTGCTCCTCTTCTCGCGCTCCCCTCTGTCCCGGTTCAGGTCCGGCGTCGGCAGCCCGCCGTGGCCCGCCGCGCTGTTGGGCTCGTAGCGGGCGGAGGTGGGCGAGTTCTGCATGACCACCAGGCGTATGGGCGACTGGCTGGGCGGCGGCGGCGTGTTGTCGGGGGCGTACTCCTTGGTGGGGTCCTTGCCCCGGCAGTCGTACAGGATGCAGGAGATGAGGAAGACCAGGAGCAGGATGACATAGCTGGCCACCAGGATGATGAGGTTCAGGGTGACGGGGTCAATCTCCAGGTAGAATTCCATGAAACCCATGGTGACGCTTCATATCGTGCCCCGACGCAGAGAAAGCAGAGGAAACGCAGGCGTAAAAAAGGCGTCAGCGCGGCAAGGACAGCTGGGACTGAGAGAGAAAGAGCAAGCGGCGGAGTCGGAGTCAGAGATGAAATGGGAGCGAGGCGGCGACAGCAGGGCGTCCAGGCTGCAACGGTAATCCCCGCCGCTGCTCCGCCAGCCTTCAATTCCACCGACCAATGATTAAAGCTGCTCAGTTTAATAACTTAAGCCGCCATTTTGATGTCACCAGCTGCACATGGAGCGGTGACAGGGCGACACTCGAGGGAAATGGAGGACATCAACAAACACCTGTCAGCGGGATTTTAGGAGTCATGGAACACGATGACTGAACAACCGCTTTATTATGTCACTCTGACTGATTATTAATCCGACGTCCGAAATCAAATTAGATTAAAAGCACACAGTCGAAAAGACTAGAAAAGCACTACACAAATGCAGGCCATTTACAATGTCAGAAACAGAGAACATGTTAAGAGTATTGCTGTTGTTAGTGCATCATGTTAATGACACACCGAGGCCTTGATGACCTGACTTTATATTTCATCACAATGTTATAACAATCATCTAACATTTCATAATAATGATAAAACATATAATATGTCATCATCATGATAATGTTACTAATATATAATATTTCATCATAATTCAAATTATTTATACTCATGATATAACAATAAAGCTCTGATATTTCATGATAATGATATAATATTAAACATCGAATATTTCACCTTTTTCTAGTTTTTGATGCAGAATATGTAGCAGCCAATAACATAATGACAGCCAATTATGTCATAAATGTGCCCATGTCATAGGCCAATGATGTAATGAAAGTCCTGAATTGACAAGGTCAATGTCATAATAACCACCCAACGATGAAATAAGTTATTCCACAATTTTTTTTATTACTTTTGTTACATTATTGGACAGTTAGTTAAAAGCTGGAACCCAAGAATTTGGACATTCTTATGAAAATAACTACTATCAATTATTGATTATGAAAATAGTTGGTGATTATAGTAATTAACCAATTAATCATTGCTATGTTTTTATGTTATGTTTTTTTGTCTAATAAGTTTGTTTAAAGGTCCCATATCTTCAAACTTAAATCCAACAGGCAACAGAAATAGCTGCAGTGAAACCGTGACTATCATTGATCTATAAAGTGCAACTTTATTTTTTTTCTATTTTTGCATATAAGTTTTGCATTTATAGTGACTGTAGCTATGAAGTCATGTGACCTCATCAGCCACATCAATGACAGAGCTTCATGTTGTTTGGATCCATCCTGCATCTGTTCTGAGTTACGCATCAACGCTGCAACAACGTTTGCATATAATTATTCACGTTTGAAGTGATATGAGACGACTGTCATTGATGTGGCTGACGAGGTCACATGACGTCATGTCTGCAAAGATCCATGATGGTCGGATTCATCTCGCATCTGCTCTGAGTTAACGCATCATTGCTGCAGCGGCGTTCCAGAACCTTCTCAGGTCACAAATCTCTCGCAGACTCCTTCTTCTAATGCCAGACCAGTTTTCTCCCATCGGTGCAACAAGTTCACGGAGAAAACCGGGAAGAACCGAGCATCGGCCGTGGAGCCTCGATCGGTCTGTAAACCTCTCAACCCTTCTCCTGTCTAAATAAAATGCGGAGAAATGAAAAGGGGATATCCATTCGCTTCCAAAAATGTTGTAAAATAACAAGAATCAGGAAATACCTTTCAAAGCGGGGACACCTAACTACTGTCCTCGACAGCAGATGGTCAGCGCCGGGGGAAAAATGAGGCGGGGTAAAAATAACAGAGCAGGAAAAATATAGCAAAGCGGATATTAGACTTTAGAGAGACAAGGAGGAGGAGGAGGAGGAGGAGGAGGAGGAGGACACCAAAACAAGAGGCCTGCTCATGGTCCGCTGGAGATCATCATCAGAACATCACGGCTCAGCAGAGATTCAGTAGCTGAAGCGACTGCTTCCTGTTCCCGGCAGGAGGCGCCGTGACTCGGGTCAGGCGGGCGAGTTCAGGGTGACCGATAGAGCGGGAGACGTTGCGCTGCAGATCGGGCAATGTCCACGCATGTTCGAGCAACTTCCTGCTTCGTGGCAAGATGTGGAAATTCACGGTGATGTCACGGCAACCGGGAATAACACTGGAAAAAGCTTCAATTAATTTTTCATCTACAACATTATCAAATCGCTCGAATATGATTATGTGGAAATCACTATCTCTTAGGTTATTATTCTACATCTGCAGAAACATATATATATATATATATATCAAAATGATGATTGTGTGACTTCTTAAAAAGCTCTTACTGGAGATCAAAAATGGATTTTTAGTTCTAATATGAGACTGTGTGTGTGTGTGTGTGTGTGTGTGTGTGTGTGTGTGTGTGTGTGTGTGTGTGCGCAGATGTGGCGGACCAGGAATCAGGCTAATTCCTTGCGGAGTCGTCGCTGGTCTCCATCTGTGCAGGTTTTTTTTTTTTTTTTTTTTTTCCTGCTCGACAGACGAAGGAAAAAAAATAGACACCAGATGGACCGAGAGTCTGGATGAAAAAAAAACAACAACCTTTTATGAGATGCGCAGGAGGTGAAACCGGGACATAATAAATACATAAACATTATTGGGTGAATGTAGCACATTTTAGGATTTGATGTCTCTATCTTTTTTGTGTGTGTTTGTTGGGGATAAAACAATCAACTATACATAATGATCAAAAGAGTAAATATACATATACCTGTACAGTATATGAAAATATAGCAGATTCCATACATATTCTCTCAGTAGTTTTCACATATTTAGTATTTAGTACAATTTATCAACAAACTCAACAATGAACTGATCTAAGTGTTGTGAGTGTAGATTCTTCTGTGTGGATCACCTCTTGTTGCCTACAGACTATTAAAAACATGTCAGTGAAGCTTTAGTTCATGTCTGACAGATGAGGAACACCAGGTCACATGACCCAGGTCACATGATACCATATGTCAGGTAAAAGTCAAACCTTTATCCAACTAACATCCTTATGACTGCAGCCACCGAACCAGACAAAACTGGTTAATCAGGGTTTATAGGATTCAGGAGTTAATTGGATTTAGGAGTTAATTGGTTTTAGGGGTTAATTGGATTTAGGAGTTTACTCAAATCAGGGGTTAAATGGATTCAGGGGCTTATTGGACTCAGGCGTTAATATGAGTCAAAAGTTAATTAAAGATGAGGGGATAGTCAGGAGTCAGGGTTTAGGGAAAACTGGGTCAGGAGACGTGAAATTATACTGAGAAGATTTTTGGTTAAACCCCTGTTGTAAATGTTAATAAATATGGACTCCACAACCATAAAAGTTATGCACTTAAACCTGGTATCAACAGAAATTTACATGTGTGGTGATGACAGATCAATGATTTGGGATATAAGAATTCAAAGAAATCACAGCGAGGATCATTACAGAACATGAATTTATTCTGTAAGATGTTTAAAAGGAAATAATGAAATAATCACACCAAAAGCTCAAATATGAAATATCAAAAAGAGTGTTTAGTTGCAGCACAACTGTATTATATTAAACTATTTTCATATAGTATTGACAATGTGGATAACAGGAACATTGTTTTTTACTTCATATAAAAATACTTTAGTGGTTTAGCTGAGAATTTCTCATGCAGTAGATGCCTTAAACTCAATAATGAAATCCCCTGATATGGGAGCAGCAGTAACAGCTAACAAATCATAAATATATTAGTGACATCGCAACTTTATGTGAAAACACAGGAAAATATAAGAAAAATACTTTTCAAAAAGGTCAATTTGAGGTGTTGTTTTAAATCTAAATCTCAGATTTGCACTTGGGTCAAACATCCTCACATTAAAAAAAAAAAAAAAGAGGCTTTTATAGTATTATTGTGCGACTGATTGGGCCTGCGATGAAGACATTGTGTTGCTCAGAGGAAGTGGAGTCAGCGCGAGCAGCCTTCGGGGCTGATCTCATCACGCCGCTGTCGGAGCGGCGTAACTGTCGGAGCGACAGCCCGGAGCGGGAGCTGCCATTCTTCTGGAACACAATGTGAGCTTCCTGCGTTGAGGCGGCGCCGCTCGTATCTGTCACAGCACCCAGCTCGCACCGGGAGCCGCCGGCTCTGCCCATTATTTCAATACGGCCTTAAATCCGTCAGCGACGCCTGCGAATGAAAGAAACAGATGCGGAGAGAAAAGGTTTGGGGCCGAAAAGTGACGATTCTTTTTTCTTGACGGATGAGAGGGAAGTGCCGCTCCCTGGTTCATGGAGCCCTGTGGGGCCTCTGGGCCATTGTTGCCCTGCTGGTCTCGTTCTGTAACTGTGGAACCAGCATCTATCACAGGATCTGAAGCTCAGACCCACTGGAGCCGCTTGAACCACATCCTGCAGCGGGATCTGCTCTGAAACACTCAGCCTGAACTGGAACGGAGATGTCACATCAGCTGTTCAAACATCTTATCTAGTATATGCCAATAATGATGATAATTGACAGGTCAGTCATGGTGAAGCACACCCACCAGGATTTCTTGATGTTTTTTGCGATCAAAATGCAAGGAATTTTATGCCCTTTTTTAAATGTACTTGTAATCCCTGTCAAAGGTCTAAATAGGATTAAGATGTAAAAATGAATGGAGCAACACTAATCCTGTGTCCCAAATCGAGTACTTCTGCACTTATGCATATGCTTATTAAGTTAGTATTAAGTACATTGTGCACTGTGCACGCACTTGGTGCACTCTCAAGTGGCAACAGCTGATGTGCAAAACTTTTCCTACCACTTTCATGTAAAACTGAAGGAGACTGATCAACACTAGCAGAGATAAAAGACATCGAGTGGGATTTGTTCTCTATTACCAGCCACTAACTGCAGTGACATCAAATTAAAGAAAGCATGTGACACAAAAGGAATTGATTGATTCCACACATGTGTCATGTGTGGAATTACATTGCCACCAGCAGGATATATTTGTGAGAACTATGCAACATATTAAGAAATATGCAGCATTTCATTTTGATTCTTTCCACAGCTCCTCAGTTCAGCCTCTGTCTGAAACAGGCTGTCTTAGCCCCTGTCTCTTTAAGCCCCGCCTCCTGATAAGCCCTCTCTGTTCTGATTGGTCAGTCTGGACGCTCCATAATACGCATTCTAGTAGCAGGATTCCAATTCTATTCTTTCTCCTCTTCACACCAAATGTCAAGTTCTGAACATCCATCTGAGATATGAGACCCACACATGGAAACACCGTAGCAACTACCTTAGCAACCCTAACAACCTCAACAACAAAATCAGCAACATCAGTGTGTGTGTGTGTGTGTGGGGGTGTGTATAATCTAACATAGGATCCTCAGTGTTTAGAGCAGGGTGAGACTGAGTTTGAATTAAAGGCCAACATCAGAACCAGAGGCAGGTAGCCATGACGATGAAGGCAGAAGAAAGTAGTAACATAGACCCACCCTTCATGTTTGTCTGATCTAAAGGAAGTGGTCATTTGAAACCAAACCATGATCTGAGCCTGAACTGGGTTATAATAAGCTCGGACACATGAAAACTCTGCAGGACACTATCCTGCAACCATGGCAACGCAGTAAATATGGACCCAGCCGGAGCCTCAAAATAATTAGAAGAGAGGGAAATGCATTTAATAGATAATGTCATAAAAAAAAGAAAAAAGACTGAGGACCACTGGAGTGGCTATGTTATTCTATGTTATGTTATTGTGCTAAACTAGGTGTAGATTAAGCTACTTTTTAGAAGTGGAAAAAAAAGAGTTTGGAACAGTTTTTATGTCGATAAGAAAAGTTTTTACAGTTTTTAAATTAAAATCTTTTAGTATACATTTTTGTAGTAAATAAGTCTCACTGATTCCCGTTAACTCATTGCATTGCTTAAGCTACGTGTTTTTTTAAAGAGTTGCACAGTTGATTCAAGCATATTCAAGGCCACAAAGACAGAAAAAGCCATGGGTTAAATGTCGTAGGCTGGTCCACTACAAAAATGAATGCCAAGTCCACCCCTGGTCTTAAACAGTAATTTTAGTCCTGTCCCTTCCTATTATCTATATGTGTATATATATATATATATACATTAGGCCTGTTTGAGCTGGATGGAGTCTCTCTCAGACTCTGCTGACCTTGGAGCTCCTCTGCTGACAGGACAATCACACGCCTGCGGGGGAATTAGTTCAAAGTTTTGGTTCAGGGTGTGTAGGAACAGAAAAGCGCTTCCTGTTCCCCGGCTGATCCCTTTTAATCAAGCCGATTCCCTGTCTCTGTGCGTGCCAGGCCCCGTCCGGCCGAGAGTCTGGGGTGTGTTTAGGGCGGAGGAGGCCGACTCTGCCACTGTGCTACACCTCTGTCACTCAGCTGCTGTGTGTGTGTGTCAGGAAGGGAAGGAGGGCTGGGATTTCCCCTCTGAACCCTCCTCAGCAGCCCGAAAAACTGCCTTTAAAACACAGAAGTCACGATTCAGACCAGGATGCCATCAGCTTATGCAGTGCGAATATAAAAAAATCTAAAAGTATTACAATGTATTGATGTGCTTTCTTGGTCCTTTTAGAATTGGTCTGAATTCCTCCAGGTTAATGAAGTGATTTTTTAATTCCGACTTCAGGAGGTAGAAAATCACAGCGAAACGCCCCCCCCCCCCAACTCAGTCCTGACTTTTACAACCTGCATCTGGATCCTGTCCTGCGAGGATCTTTGGGGGCAGCTCTAGTTCCCATAAACTGAATCCAGTCATCCTAAAATTTGAGAGATGTTTCTTTTTTTCTGTTCTTTTTTTGTTGTATGTCCTTTCCTAGCAAGCTGGAAAAGTGTCAAATATAAACAGTACTAGATTGAAATGTAATGTCTTTACAGCAAAAATGCAACAGCTTGCATGCAACAGAAGTGTATTTTTATTTATTTATTTGTATTTTTCTAACAGACAAAGGGGAGGGGGGGGATCATAAATAAACACTGAAGTCAACTTCTGTTAATGTGTTTTACTATTATACATTTCAAAATAAAAGTCCAAAAGTCTTTGGTCCATTTTTGTTATTTTTGGACCTCACTTTATGTATTTTGCAAAAAAGAAATGATGCTATTTTTGATGATGCTATTTTTTCCACAAATTATAAAATGCGCAAAATGCACTGCTCTGCTCTCTGCACTTAAAAAAACACCTTTATTGAATTGTTTTCAATAAGTAGCACCTTAGTGAATTAAGTTCATTAAAATTAAATTGATAAATTGGACTCCAAAGTTAGAATTAGGGTTAGGTAATAAGGAGTTACACCAACTTATTGATTTAACTTATGGAAAAGAAGAAAATAGTCGAACCAACCTAATTTAAAAAACTAGTAATACCTAAATAAAAATTAACAATTAATAAGTTAAAGTCAATCCAACTTCTATGGTGGATCCACCTCCTGATGTTTGCTGAAGTGTCTGTGGGAACGAGATGGATGGAGAACCCCCCCCACCCGCAACAAACACACACACACACACACACACACACACACACACACACACACACACATACACACACACACACACACACTCCTCTTTCCCCTTCTCTTTCCATTCTCCCCCTCCCTCCCTTCTCTCACATTCCCAGGATGCTGCGCTCCAGCGGAGATAAAGTTAGCTCTGCAGAAGTGACAACGCGTTGTAACCGTTACCCGTCACCACCTCCTCCACCTTCCAGATGACCCCCCCCAACACACACACACACACACACACACACACACACACACACATGCAACATAAACACAACCAAATATAACGGCCAGGTTCCTCTGACTTTCCAGTGCGTCCTCAGTCTGCTCTCAAACAAAATCCTCAGCCTCCGAAAATTTGGTTTGAATCGGTTTATTAGAGGAAAAGCAGAATGTTTCACTTCTGACAGAATACACAGAGAAACACCTGATCAAGGCAGGAGGGGAGACAGATGAACTGTTTTAAGAATTCATGACATTACACGTATTTTGCATCAGTTTAGGTCAGTAACCAGATGTCTACAGCATCTTTATTGTTATTTCACTATGATGACGTCCTATTTTACTGCTTTTACCCTCACTTTAATGTGAAATGTACAATTGTTTGCTCTTTTTTAAATCACCAATAGCATGAGAGATGAGCATCAGTCAGAAGTGACACAGAAGTAAACAGAAATAAACATATAAACAGAAAGTACCTTTTCATTGTCTTTTAGCAGCATTAAGTGACAGATACTGAACATCATCTATGAGCTTTGTCGACGATCTATCTGTTGTCTATTCCTTTGATAAAAATGATAAAACGATAGATTATTCAATCTATGAAGTTTAGATTTGAGGTGTTAGAATTAAATAGATTTAATAAATTGAGTAAAATGATAAATACACTTTAGTCCGGGAGCTGACAGAGACGCAGCAGTCTTATATAATAATATAATAATAAACTGCAGCTACAGTAACTCACCCAAACACACCTTGATATCTGCTGAGAGGAAGGTTATCAGTTAGAAAATGGAAACCTGCAGTTTGCGGAAAGAAGATTCTGACTGAAACAGTTGACCGAAGGCCACTGATTCTAAAACGTTCTCCACCGGCCCTGACTGACCTCCACGATGGGAGCACAAAGAATTTCCTCTTGTGGGACAATAGATCTGAACCTGGGCCGCACAGATGTATAAATCAGACGCTGTTTGACTCCTTCTTCATTGTCGTCAGCTGATTTGCAGCAGCTTCAAAAACTCCTTCAGATTCCCTAGAAGTTTGTCTCAGCTTCAGTTAATTAACTACATAGTTTAACTGTTTTTTAACATTTTCCTAGTTTTTTTGTTCTGTGATTGCAATAAAAAGCCTTTCTAGGTAATCAGCCAAAGCTTTTAAAGCTGCGATGCATCTATATTGTATCTGTCCCTATTAAATAAACATGAAGTGAGTTAAATCGGCCTTACATTATTTAAAAACAACATGTTCCCTGTTATTCTGAATACAAAATGCATAATATTCTGGCATCTTTACAGTGACTTATGCAGAAAATATTATTCCGTGCATGCTAATATTATTTCAGGTGCTTTCCGTGTGATGTCAATATTTTCTTGGAGAAAGCATCCTTGAATGTTCGACAACTCTCCAGAGCCAGACGGCGTCTGGCGAAGTGTTAATCGATTGTCAAACTTTTCATCGATTATCAGCCGAGTGGCTGATCAGTTAAATGTCGTTTTTTTCTGAGCTCAGACCGGATCCTCCGGTCCACATCACTGGCTTTGGTCCCTTTAGGAGTCCACAGAGTCACCGTCTCCTTTAAAGCAAACAGGCTCCGCCTCTTTTCAGGTTTTTAGCCAAGTGACATGTTGGAATCAGCCAATCCAACATAATCTCCACCCAGGACCCCGCCCCCTCTCCCCAGGCCGCCGCCCCCTCCTCTCTCGGCGCTCAGGCCACGCAGTAGCCCTGACTGGTCAGGAGGGCGGTGCGGCTCTCGCGCCGCTTGTCCTTCTTCCTGCGGACCCGGGCCCTCCAGCAGGCAGCACTGGACGCCAGCAGGCCTAGCCCCGCCCCCAGCAGCACCAGTCCCAGCACCGAGATGGTGGAGCCGTGGGCGTTGAAGGTGTAGGCCACGGCCGTCACCACCACGCCGGCGATGAGGACCACCACGCCGAACGGCACCGTGCAGCGGTAGCAGGACATCTCGGCGCCGCCGGTGGCCGCGCTCAGCTGGACCTCGTTGATGTGCGGGATGTGCGGCGGCGCCACGACGCCGAGGTCCTTCCGGAGCTTGTCGCGGCCCAGCTTCTCGGCGGATATCGACGTCGGGATCCTGATGGCGCCCCGAGGGATCCGGCCCCTGCCATGAGGGTCGTCCGGCATGGCGATCTTGCTCGCGAGGAAGAGGTGCGCCATCTTGAATACTGGTGTCAGCCAATCACAGAACAGCTTGCTGAAAATAGACAGATAAACAAGTCTTTAGGCCTTGGAAACACATCAGCAGGGTTATGACTCTGCTCCGGAAGCTGATAAAGTTCAAAGTTATATATTTACAACTTGACTCAAGGCAGTAGAATATAGTTGAATTATTAGCCCGTTAAATTCGAGGTAAAAGTCTCATCCTTCTGAGAAAAGGAGCAGCTGTTTCCCCAAGATGTTCAGCTGCTTTTAAGGAAACTTTAATATGAAACAGATGGACACAAATATAAAATTTCATTGACAGAAAATGGAAAATCAACATGACGGACAGCAGCAGTTCATAAAACAGGGATTCACTTCACTGGATGAGCAGAATAGCAGAAGCACGCACTCTGAAAAAAAAGACTACGAGTTCACAGACATGTTAGAAGCTGTGAGACTGTACTGGACGAAATAAAACGTCAACCAAAGTCAGGGTCACCATACTTGTTACTGTTCATCCTCCTGGGAACATGAATATTTTCATCAAATGCCATGGTATTCCATCAAATAGCTGTCGGGATAGTTCACTCTGAAAGACAAATTTCAGCCCGATGGTCGTGCTGGTGATCAGAGGATCACTGAACTATCAGGGTTCATCCTCTGAGGAACATGAATGGGCCTTGAGCTGGAACCCTTCTGTGTGCAGTTTGCATGTTCTCCCCTCGTCTGTGTGGGTTCCCGACCTGTCTTGTGTCCCTGCCTTATGCCTGTATTGTGCTGGGAATGGCTCCACCCTAAACTTAGTGAGGAATAAGTGGGTGTAGAAAATGACTGACTGACTAATTCAGTGAGTAATGAGCCGATTCATGACAGATTTAAAAAAGGAACAGTCAGAAACAAACCAGCAGAGGTGACAATTGCCAAACTTCGGACTCTAAACACACTGGGGTTCTGCATTTCCCATAATGCAATGGACCCAAGGCAGGTTGGTTGGATGTCGGTTGGTAGAACCTGTCAAAATTTGACTATCAGAGCCATTTATTATAGTGACTACTAGTGGCTCCTGCTGGTCAATGGAATGTTAATTGTTAAATAAGCAGCTTAAAGATCTAATTGTTTTAAAATACAGACACATATTGGTAAGGCTGACCTTTGACCTTGGCAATGGCCTGTGCTGATAATGTGAGAATGACCCGGTTATTATTGTGATGATTTGAATGTAAATTAAAGTGTAAATTAAGGGCTTCTTTTATTTCCACCCTCCTCTGTAGTCTTAAAGATTTTCGGGGGAAAACAGCTGAAGCTGAATCGTAGGGCTGCAACTATTTTTGATTAATCTATTGATTATTGAAACAATAACTACATATTTTTCCAGGAGAAAAGAAGTTAAGTTGATAGGAGAAAACAGATGATTATTGAGCTTCAACAGTATCCCGTAAATCAGGTTAAATTTACACCTGAAACATAATGATAGTGGTGGAAAGAGAGTGGAAAGAGTCTTTCATTATAAAAAACAACTCATTTTAATGTCTCAGGGTTACAAACAGCAGCTGTTGCTTATGCTGCTGCAGGAGATCCGATTATTTAAACGAAAAATACGAAAATTAATATTTGTGTCTGGTCTGAGCAAAGTCAAATAAAATAACTAATTTTAAATAAGCAACAGAAAGTGAAGACCAATGCGTTCTTTATTAGATTCAAGGACTGTTTGTCTCTGTAGTGTTAACGTACAAGAACAAATATGATTGTTATCTTTGTCATTAAAACATTTATACTTATTTTTATGCTTTCATATTTTGTTTTCATACTTTGCAGCTTGTGCGTGTTAAACTTTTTTTTTTTCCTGTCAGCGAACATTAACAGAAAAGTCTCAGTGTAATCTCACCATTCATATAATTTATTTTAGCCATTGCAAATCTTTTCTGCAGACTCACAAACTCCACATGAGTTTCTCATGTTGACCAAAGCTTTTCTTGAGAGGTTTGGAATCGCTGCTGGAATCTTTCTGACCCTGAGCCGAACGCTACGTTTTAGTGGTTTGTGCATAAAATCTTGTCTCAGACTCATAAATCCTGATTGTGTGTCGGGTTGCAACTCATACTCATTCTCATGTTCATCTTAGTGTCACCAAATACCTATTAAATCAAGCAAGCATCCAAATCATCAGATATTCATTTTACAGAAGAAGCTGCAAAGCGAGACATTTTTAATCTAGTTGATTAATAAAATCAATGTTTTCATTAATTTGGAAGATTAATTGAATGAAATGTTAAAGAGCAAATGGCACTGAGGAGCAACAGAAATCACACACGCACGCACACACACACGCACACACACAGAAACAGCAGTTTTCTTTCTAGCAGCAGAAAGTTGCCATGACTCACTGGTGAAGTGCAGCTCTCTCTCTTCATTCCCTGTGTGTGTTTGTGTGTGCTGATTCTGAGCCGGTCCTGTTTCCTCCACTCGGCATCGTCCTGACTGCAGGAATAAATGGGGGAATACGGCTATCAATAGAAAAAAAAACTGTTGGGGGGGGGACGGCCCTCTCCCACCTCCCCACCTCCTCCTACTGAGGAGTGTTAACTCTTTCCTGCCTCCAGCTCGGTTTCACATCCACACACTCACTGTTGCACTGTGGCTTGATAATGTCCTGCCTAAAACCCTTTAAACTTTAAAGGGACATATACTTAAAGAATGAAGGAGGGAGGAAGTATAAAAAGGAAGGATAGAAGTGTAGAAGGAAGCAAGGGGAAGGAAGAATGGGGGATGAAATGAGGGAGGGAGGGAAAGAGTGAAGAAGGTGCAGAAAATGCCAAACATATTGGTTAGGATATGTAGGTCATGATATCATTTGATATTATGAGTCATGCATATTCCTCATATTTTGTTATTTCTCAAACTGTCACACGCCCTTTCTCTGAGGTGCTGTTCCTTCCCAAAGCTGGAGGAGGAAATCAGTTTACAGCACGCACGCACGCACGCACGCACACACACACACACACACACACACACACACACACACACACACACACACTGAGGTTCTCAGTAGCATCCATTTCCATTTTCTTTAACTTGAAAATGAGAGTTTGTTTTTCAGTGTAGTTGTTGAATCACAGACATCCTGTTGGCAGCTTTATTATTTCCTCTGCATTGATTTGCATTTTGGATCATTTTTATACAAATGCATGCCCCTTAAAAATATGATGCAACCCTTTTTTCAAGAAAAGTGATATCAATGTAGAAGTCAAATTACTGCACAAGTAACTGCCATTAAAATCTGTATATAAACATGCAGTATTATAATATAGGTGTTTAATATAAATATACAATGTTTGGTATAAAGTATACAGCATTTAATATAAAGTGTGAGAAGTGGGGTCCTGTGATAAGTTCATACCATGTTCAAATGTGTTGTGTTCCCACACTACAGTGACCATGTCACAGAGACTGCTCAGACACCGTCTGCTCACGTTTGAACTTCAACATCTGGCAAGAATCAGCCGACACAAACAGCTGTGCTTTATTTGTCCGTGTTGTCCTCTCCGGCCCAAAAAACAGCCTCAGTCTCACGTCCGCAAGAAGAGGTGTAGCACACACACACACACACACACATGTTGGTGGATCTGGATGTTTTGGATCCAAATATAAAGAAGAACAATATTTTAAAGTTCCAGCGGAGCACATCTGGCCTTATTTTCTAATGACCAGGGTCCTTTGATGCTGACTGAGGGTCAGACTCGGGGTCTGAGAACTGGGCCCCAACTGATGTGTACTAATAGAAGTACTAATACATTATCACCAGAGGTGCACAAAGTATTCATATACATTACTTGAGTGAAAGTAGAAATGAAGCTAAAGTTCTGGTTTATAGTATAGAATTATCAGAAAATAGGCTTAAAGAATCTATAATAAAATTCCTGATTATATAGACTATCTTATGTGATTGTAGTATATTAGATTAACAGTTATTGCATTTCATCAACTTGGAGTCATTGTGGTGCAAATGTTTCATGTGTCTTTGAAGATGTGTGCCATTTCGGTCTGCACTGTTAATGCCTCTTCATTTGTGCTCAACTTTGTTCCAGATCTTTCTCCTTCTCTATTCACTAATGAAATGATTCCATTTTTGTTTTTGAGGACAACAAAAGCAGGACGCCTCATTTTTGCCCATGCACCTTTTCTAAAAACACATTAGACACATCCCTCACATGCACACAAATATACACACATGCACAAAACTCTTGGGGTCCTCTGATAGTTCTGTTGCTCCAGAGTATAAAAGGAAAATACAATGAACTCATGCATGAGCCTTCAATGGCTTAACAAATGCATCCAGAGGGAGAATCTGCAACTTTTACATTTCCAAGGCTCTAATCACCACCAAAGTACCATCCTCCTACCATTTTTCAATATAAAAAAATTACATTTTATAAATACTGAAATAATGACAATAGATAAATGGGCATTTAAAGGGTTAGAATCCTGAAATTGATTGAATGAAAGTTTTATAGCAGTTGTTTTGTAAATGAGCAAAAGGGTGTCAGAATGGTGCAAAATTAAAGGAGGTCAAAAGGTTAAAAAAAAATTATCATACATACATTATTTTATGTAAAATGTGCAACTGCAAATGAATTAAAGCTGTGGAATAAATATAAGGGGGTATAAAGTAGCATCAAATGGAAACACTCAAGTAAAGTACCTCAACTTAATCACTTATCTACCTTCCATCACTGATCATTACATAACATGTCTCCCTGTGGTCTGTTTTCTGAATACTTGCTTGAGGAGAGCTGCAGTTTTCCATTTCAGACTTAATTATCCACTTCCTAATCTTCGTGCTCACAACATATTATTTCCCCAGAGGAAAAACGTGACGATGTTTTGCAGAACAAAATCAGATCGAAATGAGATATTTAACCAACACGCAGAGATTGATTTTACTTCCCGGCCCATCAGACACCGTCGAGGGACGGTGGACCAGTTAAATCACTTCCTTCCCGGATCCAGTGCTGCGTTAGGGATGATGTGAGTTATTGGCTTCGGTTGCGCGTCTCTGGGGACTCCCTCCCTGCTTCCTCCCTGCAGCAGATGGTTTCGGGCCGCGCATGTCGCAGCTGTTTGTGCTGCCGTTCCTTCCTGTGAATACAGGTGTGTTCTACCACGCTCGGCCAGACAGCAGCTCACTAACCTAATTTTATTTTTTTGGCACGGACTTAAGTGGAAAAGATGACTTTGCGTTTTTTTTTGTAGTTTCACACATCCTCGTTGCTAAGAAAAAACTCTTGAAAACTTTTTTTTCAGAGTAAAAAAGCACCTATCAGCAGGAATCAGCAGCATGAGCTGTTAAACCTGTTGTTGATGATGTAGAAAAAGTTTTATCAAGGCCACTGCTGGGTTTGGGAACAGAACAGCAGAGTCTGCACAACTACCACTAAGCTCCCCTTAAATCAATAATCTGTTCATAGATAAAGAGACAAACAGCAATAAAAACCTAAAAAATAATGCAGCCAAAGCCAAGATATCTTTTATTAGAAGTTATTATATGTAAGTGAGATGAAACAAAGGTAAATATGTGGAGTCAATATTTTGTTTAAAAATATCTATCTTTGACAAAAATCCACTTTTTAATTTATAGTGTTTGTAATAAAAGAAAGAACCATAATAAGAAAATGACTTTTTGTGTCCAAAACTAGAAACTCATCCTTTTCCAGTTTGATCTCCATAGAACTGAACATTGTGGGAAAATTCAATTTGTGTGTGTGTGTGTATGTGTGTGTGAGTGGTTATAATCAATAATAACACTTTTGAGTGGACAGTAGATTCATTGCTGGTTCAGGTCTGCCAACTAAGAAGAATATAGAGCAACAAAATGGTTCTTCAATTTAAAATTGCGAAGTGAAACACAAGAGTCAGACGCAGCAGCAGAAAGTAAAAAAAAAAAAAAACGAGTGGAAAAGGCAGAAATAAGGGCGTGTGACTGTCAGGATGATTCTCTTGTGGTATTATTAGGACCGGAGGAAACTGAGGATGTTATTAGAGACATGAGCCAAATAGAGAAAGAGTGACAGGATGTGAAGAACTGAAAGAGATAAAATGAACAGGGCGCAGGTCACTGCCACTCGATGAAAAGTCACAGGCTCCATTTAATACAAGAAACCTGACGAATTCATAATGCTCCACAGTTTTATTGACTCGAATCACACCGAGATAGAGGGAAATCATTTTGAAACTTGTGGCTCGCAGAGTGACGCCACAACCA
Organism: Eupleurogrammus muticus; assembly: GCA_036785175.1. NCBI lineage: Eukaryota > Metazoa > Chordata > Actinopteri > Scombriformes > Trichiuridae > Eupleurogrammus > Eupleurogrammus muticus. Next base: position 9,749,068 of record JAYKQN010000015.1, on the reverse strand, counting down.
GGGAACAAAGAGAAACAGATGAAGGCAGGAAGGAAGAGAAAGTGTCAGAAAGAGACAGAGGGAGTGGGGATGAAGCGTTCCCATAATTCACTGCTCTCAGGTGGGATTACCTCACTTCCTGCTGCTCAGCGCTGTGGACGCAGCGGCCCGCAGCCCTGGAGAGCAGACAGGAAGGGTTTCCAAGTCAGGGGTCGGCGGGTCACTGAAAACACAACTAACACAGACGCTTTGAAACGCTCCAGCATTTAGCCAGGACCAGAACCACTGCAGCATGAGGACTACGGTTCCCATGAGCCTCAGCCGCAGCAGTTCCAGATGTTATTCCACTTGTAAAACGCTTTAATGTCAGGATGTAGATCATAAATAGGACTGAGACCTTCTGATACACCCAAACCGCTGACAATATGTCATTAAAATACATCTGTCAATCATTAAATGTAAGATTTGCTGCAGTAATTTAGTTTTTCTTCCTAACTCTTAAAGGATTTGTATCTCTCACCACGTGCAGAATATTCAGTTCTTTGAATATGTAAACAGGGAATATACCGGCAGAAAGAAGAGTCTAGTTTTATGTACAACAAAAACATTATATTGTATTGTTGCATTAAAAAATCCCCCTCTCAGATTGCTGCAAAAGATGAATACTACAGAGACCAGGAGGTGACTGGACGTGTTTTATGAGAGCTTTCTATTAAATGTGCATATTTAAAAAAAACACACACACGTCTGATTTCCCATGTCTATGTATTTTGCAGGTTGTATTAAAACGCACCTGTCTGTCAGTCCCACCATCTCCATGTCACTTCCCCGTCTCTGTAGAAAATTGGGTTATTGTGAACAAAAAGTAAAACGTTTCCTGTCGTGCGCCAACTGTCTGTATCCTGTTTGTTGATCACACAGATCTATAATCACATCTGTAAACGGTGCTGGAGGAGACGCCCGTTCCATCCTCTGAGGGTTGCTCGGTGGTACGTGAAGCCAGCTTCCACTGGGCCAGTAGAGTCTACACATGTGACGTCTGATTTGAAACAATTCAGTTGTCTCTTCTGACTTTAGAATATCAGAATTAGTACGTTGGACTAAAAGCTGGTAATAGTGAAACGAGTCAGTTCACAGGATGCTCACAAAAATTATCCTTTTTAGCTTTATTTTTCTTTTATATTTCTACCTCATGTTAATGGAGGAGAAACAGTATCTGGCCCAACAGCATCACATGACAGACGCCATATTTGGAACCCCACAGCTGCTGCCGGTCCTAGGGAGGCCGGCCTAGTGAGGGGGCGGGGCTTGTTCAACTTTTTAATGGGCATTTTTTTTTTATTAGCTAAGCTAAGAAAGTGCTTTATCTACTTACTGTGGTGACCAAATATTGTTAGATGTGTAACAGTGCGACCTACAGTAGAACAGTGGATGAGTGAGTGATTTTACTTGAAGGTGGCTGCATGTATGTACCGTAAGTATTTATTATAATAGTTACGCTCATTGCTTATGCATTCATGCCCCAATGTTGCTCAGAACTATACAATATTACACAAAAATGCACATCCCGTAAATAATGCATTATAACATAATGTGCAACCCACCAAGTGAATCTTATCTTAACTTTTAAAATTATATTTCGTTTTCCTTTTTATGCAAATCTTTCTCTGGGGAATGAACAGACTGAGAATGTCATTGCATGGTATAACTGCCTGTATCACTGCCCACATCATAATACATCTCATGAATCTTGAATCTTATTTTAGCCTGATCGTGGAATCATCCTGACATCTGGTGGTGCTGAGTGAAACTACAACTCACTGTGACTCTAACCTGCAGCCTGAAGATCCTCTTCGTGCTATAAGGTTGATGTTGCTTCATTGGATGTGAGATGCTCTGCAGGTTCTTTCTGTAAACTGACATCCCATGCCAGAACCTCATGAAGAGGAGCGGTTGTCCATGTTGTCCCAGCCTGCTGGGCGTTGATGGGGACTCCCAACATTGGTTTAGAATAAAAAAAATCTCTCACAGCAGTTTGAGTTTAGAAATGACTACACACTGACGCCCAGAGGGGCGACGAGCATTAGACGGTTCTGTTCTTTTCTCATGACCACTGGCAGTTAAAGGGTTTTCGCAGAAATTATGATGTGATAGCGACCTTTACCTTTGACCTATTTGAAATGAAAAGTCATCACTTTAGCCATTTTTTCCTTATTTGCAGCTGTGGACAAAGCATTCAAACATTTTACTGGCGTAAAAGTAGAAATAATGTGGTCAAAGATACTCAAAAACAATTAAAAATCATGTATTGAATATGTTGCTTCAGTAAACAGAAAATATTATTAGCACATGTGCTTGAAGTATCAATAGTGAAAATACTTAAACTGTGTTAAAATTGTTGTAGTATATTATAGTACATTTTTTAATCTCTAGATACATATGTGTATTTTATATGTTTTAGTTTATTGGGGTGTAGTCAGTTTGAGATAATTTGTATAGATTTATAGAAAGTAAGTTCTGAATCATATTTATTAAAAAAATGATATTAATAGAATGTGGATATTAGAATATTAACTATATTAAATACCTAAAAACTGTATGTACAGTGCTGCAATGATTAGTTAATTTGATTAGTTAGTTGCTAAATCATACAGTAATCAACAATTGTCTTTATAATCGATTAATTATTTGAGTCATTTTCAAGAAGAAAATGTCCAAATTCTGTGGTTCCAGCTTCTCAAATCTGATTATTTTCTGGTTTTCTTTAGTTTTCTATACTAGTGAACTAATGATCTCTGGGGTGTGGACTGTCTGTCTGGACAAAAAAAAGACATTTTAAGTTGAAGGGGGGCGCTTCATTCCCATCATTTAAACCCCACTCTGTGGTCTGGGGGACATAAAAGAAAAAATCCATCCTGCAGAGATGATGTCAGGATCCAGGATCCGGATCCAGGATCCAGGATCCAGCGCTGCCATACGACACCATGACATTAGTGAACAGTTCTTATTCCCGCTGCAGCCGAATGTTTATCTGTGCTGCAGATAATTACAGCAGCGGAGTTAACAGCCTCCTTCCTGTCTGCACTTATCTACGCTTCCAAACGCCACTCGACATCAACGACCGAGTTGCTGGTCTCCTCAGAGTCTTCTTCACATACTTCCACTGTTTATATTACGCCACATTTCCATCATTCTTTCCTCCCTCTCTTCTTTCCTCCTTCCCGTTTTCTACTTTTCCTAAGCTCTGCTGTTCCTTACATCCTTTACTTTCATTTTTTCCCTGTTTCTCTTATTCTGGCCTATTTTACTTCTTTCCCTTTCTTACATCTCCCCATCCATTTTTCCTACTTCTGATGTTTCCTTGTTTCATTCACTTTCCATATTCTCTTCCTTCCTCACCTTTTACCCCCTCTTCCTTTCTCATTTCCTTCTTTCCTTCACTTCCAACATTAAAAGAAGACTAGAAATGTTCATTTCCTTTTATTTCTGATTTTCTGACTTTTTATTTCTTCGTTATTCTATTTACATATCCCCCATGCTTAATTTTGGCCTCTTTCTTGTTTGCTTCTTTTTTATTCACTATGTCTATCAATGAGAGCTGAAAAAGACTAGAAAGGTATTTACCATTTATATTCTGTTCCTTCCTTCCTTCCTTCCTTCCTTCCTTCCTTCCTTCCTTCCTCCCTCCCTTTCCATTGTCTCCTTTCTTCTACTGTTTCCTCCTTCCTGTCCTTTTCTGTTATCTTCCTGCTTTCCCATTTCTTCCTTTTTACATCCTTCCTTCTGTCATTATTCACTTTCAGTATTTCCTTCCTTAATTCCTTTCCCTTTCCTCTCCCCTTTTCCTTTTTTTTCCTCGTTTCCTTCTCTCATTCACTTCTCATTTTCCCTTCCCTTCTTCGTACTATGGTTCCTTTTCTCCTCCCTCTCTTTCACTCTACTTTCCATCTGAAATTTAAAAAAACAACAAACTGAGTAGAAGCTAAGCAGGAATCTTCTTGTTTCCCCGCGGACCCGCGTCTCTGTAAGCAGATTCGCGTCCTTCCCCGCAGTTAATTGCCCGCCGAGTGGGAGTGGGAACAGTATGGAGACGCGGCCGCTCCCAGATGTGGACTGGGCGTCTGTGCGGTGGGGTGAACCGCAGTGAAATGTGAGCCGCCCGGGCCTCCGCTGGCTGTATTTTTGGGATGTTTTACATGAGGCAGGACAAAGACACGTTTCCAGACGCGTAGATGCTCCCGCCGCGGGGCGACGAAGCAGCAGAAGGAGCAGGGCTGGATTACTGCGGAGGAAGGAGCGCTCGAAGACGGTAAAGTTTCGTCCGGCGGCTTCTGTCGCTTCTGTTCCGGTTCGTGAGCTTTTAAAGTGTGCAGATGTGGAAGTGGGGGACAGCTGATCCCCACTGAGCGGACACGGCTTCTGTGGATAGAAATAGTTCCGTTCTCTAGGTTTTTTTCTTACTGCAGTGTTGTTTTAATCCGAGCGGGCGTTTCCGACTGTTTCTGACTGACAGCAGCCATGTGAGGTCACTTTAACACTAACAGCAGCATTCACACGAACTCACTCCTCACGCTGCTCTCACTTTAAGCGAACTTCTCCTTAAAAGTTTTTAAACTGCCTCAAAATTATACATCATATTTTCAGGCGTTACTTACTTTGACAGCTGAGGAACCAACATTCTGTTTTCTACCTGAGAGATATCATTCGGAGCAGCTGTAAAACTCTTTAATAGAGCTCAAACTTGTGTTGCTAATGGTTTCAGGTCAAACCCGCAAATCGTTGCTAAGGAACGTGTGCTGGACATCTGAAACAACAGGCGACCGCAGGTTACCATGGCAATAGTACCGTTACCGCCCAGCTGCGGCTGGTTAAATAGCATTAATGTTACGACCTGGGTGCTATTAGCTAATGCTAACAAACTAGTAATATATCTTTGACTAACACAACTGACTGCTAATTTGAAAATCTAGCTTCTGAATATCTGAGCAGGTATTAGCTGCAAGTGTATAAATACACGTATGTGGTTGTCTTCCCAGGCTAATTTTAGCAGCTGGTTATGTGTCTAACATTTACCAACTAACTAAATGACTGACCAACAGGCTAGGTAACTAACTTTATAACTAACTGCCTAAATGACCAGATAGTTGTTTGTCTACCTAACGAACTGACTAACTTTCTAACTAACTTTCTATCTAACTAAATAACTAACTAACAAGCAAGTAGTAAAATCAAGTAGTTAACTAAAATGCTAATGCTTCCAGCTAGCTACAAGCAAATGAAACGAACTAGCTAGTGACAGGATGTTTGAAGATAAAGAATTAAAGCTGCAACAATTAGTCAAGTAACTGATTAATCAAGCAACAAACAATTAAGGTCAATCATAGAGAGGTTATCTATGAAATAAACTTCAACATGTGGCATATTTAGGTCTCTGACAGTAAATGAATGCGGTTGTATAGGTTGCATCTTGGGCTTTGGGAAACATTGGTTGATGTTTTTCCTCTTTTTATGACATTTTATAGTCAACACACCTACTTGATTGAGAGACTAACTGAGGAATTAATCAATAGAGAATACATTCATTAGTCACAGCCCTCCGCATGTTTCTGAACACACTTTAGAATCTGGAGCGATGTAACTGATCATGGGTTTCATGCCAACAAAATAATACTCTAATATCTTTGAGAACCTAACTGACTAATGGAATGTACAGACAGTTTCCTGATTTCATCTCGTTCCTCTCCTGATCCTTCACAGATATGGCTGAAGATGTCTGTGGATTCTGATAAGTCCTGTGTTTTGCTGTCATCCCGAGACTCCAGGACGTCTTGCGTCTTCCAAACGGCCGATGAGAAAGATGACCTCCCTGGAGTGGGAGAGGAGAGGTAGGTACCGCGGCCCCTAGGCTGTGGCCAGCCTGGTGTTTCTGTGTTTTTCCCCGGTGGTCCTGGATTCAGCTGGTGTGTCTCTCCTCTCCCGCAGTGTTCTGGAGATGCTGAGCTACTCCAAGTTCTCCGACCTGGAGACATGGCTGTGTATGCCGTCCTCACTGCTGCTGCCCAGGGTGCTGGACTCCACCCGCACCTCCTCCTCTTCCTCCTCCTCCTCTTCGTCCATCTGCAATGCGTCCAACCGCTCGTCCTCCTCCCCGGCCTCCAACTCCCGCCACTCCACCTGCAGCGAACCAGGAGAGAGCAGCACTCCGCTCAGGTAACACAGAGTCTGATCTGAGCTGCAACAAACCTAATTAACCATTAACCTCTTTGTAATTTCAAACAGTTAAAGATGACATCATGAAGTGTCTTCTTGTGTTCTACAGATCACTTGATAATGGAAATAGTTTTAGTTCATGTTTTCCTTTCACTTGTCCCTTCAAGTTGACAGTTTAAGATCCCTTGCCTCTATACGTTTTCTCCTGCTGTGATTGTGATGTATAACATGATCTGAGAAGAATCTGTGTTCTCTTGGGTCCATGCAAATCCATTTGGATTCAGACATGAGGGAGTAATCAGAGACCTGAAATCCCCAGAACCTGCTCCTGGGTCACCTCACAGATATGTTTGATAGTTTATCTGCACAAATGAACGAACGCAGCCGGGCTGCTTCACAGTTCAGGTCCCGCGGACAGGTTCTGTTTTCCACCAGATGTCTCCTTAATGAAGTTGAGGAGAGAGAGAGTTCAGTTGCTTCCTTGCTGCCCTTTGCTCCCTCCTCATTGTTCCTGAGTCGTAGAAGTATTTGTCTGGTACCATGGCGATGGCAGAAATGCTGGAAAAGATAAGCCAAGAGGCTGCAAGGAGGGAAACAGTGGTGTTTATAGAGTTGGGAGGAATTTTCTGTTAATACAAGGAAATAAAGTCATTACGTGATCAGTTGGTTGATTGGCTGAAAATATAATTTTTTTTCTTTCTTCTTTTTACTTTAATATCCCACAACCAGAGTAAACACCCCATCACCTCTTATGTTAGATACAGTAAAAAGTCTGTATCTGCCGTTTTATTCATCTGTTCTATAGCTTCAGAGGAACTTTTAAATACCTGTCTGCACAAAAGGAGGAAACACTGGAAATTCAACAAAAGAAAGATTTGTGTAGTAAATGTGAACAGACTCAGATCTGTGAGCAATAGAGAGACTGAAAGCTCCAATAATTATTAACTCAAACTAACACATGTCACATTTTCATCATGTTTTCCATCGTTTGCTTTGACTCTTAACAATATTATCTCATTGTCTTCTTCTGTAGCGTTAATGGCACAGAGTGAAAAATTAGTTGAGAAAGCTCACATTGACCACTTTTGCCTTCAAAGATGAAATTCTGTCTTGAATTTGAATCACAGCTACAGATTCAAACTGTGTTGTTGTCACTGTGCTTTGCTGCAGTGGCCTCTTCTTATAGCCGTTTAGCTGCTAAATGCCCCAGTATGTCTGCAGCTGTGTGTTTGCTCAGCAAGTAGATGCAGCTCTCAAACTTTTATTTTGAAGTGTTTCTCGTGTTCCTTCCTTCCTGCAGATCTTCAGAGAGAGAGACCGCCTTCCTCAGCCCAGCGCAGGGGGCGGAGCCACCGTTTGTTGCCACGCCCCTGCTCCCCATTCTCACCTCCACCCCGACTTCTGCTGCTGCGGCGACGCTGACCTCGAGGACGTCCACGGGAGACTCCGCCTCCCAGGGAGGGGTCAGCATCAGGAAACGCCGGCGACTCGCTGCCAGCCCTGGAGGACTCCACTGGACGTCTGCAGGTAAGAATGTCACATGACCAGTCATCCTGATGCATGTGGTTTTAGTCTGTTTTTTTCCCTTCTTCTGGAACATGGAATTTGTGAAATGCACAAAAAAAGAAAAGAAAATTTGACTCGTAATTGTTTTGCGATTACTGGGGGAGGGAGAGTTTGCCGTGATTACGCCATAGAAGAACACGGATGTATCCATGACAACAGTTGACAGTCAGCTGAAACCGAACCCAACGCTCGATAATTTATTGGTGAACCTGTCAACCCTGGGAAGAAAATTAGCTACAATTTTGTCAAAATTTACAGTAACAAGGAAAAAAGGTTTTAAGGGCTGTCAGAGTTTGGTGGAGGGAGTCAACCACGTAGTTGTCTCAACATGCGGGGTTAAGAGAGATGAGTTGTTGTTTTTTTCGCAAAACTTGTTTCCATAGCCAGAAGCCACATTTTCCTTTTATCAATACACTGACAAGTCCACCTCCTGAAATCACAAAAGCTTTTATGCCAATTTTCAGCCTTTTTTTGAAATTCCGGTTTTCCCATTCAAGTATTTATTTGCAGTTTTTGAAACGTGAGTAAGAAAAGGTGGATGGAAATGCAAATGTGTGTATGTACAAACACACACACACTTTCAGCTTTGAAAGGACAATAAATAAAGGATGGATGGGAACACGATGATCAATTCATAGGTCTACTGGTGGAATTTTCACACCTTTGTGACTGTAGAACTTAGTTTCAGGAGAGATGTGTTCAGGTGAACTGGTGGAGGAGGATGAAGAGGTCTGTAGCGGCATGCTCAGACTTCTGATTGACCTGGTCTGAAGGAGGGATACGAAAACTCTGGACCAGTTCACATCACCTCCATCTACAACCTGCCCCACTAACACATCTAGTGATGTCCAGGTGTCTGTCTTGAATTGATCCAGAAACAGCTGTGTGTGTGTCATCATGGCTGAAGACTATAGTGATTTTATTGTACTTCTAGGCAGTTGGTGGTGATGATGATGATGATGATGATGTTGAGGGATGAGCTGAAGCTGGCAGAGTTTCTTGTCAACAAATGTATGAACCCAGGAGTCTTTGGACATACGTGCTGCCATGCCAGGAAATGTACACACACAAACACCCACACACTGTGGGGGACTTGTTTATGCTTAGCTTCCTGTGTGACTGTCCTTTAGCTCCACCCTTCTGGAGAATGATAATGAGCTTCCTGTTGGGCAGATTAAACCCGTTTCCCTCGTCTCCAGCAGCAAAACCATCAGGTGTTTGACTCTGGTTAGACTTGTGTATTTGAACTTGTTGTGTGCTTTTGGTTCTTACTGATGGTTTTATTCAAAATCTGGTTGAGAACAAAGTCCCATTGTGCTTCCTCTCTAGTTGGTTAATTAATTTTTATATCAACAATTATTAGAAATTATTTATCATTTGCTATAATAGAATCAACGTGTTGTCTTTTTTTTAAAAGCAAAAAGCTTCAAAATAACAAATTCAAGCTTCTCAACTGTGATTTACTGATTTTCTTTTTCATACAAGAGTGAATATGTTTGAGGTTCTTCAGACATGATAATGACAAGTTTGACTGCACATTGCCACTAATCTATGTTACTTCCTGATGAGACAACACAAATTGATTAATCTTGCAAATAATTGTTTGATAAAGAGAATAGTGGTTAGTTGCAGCCCTAAAGTGGTGATTTGGCCGAATAAATTACCCACAATTAGATATTTTGGAAACAGTATGAGGAAACTAATTATTTTTGAGCTTTTTCGAAAAAGTGTTCCTGTTCCACCAGAGGGAGCCATGACTCTGTGTGTTTGTCTGTGTGTCTGTGCGCTCCAAAATGAGAAAAATTACAATTTACAATTACCTTGATTCAGAACTGATGTCCAGTAAACTGTCACCAGAAAATATTTACATGCAATTTGCTGGAACAGGAGAATTTAACTTTTTTATCTTGGAACCTATTTATTGAGTAAATTGACTAACTGCTGCATGTGTCGTTGGTCAGGAGCATATCTGAGTAGTTTTAGACCCGTCCGGCCACCTCTCACCTTGTAGGAGAGTCTGTCTCCTCCTTCATCTCCCTGCTGACAGAGGAGCTGTCATCAATTCATCATTTCATGGGCTCTGAAAGAAATGTGTTTGAGTGTCCATCAAAGTCAGGCCAGATATAACTTTGGGTCAAAAGATCATTTCAGCAGAAACCTCCATTTATTAAACTCCATGTAAGCTGTCCTTTGGAGTTTGACTCTACAAACTCATAATTCCTTTTTTTTCTCTGGAATGGATATTATATAATCTATCGTGATTTGATTACATTCAATATTATATATTGTTATTATATATGTGGAGCTATTCTAGTCATACTATTTGCTGTATAATAGGTTCTATAATATTATGACTTAAGATTAGATTTAATAATCAAAATTTAGGTACTCACATTCTATACAATTTCGGGGTACTTTATAAAAAAAATTGATTTTCCTTTATATCTTATCCTAAATTAGAATACGTTGCCTTAAATAGATAATTATACTTTTTTCATTATTCTCATGTTTATTTTTTTTTAGAAATAATGTTATACAATGTTTTACTGCTGTTCGTGTCTGTCTGATAACCAGCAGACAGCTTTTACTTAGAAGTGACGTAGGTGATATGTTGGATATATGACAAGTGTAGCTGTCAGGTTTTTTTTAGATAATCTTGTTTTTTGATAAATATTACAGCCATGGTGTTTAAAAGGTTTCTTTCTATTTTCTTCTCTCTACTACATACAAAGTTTCTCTCTACTTGAGTCCTCTCTCTCTCCTGTCTTTTCTCTAAATTCCAATAATGAATTTAAATGGTGAGCTGTGGCTGCACTCAGACTACCATGAGCCTCTAGGTTGTGTGAGGGTTATTCAATTCCTTCAAAGTAAAAGTCTTTTGCATTTATTCTTTTGAGTATCTGCACCATAAACACATCCAGGGAGCTTCCACAGTTTCATTTCTGAAACCATCTCATGTAGTTTTAATGCAGTCATCTGTCCTGCAAGCTGACACCTGATCCCACACACACACACACACACACACACAAATACACACACACACACACTGAGAGGATGGGAACTTGAAACCGGCTCAGCTGAGGCAGCAGAATGAGATGAAGGTTCTCGTGTTGAAACTGCAGAGAAGCGACGGTCAAATTTGACTTTTAAAATCTGAAATCTCTTCACAGGAGGGTCTGAGCTTGACTCTCTGACCTGCTGCTGCTTTCCACTTTCATGTTGTCTTTTCATCCCTTCGTTTCATCTGCCTCTCTCACTGACGGGGCAGCGGGACACACGCGTTTGTGGTTGGAAGTAGAATCCAATAGAAAGCGAAAGAAAACTGATGTGTATTTGGTGTAAAAGCCATATTGTTGTTTTTTTTTAGTTGAATTAGTATTTCCTCCTGTCTTCTGTCCTGCTGCGAGTCTGAGCTTCATTTGACTAATATGTTTTAATCTTCACATATGTGAACAATAATATTGTTTCCTTGTGTATGTGATTTTTGCAGTAGTTGAAACACCTAATTGATTAATCAAAAATCTTTAATCTCCAACTACTTTGATAATTGAATAATTGATATCAAGTCGGTTTTAAGAAGAAAATGTCCAAATTCTTTGGTTCCAGCTCTAATTCTGATTATTTTCTGGTTTCTTTAGTCTTCTATAATAGTAAACTGATGATCTTTAGGTTGTGGACTGTTGGACTGGTGAAAAAAGAAAAAGAAATTTTAGTTTGAATCCTCAGATTTGATTAACCGGAATAGTTATTAGTTGCAGCCCTAGTTGGCATTATTGGAAAAGCATTTAAATACAGCCTGCATCCATACAGTAAAAACTAATTTTAAGAGTTTTCCTGTGAAGTAGATCGGGGACCATAGAAACAGTCTGAGAAAGAATAATGGTGAAATATTTCATCCCAAAGTTAATGAAGTGAGGTACTTTGATGTTTTGCGTGTCAGTGGATCTTTTTTTAAACTTTGAACATGGAATAAAGTTCATCAGTTTAAACTCTTCATTCAGAATGATGCCACAGTTACTTATCACCTTGAGCTGCTGGTTCATTGAAATAAAATGATGCAGATGTGATGCTGCTTTTTCAAATGTTAATACTTTTAAGTTTGGTTCAATGAACAAGTAATTGTATGTTTGTCTCTGTTTTGTCCAAACAGATGGAAAAAGTGTCTGACTCGATTCTGAGATTAGAGAAAAAGTGATTTTAAAAGCTGTAAATATTTAACTGATGTCAGTAATGCAGTTATTTGGAATTATGTTGACATATTAGCTCCAAAGAATTAGTGTGTGTGTATGTGTATTTTGTGAGGGTGTGTGTATTTTGTATGTATTGAGAGTGTGTGTGTTGTGTATTGGGTGTAACATGTGTGTAACGTGTGGTGTTTTATGTGTGTGTGGTATACGGTAACAGCAGGTGTCTGGTTTCCTCCGTCCAGGTTCAGTGCAGCGCGACTTCTGGTCACCTGATCTGTCTCCTCTGTCGGGGGGCCGTTCAGCAGCAGCAGCAGGTGGAGGTCGATGCGGCGGAGGAGGGGCTGCAGGTGCGAGGAGCCTCCCCCTGGCAGAAGGGGGCGGGGCGTCGGCGGCGAGGGACGGCGCCTGGGCGGCCCTGAGGAAGACGGTTTCGGTTGACGACCGCCTGCTGCAGCCGGCGGGCGCCGAGCAGCGACACCTGAAGCTGCTGAGCCGACTGGAGAGAGGCAGGAAGAAGCTCCGGAACATCCACGTGAGTTTACATAAATCCATCACTTAGTGTCCTCACATCATGAATATTAATTTTTCTCCTGTTTTATATTTGACCATAAACATTCCTTTCACATTAAAAGCCTTCCTGTGGTTCCAATATAAGGCTTTTATTGTGAAAGATGCACAGGAATTTTTATTATAATATGAGTTCATCAATTACTTTAATAACTGAATAAGTAACTTTTGTCATTTTTAAAGTAACAGTTTATTTTTTTAATGGATAAACAACAATCAAAACATTCTTTTACAGTTTAAATGTAAAAACATCTGCAATGTTGGATGAGGGTGCCTGATTGAACAGCAGTGTTATACTAAATGTGAAGCTTTTATCTGCCTTAAAAAGGTCTTTATTTATTCATTAGTTTGTGCATGACTCAGTCTCTACTCTGTCTGTATTGACAGTGTCTGAGGAAGTGGTTTGTTGAGCTGGTGTAACAGTGTATTTGATCCCTGTTGAGCATCGGTGGTTAAACTCTGGACTGTTTGAAACGGTTCCGATCCAACCTTTCGAGTGTCTCCAGTATCACGCTTGTGTTGCAGTGAGTCCTGTCAGATGGTGAATGAATCAGCTCACGTCAGAAGATTTTAACTGTTAGAACATGAATGTGACCAAGTTCTAAAGGACCTGACGTCAGACGCCTCAATCACATCTAAGAAGCAGAGTGTGATTGTATGTTTGCAAAAGATAAATCGTAATCTGTTGTATTTCACAATGACTGTTTTGTAGATTGAGAGCTGATGATCATGTTAATGATGCAGAGGTTGCTAACGTTGATGCTGCTGGTGTTGTTGCAGATGCTGCTGATGTTGAAGCTGCTGGTGATGTTGATGCAGATGTTGCTGATGTTGATAATGCTGATGATGATGATGCACTTGTTGCTGATTCAGCATCATCAGCGACCTTAGCATTGGCTGATGATGCTGATGTTGCTACACATGCTGCTGATGATGTTGATGATACTGATGTTGCTAATGCAGATGCTGCTGTCGATGCAGGTGCTACAATTGCTAATGATGCTACTGATACTGCTGGTGCTGATGTTGATGATGCTGACACTGCTGAGGATGATGCTGACGCTGCTGATGCAGGTGGTTCAGAAGTAATCAAGCCTGTGCAGAGACTGTGACATAAGAACAGAGACAGTTTGGATCTAAAGAAGCCTGAAGTTCTCCCAAAGTTGGAGAAAAGTCGTGATCACCACGATCACCAATCTGTAGCTGATGCTACAACAGTCCTCGTCTGTTTCTTTTCATTTGAGGGAATTTTTATTTAAACACTTTAAACGGAGCTTGCAAGTTCAAGTAGTAAAGGTTGTGAGGACCTGTTGCTAAGCAACTAACTGAAATGAAGTGAAGGTTACTGTGTTCTCGTTTTACAAAAATGCTGAATGATTGTGTGGTTTCTGTTCTGTCCCTGACACTGTCTCGCTCAGGCTGATCCGGGGTCACTGACGGTTCATGGCTGATCCGGGAGGCAGCAGCTGAGAGTAATTGGACATTTTTATCATTAGTTATCATTATATTAATATATTTAATTGTAGGGCTATTAGCAACAACTTTTTTGATAGTTAATCTATTGCTTATTGAAACAATTTAATCGATTAGTTGTTTCGGTCATTAAATGTTATAAAATGTTGATCATTGTTTCCCAAACCTCAAGATTCAAACTAAAAAGTATTTTTTTGACCAACAGTCCACGACACATAGATCATCAGTTTACTATAATAGAAGAAATCAGAAAATAATCAGATTTGAGAAGCTCGAACCAGAATATTTAGACATTCTCTTATCTGATATTTCTTATCAGGATAGTTGTTGAGTGATGTAATAGTTGGCAACCAATCAATTAATCTTCTAATCATTGCAGCTTGTAAACCCGTAATCCACAGAGAGAATCTGGTCTCAATTTAAAAAAAGATGCTGTTAAATACTGTCTGAATATAAATATGCTTCCTTTGTTTTGTTTATTGAACTGCAGCTAATTTCACAGAACGTTGTGATTACCTATTTAATTAACCGCAGCATTGATCAGGAGCATGTTTTCTGATATTCCTGAAGCTGCCAGGAGAAGTTTGATCTTGCTGCAGCTGTTGTCTGCTCAGCCGCTGACATTCTGCTCCAGTGTCTCAGTAAATAATAGATTCCAGGCAACGCAGGCAGCCAGATGACAGCACAGAGACGGAGACATGTCGCCGCGCTGCCTGTCGTCGCCCCTTCGCTCCGACGGCCACCCGACGGAAAATCCCCCCCCCCCAGAACCTCGCTGTGTGTTTACCTCGCCGTCATAAAACAGGCGAATACTCCTGGTTTTGTTTTTGTGGAAAGTTTGTTAGCGGGACCCAGCAGCAGGTGGTGACAGCAGGAGAAGATGTGCTGCATTATGCAGGACGCTGCCGCTTCATTAGAGCTGCTCCATCTCTCCCGGGACGCCGCCTCCGTTCATCATCATCCAGCAAATTTAACAAACTACATGCTTCTTTCTTCTCAAAACAGCTGATTATCATTGAATGGAATATGTCTTTAATGCCATCAGCAAAACACATAAAAACAGTAGCGAGAAGATATTTAAACATTCAACAATATCTTTGGCTGAATCTCCTCAGTCACTGTGGAGTAAGGAACATTAAAGGTGCCTTTCCACCAGTTGGTATGAGCTCAACTTGCCTCCACTAAACTTAGTGGAGGGAACAAAAAAATCTTACCCAAAAATCTTTTTTTCCCCATAGACTACAATAGCAAGAGAGAAGCCTGTAAAACTGATGACAGGACACCCACAACTATAACCCTGATAATTACTAATCTTTGTATTTAGATTTTTAAATCACAGACTTTTTTTTTTCTGAGGAAACCTAACTGAGTAAACGTGGAAGTCCATCAGGAACTTCTTTAGCGTAAGTGCCAGACAAGCAACTAACTACGTTATTATGAGCAGCAGCCATTTTTTGTTCCAGTATCCAGTTCTTATTATACATTCATGGTCTGAGCCTGACAGAGTTCAGTCAACGCTATTGACTGATTATTGATTAACATGGAAGGAATATGGAGCAGTAACACGCCATAGTCAGTGTGGGAGGCGGGGACCTTTCTGTGTGTGGGCGGAGCCACAAGCCAAACAATGTAATCAAAAACGCATATGACGCCTGGATAAGTACGTCACTGCAGTTTCATACGTCTTACGATGACTGTCCACGTTAATTAAATCTGCCAATGTTACGTTTTAGCTGTTGTTTGTTTGTCTATTTGTATGTTTCTTAGCAAAATACCGAAAGTTTTGGCTGGATTTTTATCAAGCTTCCAGGGAAAATTTAGAGTGGTACCATGAGAAAATAATTACATTTTGGTAATGATCCAGAAACAAGTAACACCCTGGTAAATGGACCTTTGATTGCAAACTGTGACATAGACAGTTAGACAGGACTTTGACTACACTATATTTCATTCCATGATTGTCCTATGAATGACTAGATTCTGTGAACATGAATGAATTTTGATGATACACTATGTGGGGTTGAGGACTCCCAGTTGAGCATCACTGTTCTAGAACATCTCTTGATTGTATTGCTGAGAGCTTAAATATTTTCTGGGGTAGATGTGTATGTATGTATGAATGTAGGTTAAATGGTGCACCTTTGTCACTTTAATAAACCTGTGGGTCTGCATGCGTGTGTGTGTGTGTGTGTGTGTGTGTGTGTGTGTGTGTGTGTGTGTGTGTGTGTGTGTGTGTGTGTGTGTGTGTGTGTGTGTGTGTGTGTGTGTGTGTGTGTGTGTGTGTGTGTGTGTGTGTGTGTGTGTGTGTGTGTGTGTGTGTGTGTGTGTGTCTTCAGTTTCTGGTTGACCAGCAGGGGGCGAACTTGTCTTCTCTGGAGATATCACTGCTTTCCTTTTCTCTCCTATTTGTAAGACCTGTTTAGACTCTGGTTGTTTTCTAAGGTCCAGTAGGTAAATAACTATGGGTCTTGGTTCTCCTCCTTGAGTGGAACTTATTGCTTTTAAAACTGTGTTTAAAGGAGGAAAAAGTTTGTGGAGAGCTGTGACAATTTAATCAGGCAGACTGAGCCACCGGCTGTCTGCCTCCCTCTTACTTCACCGTTCCATCAGGAAAGAAGGAAACTGTATTTTATCACCGGAGGAATCCAGACTGAAATAGGCTTACTGCTGATCTGCTGGCTGAAGCCTCTGATGCAGACAGATGCTATGAAACGTATCTGTGTGTGTGTGTGCACATGTGCATATCTGTATGTGCTTTGCTGTTCAAGATGAAGCCAATTACCAACATAATAAGTACATTAATGAGAGATTAATGTAGAGGCTGAAGAGTCAGTTATGCTTTAGTTTCCCTTTACTTTAATTCCTATTATTCCTCCTCCTGCAGTTTGGGATTGATTCTAGAAGGTTGAACCGCAGATCCACTTTCTATTTTCATTTCTGTAAATCCTGTGATCAATGAAACAATGAAACTTTGTTTGATCAAGACTGTCCTTGTCTACCACATTTGCTTAACTGTTATACATATTTAACCAAGATATTACAAAAAAAAATCCTAAATCAGTGCTATACCCAAAAAATAAAGTGCAAGATTTGCTATAAGGTAATAACAAAGACTCTTGGCACCAAAACATCAAGTCACTCATACTGAATAAATGTATTCAGTAATGAAACTAAAAAATAATCATTTGAATAATCATGATTTTAGTATTGACCAAAATAATCTTGATAATGATTTGTTTTCCTCAAATTAAGCAGTGGGGAAATTCACTCTTATTTTAAAAAAACGTATTATCGTGTCCGTAGTAATCATGTCAGGACCAGGACACACACATTTTAAATGCGACAATAATTGCTGAGGATGAAATCAATTTCATGGTTATTTAATGCATTTGGCCAATGAATTATAAAATGAACGGTGTTAAATAGTGTTAATTATTCTGCTGCATTACATGCTAGTGACCTGTAACGTAATGTGTGGCATCAGCAGCATTTTATCATCTTAACATGATGAAGGGTTGTACTTGTAGCATAAGCAATGGTTGGAGCTGGCTTCTGCCTCTAGTTTCCATCCACCTTTTCTTATTTGTATTTACAGATAATGTGAATAAATATTTGTGCCACAAATGCCAGAAATTTTAAGAAACGCTGAAAACTTGCATGAATGTGTTGATGCTTGGAGGGGTGGACTTTTGGTTTTGAAAATAGATTTTCACGACTAATCAAGATGTGATGTCACCGTATGTCGTGTCACATGACTTGGATGAACATTAACATCTATCAAGAGTTATAGATTACAAGTTACAATTATCCATGATCAGCTGTTGGGTGTGAAGTGTTGAATGTCAGCTGTTGCCATGGATGCATGCACACTCTCTTATTAAAACTATTAACAAAAACTATATGCAAACTTCTGCCTACTGGCCAACAGTAGAAAAACAAAAAAACCCATTTGACCAAATCAGCAATTAAACATCGCACAGTTGTTTGTTGTTCTCTTTGTACATCTGTGGTTGTTACAATAGAATACTGGAACTGTGTTTTTCTCACATTACACATACATGGAAAACAGGGGTCACAGCTCTTTTCTCAATTAACAGATTCTTCATTTGTCTGTAACTGTCACCAGCAAAGTGAATGATGAGACTCGGGTGTCCTCTTCAGGCCGCTCATTTTTAAAGAAATTCACTTCGCTATAAATGGAGAAAACCCATCACAATCGCAGAAGCTGCAGTTTGTTTTCCACAATTAATCTCGATCCGTCGACTAGTTGATTAATCATCGGTCCGAATCCCAGATTAATGAGCTGCTGAATTGATCCCTGTGTGCTGCATCAGCTGATCGCGGCAGCACAGATGGGGTGATTCAGGGTGAACCGATGGAACCGGGCGCCTGTTTACTGTCAGTCAGACTATACGCAGCAGAAATACATGCTCCATACATAGCCGCCAGTACAGGAGGGAGTTGTGTATGTGAGCTGTTTACTCTTACATTTTTCTCAGGCCCCGACTCGACGTCTTTGTACACAAACACTCGCACAGTGGTGTATTAAGCAGCCGTGCTCCCGCGGGGATAATCATATCAGGGCACAAGTCGAGCAAGTGTTTCTGAACATCCATTAACTGCTCCGCCGCTCCAAATCCTCCATGAATCACCCCCACCATGAAATATTAGCTCCATAAATTCGGCCTGCCATTTTATTAAGCTTAATCCCTTAAAACAACACGGTTCGGAGCGGGGTGATTGGTGCCGTCGTTGCCGCCCTCCACCTCAGGGCTGTGTGTGTCCGCATGATATGAGAGCGCTGCATAAGTGAACGGCCGCAGGGCTGCAGAGAAGCAACATGTTCGTCCTTCAGCTCAGCGCAACAGGCGTCAGTTTTCGTTACTGATACTGTGGATTTATCATAGTTCAGTCTGTAACGCGAAGCTTCCAGAACAGGCGACCGACAACATTATACACAACGAAACGAACTGAGCTAACGTTAGCATTAGCTCGGGTAGTGGTGCAGAACAGCGGCAGAGAAACGCAGATTGTTAGCATGAAAGTGTTTATTCAGCGTTTTTACCTGTTGGAATCGACAGGTTTGGTTTATGTTGGTGAGAAACTGATGATAAAAAACGTCTGAACCAGAAGAAGGCAACAATCATAGTTCAGTCTGTAACGTGAAGCTTCCAGAACGGGCGACTGACATTATACACACGAACGACCCGGGAAATCCTCATCAGACAAACAAACTGAGCTAACGTTAGCATTAGCTCGGCTAGCGGTGCAGAACAGTGTCAGAGAGGCAGATTGTTAGCATGAAAGTGTTTATTCAGCGTTTTTACTAGTTGGAATCCACAAGTTTGGTTTATGTTGGAGAGAAACTGAGGATAAAAACTCCTGAACCAGAAGAAGGCAACAACTGTTTTTTGACAAAAATAGTATAGATGAAATAGAATACACCAAATACATTCAACAGTAGAATTGGTATGTATAAAATAATAATACAACTATATTCTCATAAACTAGTATCATGAATATTACATATAGTAAAACAAGAAAATAAAATACAAACTTGCATTATTTAGAGATGCTTAAGGTGTTCAGAAGTTTTTTTTATTTTTATTTAAAAAATTATTTAATATAAGCAGAGAAAATTTGGTTTATTTCTCAAGAATTAAGACCTTTGAATATAAAATTTGTTAAAATAAAAAGAAAGATGCTAACTGAATATGTCGAATCGAGAACCAAGTTTCAGAAGTCAATTTCAATATATATTTAAACTACATTTTTCAACTCAGAAGACAAGAACTCCCATGATGCCTCGCTCCTTCATGATATCAACTTGTCTTATTCTTTTGATTGAAAGCTGCTGACAACACAATTTTGTGAATTTAATAAAAAATTCCACACCTATTGAAATTTAAGATGATGATGATGTTGATCTGAATCTGGAAAAGTCTATTTTCCCAAAAAGCTTCAACTAACTTAGCAACAGTGTCAGACGACCTCTGCCTGCACGCGGCTCACTAATTGGCCCAAACGTTGACCAGCATGCCCTCTGCTGTGCGATGGCCACGTTGGCCTCCGGGTGGCGTCGCGACATCGACCGTGCTCCGTCCTCCCTCTCATTAAATCCCGGACTGACCTGCGCTACCGGTGTCCACGCCAGTCAGCCTGTCAATCAGCCGGCGGCCTCGCCTGCCAGGCAGCGCTCCGGCTGCCAGGAGGGACGGCTCAGTCACCCCCCGTCCAGCGGGTCTCCTCGCCGCACCATGAATACTCGCATTGCTGCGCTAATTAACCTGAGCAGGGGCCAACAAGCCGGCTACAGTTCGGCCTCCGCGAACAGCAGAATAAAGCCTTGTTGGAATTAGCGAGGTGAAGTGAGAAGTGAGCGAGGACGCAGCTGTCTGCGGTGACGGAGACGTTATATTAGCTCACATTAGTGGTGCAGCGGTGGAGCAGATTGACTGAGTGTTGGTGAAACGCTGTTTATCCAGCAGGAGACGGAACATTAGAATCACTGCTAATTAACTGTTTCCTTAATGAAGGATTCACACAGAAAGAGAGAGACGCTGAGGTTAAATTTCCTGAGGTGTAGGTGTGTTGCTGCTGCTAACAGTCGTCTCTCTGTGGACTCACACTCTCCCCTGAGGGCTCAAGACGTCCCTGAGGAACTTCAGCTACTCCCCAAATGAAGTCATCACACACACAAAGACAGACACACACACATACAAAGGCTAGTTAGCAGTTTGTGTGGTTCTGACTGGGACCTTTATGAATCAAAAGAGTTTTCAGTAACACAGAAGATGAAGAACTTTTTCCTTTCCTCTTTTGTTTTGTATATTTACCTCAGGCATTTGTTCCACATGTAACGATATTGAACGACAACTTGATTTCAACATTTCGCCTTATTTAGTCAGTTTTATCCAAACATGAGGATCCATGAAACCTGAAACATGAAAAAATCCAAAATACAAGTTTAAGGGTTAAAAAAAGACACGTGTTGGCATGTAATGAAGCCAAACAAACATGATAAACAACTTTTTCCTGAAACCTAAAGAATCCAGAGGCCAAGAAAGAAGTCAGACTGATTACAGTCGGTTAAGTCCAGATGTGACTTATACCCCAGATGTTTGTTGCGTTAGTAATGATTTGTGTATTGTGACCCTGTTGCACACAAACACAGAAACAGCGAATCTGCTCGTGTTCCAAATGTGCTGCACACAGGAGTCATCCCTCTGAACGAATAAACAGCCAGAGAAGATGACAGAGCAGGTGAAACATACGAAGCACACACACAAACTATGAGGTCCCTTATGTTTCAAAATGTGCACCCCTATCAACAAGTTAGACAGGCTGGTCTGAGTATTTTATAACTGCTGATCTACCGAGATTTTCACAGACAACGATCTCTAGGGTTTACAGAGAATGGTCCGAAAAAGAGAAAATATCCAGTGATGGGGGCCAGCCTGGTACTGGCAGTGAAGTGTTTTGTGGGTGTAGTTTGACTCATAATGGTCCTGTTTATGCACAGGTTCATGTGTGATGATGGTCCACACATGACATCCATGTGTTTATTTGCAATGACATGCATGAAAGCACTTAGAAAATAATTGCATTGCAACATCTTTATCACTCACTTTTGGGAAATGATGAACGCACGCTACATCATAACAATAAGTCGTGGCAGTGTGTGCATGTCCGCCACTGTTCAAAAAATGTTCACACATATGTCTTTTTGCAGTTCCTGATGCTACCCAACCTGAAGAAGATGGTGGCCACCATGCAGATTCACTTCCGGTTGCGAAGCATCAGAAACTGAGAATGCACACGAACAAACATTTTCAGCTTTAGCGGTTAACTAACATCAACATATCAGCTGCTGAACTAGCTGGTGATTTACTGTGTCTTTGGTACTAAGGAAATTCTGAGATTCACACACTGACAAACCAATTCCACACATCCACATGTCGACTCTCTACACACACACACACACATACACACACACATGCACACCACAGGAAATTTAACTTCTCTCTCTCTCTGCCTAAGTAGCAGACGTGACTTTTTTAATCATATAAATAGATTGGAATCACACTGATTACTGTTCTGTCATTATTTTATCAGCTGGATCTTCTAGAACATTATTTGTGTAACAGACACATGAAGCAAGCTGCAGCCAGTCAGCAGCAGAACTAGCAGCTGATTCACTAGATTTTTGGTAGTGAGAACGTCGCCAGTCTGCCCTGTTCAGCTCTGTTCCGCTTAATGAATTCTCTAAAATAACGAGTGTGTTGGTGTGTTCTGTCTCTGTTATGTCTTAGGTGTACAGTTGAATACTTAATGGAAGCAGGTGTTGATACTGAAAATACTGTATTGGTGAAGTGAAATTGTCTTGTTAAGCACAAACTCTCAGCTTCTCTCTGTGTGTATTGTGTTGGATGAAGCCAAATTGACCATATGACCCACAGAACACCTTTTCCCGTGCCCCAGCATGTTCTCGTCTGCAGCCACAAACACTCGGTGATGGAGAGAAAAGGTCGCTGTTGTGTTCTCATGTTCTAGCCGATCACCCGCCAGTATTAATTGAGTCTGAACATTGGCCGTCGCCTTCCTGCAGTGACATTAAGCGCGGGGAGAGTGGCATCTTCTCAGGGCAGCTGAAGACCAACGCGCCGGACGCGTTGACATTCACAGAAAATACCAGCAGAGTGACGGGAGGAGCGAGGGCGTTTTGGCTCGGCGTCAGGTCGGTGAGATCAGACGCGTTCCGCAGAGCGGTGGAGGTTTCACTGAGCTGAACACAAACACTTCAATGTTTTATTTAAAATAAAGACAAGTTAAAGGTGCCATCCAGTGGTGTCAAACATGGGGCCCGTAGGCCAGAATCGGCCCCCAAACGGGTCCAATCCAGCCCAATGTACGACTCTTCAGAGTGAAACAAAAACAAAAAAAAGTTCTTGTTGCTGCATAGAAATGAGATTAATGAGATTCTTTTACGGCTCAATAGATAGATTGTTTTGATTTGTAACTGGTTTGTAAGACAGGAGATAAAATCACTCAAAAAATATTCCATTCCTTTCAGGATTTTTGTGTTAAAAATGACTGATTTTGTGGCAGCATTTTCTCATAATTTGCATGGAATTTTTGCACCTACTTGTAAATCCCATCGAAGGTCTAAGGAGGCTCAAGATGAAAATGAATAGAACAGCGCCGATGCTGTGTCCCAAATCGAATAATCCCGCATTTACAGTTAATAGATTAAGTACATAAGTGTTTTCACGATGCAGTGTGAGTCAACGTAGTGCACTCTGTACACTCACTTGGCACACATGGCTCATAGTGATAGTGGAACCTGCATGACTATGTAGGAGAAGATAGTGAAAAATATGGAGCAGCAGTAATGAAGGCAGATGAAGCGAGGGAGGCATCTACAGACATGATAGATTTTCATCGAACGGGTCGGCCATCAGGGCTCCAACGGTCGGCTGTTGTCTTCAAAACGTAGCAGAAGAAAAGAAGGAGCTGTCAAGTAAGTGTGCATCCGCAGTGTTTGATTAGGGACAGTGCTACTGTTTCCAATTCTGTGCACAACTCAGTGACTGAATTGGAGTAAAACTGCAAAAAGTGCTCTGGGAGAACTGTGTGATCCGGGACACCGCAATGATGAGCAAAACAATTTCTTCACAATTTCAAGTACAACTGAGTGATACTGATCAGCTTGGTGACTCAAGGAGATAAAAGACGGCATGTTGTCAGCCATCGCCGGTCACTGCCTGCAGAGTCTGCGTACTAGTGACACTGCCACCAGCAGGGAGTGTAGAAAAGATAAATGGGTTTTGTGAAAGATTGACAGCATTTTAGGGTTTGTTTTTTAGGAACTAGGAAACATGCAGCATCGTGAAAATTAGCAAAATGTTGCTGAGTATACAGGAATACAGGAATTAATATGAATGCAAAACCACTAAAGGGAGTGAATAAATGTTTTGAATTGAAATGCAACATTAGACTGGTTGAATATGGAATAACTGAGACATTGTATTGTTGAAATGCAGTTTTTTTCTTTTCTTATAAAAAGGGGGGAGACATTTTGTATATGTACATTATTATTTATTTTTTACTGGTCCATTTCACTAAAAACAAATTGCACTGAATGTGCCACATTAATAAATTGAATTTGACTCCCCCAAACTAAAAGTGGAGAAATTCAATGTGCACTTTTATAGAAATGAAACAGCTGCCGTCCTTCCTGCCTATTGAGTTTTGGGAAATCTGTTATCATATAATGGAGGAAGAAGCAGCTTTGATATGTGTCATGATCCTGAATCCAGACTGAAACCCAGCGAGAGCAGAAATACGAGTCAGCGGCAGGCTTCACGTCTTTATTTTTGCGACCGCTAGCCAGCGATTTTTTTTTTTTTTTTTCTCTGCCTCGCACTTATCTGTCTGCGGCCTGATGCGTCACCCTCACTTTTTTCTTCCTAAGGACTTAGAGTTGCAGAGGTGGCCTTAGTCCGGAAGCTCAGCCTCCTGCAGCAGGACGCGTGAAGGCCGCGGCTCCTTACGGACGCGCCACATGTTATCTGACAAGTCGAGCGCCTCACGTGTGTCAAGTAAAGGGTTTTATCAGTGAGCATGAGGCCGTGAGCGGCTGTTGAGCCGAGGATTTTCAGTGGCGCTCACGAGGCGATGTTCAGGCAAACCGTGTCAAGCTGTGTTCAGGTGCGTCGCTGCAGATGGAGAAAGGAGTGAAGGGCAGATGCAGCAGCAGTTTTTAAAATACGGAATAAATGCTTTTGACCCTGAAGGTCACCACGTTTCACATTGTGTTGAACTGATGATCTAAACATCAACGTCAACTTCAAATATCCCAAGGATGAAGTGACAAGGAATGGAGGACACAGTTTAATAATCCACTTTCAACATGTTTTCTGCATCCTCTAGTCGGTGCTTGAGCAGAGTTTCTTCCAGGTCTCTCAGCTCACTGAAAATCCGATTTTTAAATTGCAGGCCAGATATTCTTTCGCAGATATTTTGGATTCTGATGTCAAACATGAAGCGTCCACATTATGAACACTGAGACTTTACAGTGACGGAGGTGCAAAGATTAACCAATTGATTTTAATTCTCCACACGTGTGAGAGAAAATGTATGCTGCGCTCGCTCAAATTGATTGTTTCAAATATTGATAGATTGACTGTCAGAATAGTGATTAGCTACAGCTGTAGGAAGAGCAGCGTTTGACTGCTTAACCTTTGAGATGGAATATAAACCACACAAAGTTTGTATTTTTTTCATATATGTTGTCTTTACGTCCCATTTGTAAACTATCTATAACTTCCATATTCCTGTTTATCAGGTGATTTTTCATTGTCATGGCGATCGATCAGTCATGACACACACATTGTAATTATGTGAAAATATTTGACTATGACATGAGGTGGAAATACAATTCGATGCACGCTCCGCCCTGCAGACTTTAGATTCTTTTAAAACTCTAATTGTTGTGAGGTTCCCCGGTCCGTAGCTGAATGTAGCCGTGCCTGTGCCACCGCTGGTCCTGATGATCTGGGAACAGCGTGATGTTCTCTCATCAAAGTCTCCATGTCTCTCAGCCGTGAGGTTGACGGCGAAGCTTTAGTGTTTCTCCTTCAGAGCCGCTGTTTTCCTCTTTTATGTCCTTGAGGCTCCCAGCGGCTCATTTTTTTTGTGTTCACGACTCTCCTCACGGCAAAGAAGCCGCTGCGACGCACAGATTGAGAACCTTAATGTTCATGATGCTTCCAATGTGCATCCCGGGATCTGTGTGTTTTTCTTCTTGCACACATACGTTTCTGATTTTTTTTTTTCTTGTGCATGTGTGTGTGCGTGCGACTGCTCGCTGGCAGCAGCCAGCATCCGACAGATTTCTTCCTGTGGGTTGAACTAAAATCTAATCTCGGTGGCAGCGGGGTGCAAACATCCTTCTTCACCAGAGAACGCCGCCACCACCAAAACCTCCGTGCTGCCTTCATCACCATCCACAACACAGCAGAGAACATTCAGAGAAATAATCAGTAATAACCATTATTTATCCTGTCCGACTGTCGCAGACAACATCTCCAACAAGGCTGCGTTCACAAAACTCAGAATGTGAATCAGATGGTGATAGACAGACCTGCTGGTGAGAACATCTCGCCTGTGTGTGTGTGTGTGTGTGTGTGTGTGTGTGTGAGAGGAGGGGGTGAATGTTTCCATCAGACGGATGAATAAATTGTGATCCTTTAAATTAATCATGTTGCTGGCACCTTTTAAAGGTTCATAACAAGAAAAACCTGTGATTACCTGACATTAGAAATGTAATCATTATTTAATAGATCAATCAAATGTCAGTCACTGTTTCCTAAAGCTGAAGATTCAACCTAAAATGTCTTTTTTCTCCAGACCAACAGTCCACAACCCAAAGATCATCAGTTTACTATTAGAAGATTAAAGAAACCAGAAAATATTATCAATTTTATTACTAGAATAGATTGCGATGTATTTAATTGTTGGAAATTAATCGATTAATCATTGCAGCTCAGTTTAAAAAAGAGCTTTAGGATCAGTGACGTTCAGTTGAAAACTTGTTGACTCAAAAATACTTGAAACTAACCAGATAAAAAACAAAAAACATTTGCTGGCAGCAATAAAATACTGAAAAAAATAATTTAACATAATTAAAAGCTATAATTTGACATCTCATGTATTTAAAAAAATGTATTGATAAATACAATTTCATTGCTTATAAAAAAAAAATACAGACATTGCTATAATAAACACAATACATAACAAGGTCTTGTATATTTAATCAATTAAATAGAGATAACATTTTATATTTGCATCAATCTGATTAATTGAAGATCATATCAAGTGTAATATGAAATTATTAAAGATAAAATAGATAGAAAGGTTTAATAAATACATACTTCAATATTTACTTATTTTTTTATTTATTTCTCTTCATGAAAATATCTGTTAATTCATAGACACGTGAATTTACTTTATGTTCTGTTGTAGTTATTAAGTATTGCAAGAACATAAGATTCATGAGTTGATCTAGTTGAAGTATATTTATAACACTACATTACCCATAAGCCTCAGGGCTGTTGCTGTGTCTGTTGAGGTTGATCAGGTGTTCCGTGGTGGATTATGTAGCTCTGTGATTGGTTGTGTCTGGAGCTGGGGTTGACTTCTCTCCCTCAGTTTTTTTTTTTTATCTGCCCATTTTTATTTATGACTCTTATGGAGGAACCAGATATTTTCTAACAGTTGTACATCTTTCGTGCTGGAGAGACGAGTTTCATGTCGGTCCAAGACTCGACTCGCTGAGTCCGACCTGCAGGAACCTTGGACGTCCGAGCCGTCTCCCGCTGTGAGAATCCTTCAGTCAGCCCCTCTGCCGGCGCCAGAGCTGTTCATCACGCAATCACTCGCCGTCCTGACTCCTCCGCTGACATGCAGGCTGGCAGCCGGACACATGGGAATCTTTTCCCTCACATAAACACTCATAACTCAGTGTGACTTATACTTCCTGAGGAGATCATCATCTCTGATGTCCAATAAACCCCAATAAATCCTCTTAACCAGAGAAAGAGAAGCTGCAGGACTGAGCATAATCACTGTTAAAGGGATAGTTCAACATTTTTTTGAAAATCCCTCCATTATCATGATTTCCATAGTCATATCAGTAGGTGCTTTACCAAGCTGATTGGATAATATTACACGGCTAATGGTATTTTTTGGTTTTCCTCATCAAACTCAGCAAACAGACGAAGCAGCAACTCCCAAACGCTGTGGTGGACAAGTTGTGACCTGCAGACCTGCACCACGCTATGAAACAATAACAGAACTTCACAAGATGGAATTGTTTTCAAGGTCAGGTCGAGGCCAGACTTCACACTCCAAGCCACAGCTGCTCACCGGCATGACCTCAAAACGGCACGTTTGGTGCAACTGCTTGTGTCAACAAAACAAGAACATGAGGTGTGCACACTGTGACACTCTGCTGGGTTGTGTATTTGCTGTGTTGCTGGGTTGTGTATTTGTTTGACCAAAAAATACCATTAGCCACATAGTAGTAGCTAAGGCTAAACATTGATTTATACATAATAGAAAAAATCCTACGACTAATCAGGCAACAACTATATGATGTTGGGGATCACTGGTCATTTTTAAGTATTAAACTTTTTTAGTTTTTCGGTCGCCGTGGCAGGTAACAAATTACATACATTGCAGTGAAAAGGAAAAAGAGACTGAAAAATCTGAAAAGATGAAGCAAAAGCTTATTTTGTCACGCTTTTTACATTTTGTAATACAAGTTACGGGTTTGTTTTATTTATTTTTATTATACCAGAAATAAAGAGAGAAAAATCAATAAAATAATAATGATGGAATATTTATCATTCACAAGTATTTCATACCTTGGATTTGTATTTCATAGTCGTATTTTCGAATGCCTTTTTGAAACCTTTGAGCATGTTACATCATTTCATTTCATTTTCAAGAAAATGAAGTCCTATAACAGATAAACATCTGCTTCACATCTGTGCTGGACACACAGCGACAGTGATATGATAAAACCTCTGGGCACAGTCAGACATCTTTTACATTTTTTTAAATATAAATTTGTCGTTGTTGTAAAGAAAGAATTAAGGAAATAGGAGATGATGGCACATTTAAAAGTTTGAGCCGTTCCATAGCACCCTAACGTCTGCAGGTGGAACCTGGATTTAGAGAGAAATTGATACACACCTTAGATGAAACACCTTTATATATATAAGGGCCCCAGAAGAAAAACACCTTTTTATTGAAGAATCTCAGTTTTTTATGGTTTGGCTTGCCTATAGCTCCTATTTAGGGGGGTCACTGTGAGAGGCTCCTGGATTCTCCTATGAGAGCTACACCCACAGTTGTGTTTTTATCGTTTCTTGTGCAAACCACGATGCATCTAATAGGCCTGATAACAATGGTTCTCCTGCAAAATCTGAATATTGCACCGCACCTCTGCTTTTCTTTGCATTGACTGTGATTGTCTGACTCCACGTGTATTGTTTGTGCTTTGATATGTTGGTTTGGCTCATGTTCCTTAGTACCAATGATGACTTATCTCCTTTATTCATCTTTTAATGATGTTTTTATGCAGTCTATGGTAACACCTGCATGCTTATTTGTGAGTTTATTGGTTATGTATTGATGAAGCACTCAAAAAAAAGGCAAAGCACTTTGCTGCTGAACTTTATGGGCATTATTTGCTCCTTCATATCATTAACACAATATCTTTGTGATTATGACCTTAAGACAGATGCTGGTTGTGGATCTATCAGCAGCTGTGATGCATCTGTATGAGTTCAGCCCTGATTCTTGCTGTGAACATTGGAGGTGGAAACAGTTGTTTTGATTTCACATGTCACATCACATCTTAACTAGTAGACAAAGACTTATTTTGTTTAAAAACTAAAATTTGTTAATTATTAGTTTTTAATAGCAGATTGATCAGATTCCATTTTATTCAAACTGAAGTTGTTTTGAGTCAAATATAATTGAACATTTGACAGAACTCGTTGGACTTTCTGAGTGATTCATGTAAAACTATGCATTTTCTCAAAAATTGGATAATTTCTCATTCGTGGAAATACAGGCTCTAATGAACACCATCATCTAATGTTCAAAAAATGTATGCAATTAATGAGCAGACAGACTCAAGTAAGAATTAATGTATTTTCCACCACACTTTTAGTGGAGAAATGATGAAGAAAGTAGCTGAGGTTCCATCAGTTTTGCATGTTTTCCAGTCAGGT
Organism: Eupleurogrammus muticus; assembly: GCA_036785175.1. Lineage (NCBI taxonomy): Eukaryota > Metazoa > Chordata > Actinopteri > Scombriformes > Trichiuridae > Eupleurogrammus > Eupleurogrammus muticus. Next base: position 9,719,280 of record JAYKQN010000015.1, on the reverse strand, counting down.
TAATGTGTACAGCTGTAATCTAATGAACTAATGCCCTCTGTTTTTAACCACTAACACACACATACACAATAACTTGTTAATATATTTTTTTCTCAGTATTTTTATGACGTGAATATTGTCTTTTTTGCAGATGAAGCTCCTCACTGCAGCTTCATCTGTGATGTTCTGCTGCGTCCAGCAGCTATAAAACCTGTTTCTGTTTAGGTCACGTTGCTGTGTTTTCCTCGGTAGCAGCATTAGTGCAGAGTTGATGACAGATTGTTGGTGTGATGTGTTTCGCCGATCGCTGATGATCCTGCTTAGAAACTGATGGATTTCTCCTCTGTCTCCCTCACAGACCCTGGGAACCACAAGCCGATACGACAGCAGGAAGAAGTAAGTCCCGTCTCCTCTCTGTACTTTACCGGTCACTGGTCCTAACTGCCGCTGCGTTTTCACGCCGTCTGCAATCGTGTCTGATTTCCTGTAGCTCTGAGCAATAAGTCCTGAGGTAATAACTGGGAGGCGAAACTGTGTGTTTCTGCTGCATCTAAGAAAAGGTTATGTCTGTTTTATTGTTTGATGTTCTCAGATGGAGATGATATTTTTAGCTGGAAAAGAAGCTGTGGTTGCAGTGTTGTCTGACTTAGCTGTGTAGTTGGCTCTGGTTATGCCGGTGGAACCAGAACCGCCACACAGACCCAGTAGGGGAGCTGGTCTCCGCTTGTTTGTGGTGGAAGCATAAATCAAATGGGATGGGAGGAGCTGTTTCCTGTTCTCACTCCATCAGACACATCTGGCCAGGCTTTAAGAAGCATTGATTTTACTTTGATTTTTTTAAGGTAAATGTATCATGCTTCACACGAGCTGTAATTTACCTCCATATCATCATCACCATCACCATCATCATCATTGTTTTTCCAGCTCAGTTGGCAAGTTTCTCAAGAATGCAATGCTGAAAGTAAAATCAAACCTGGGACTGATTATTGTTTAAAATTGCTGTTATTACATGGGGTTATTACAGGATTCCATGTCAAGGGGACATATTGCCACACAATCTCCAACATTGACTGTGTTGGTTTGTGACTGTTTTGTTCACCTTAGGATGTTTTTTCAAACAAATTCCCTTCACAGGTCTGAGCTTGAGATGGAGGATTGTGCATAAAATACATTCAACTAATCATCTTCAGATGATTGGTTGATTTAATCTTGATTGTAGAAAGGCCCTTTTCTCCTTGCAAGGATGAATAGATCCTAGAGATCAGATTCTAATCAAGTTCATTTCTTCCCCTGTAGTGTTTAATATTTTTGTCAGAGTAATTCTTCAATTGAATCTATCTATCAGGTATGAGATTATGTTTTCTAATTTTTTGGCTGTTATTGAAATGAATGAGCTATAATCCATAGAACACATATAGGACCGTAGAAAGACACCCTGTCATGTCTTTACCTACTTTAGAAACACTGAAGTTACTGCAGGACGATGGGGCTCCTGCAACAGTATTGTTAAAACACAATTTGAGTTTTGGTGTGATTGACTCTCTACAGGTTTTATACCATTCCATTAAGTAGCAATATGTGCCATTTTTTAGGTCTCCAGTCTCCTTATGGCCTCTTCTGTTATTTCCTGTTTTTTTTCATTTTGATCTGTACCTATAGCTGGTGACTATAAAGATACTTTGACAGATGTTTGACAGATTTGGTGAGTGTAGTACTTGTATTTGTGTAGTACTTAGTATTTGTGTAGTACTTCTCAAAGGCATTTTGTATATTTTCCAGTTTGCGATGCATCTTACTGGTCTTGGGACCATCATCATCATTAAGGCTTGTATTGAGTCTCCATAATGTCTCTGTAGGTTTGTTGTCTAAGTGTAGCATTAAATGACATTTGCACGGTCTGAAATGTCTCTTACTCCTATGTCATATTTTATAATCCTGTGTATGTCGAAATTTAACGTAGGTAGGTAAAACATTTATCTAGAGGGTGTAGCTCTCTCCATATATCAACCAAGTTCATTTCTATGAGTTTTTTTTTAATATGTAATGCTTTAGAATTCATCATTTTAGGCCTATTTGATGAGTCTATGTAGGGCTGTAACTGGAAATTCCAGTCTCCTCCGTTTATTAACACCTCTGCTGTTTCCATAGATATTATATCAAAAATCTTCGTAATCAGCTTTTTATAGTTTCCTGGTGGCCTGTAGGCATTCAACAGTGCTACATCTTTATGATCCATAAAACCTTTAATGAGTAGGTAGCATCCTCCTTCATCAATGATTTGGTATGACATTTTACACTATTATAAAAAAACAACAACTAATTGTTCACCTAAACAATACACTCCCAGATGACCTGATCAAATGAAGAAATCTCTGGAAATGAAGGCATGGATGAGGGATTCTAGGTTTTAGAAAGAGACTAAGGGATTCAGTTTTTGAATAGTGTGGAGTTGGAAGACTATGGTTTTGACTGCTGAATTGACCTGTAAATGAACCTAAATTAAGAATCAAAAATAATACCACGATTTGTGACATGTGGTTTGATGAAGATGGACAGGATGTTAAGACTGTTGGATATCAGGTTGATGTTGTCAGAAAAGTCAAAAAGAATGATTTATGTTTTACTGTTGTTGACTTGAAGGAAATTTGCTACCAGAACTTTTTTGCAACATGTCAATGTGCCTGATGCAGTGCTAATGATGAGCAGGAGGCCATTCTCAAGACATAGAGCCAAAGGCCTTGAACCCAATCAATGTTATTTACTAGATCAAGAGGATTTAATGAACAGTTAGGGATATTATGGAAAGATGGGGGAATTGAAATTTTATCATTTATTGATTTGATGGGTTTTTTAGCCTTATTGTTTATTATTTGGGTGTTTTTCTGAGTGTAGAAGCCTCCCCTCTTTGATATAAAACAACAGACAAATGGGGCTGACACATCCTTTATTTAAGGCTAAACCATATATCTCTATTACCTGGGTTAAGGGAAGACCTTAGGAAGGAGGCCGTCAGTAGGCTGGGTGATTTATTCTGCCCTAGCAAAAGCTATTAAATCAGAATTATTCTTCTATGTATCGCCAAGCTTTTAAACCTTTTTAAGGCGTGGCTGGCCTGGTCATCCTGTACTGGGTTGCCACGGTAACTCGTAGTACAGGGTGGAGGAAGCTCGGACCTGTGGCTGACAAGACATCATTCAGGGGGAGCCGTGTCAAGAGGGCAGGTTGTTGGTTTCATGCTGGAGATGATTTGTGAGTGGGTGGATGGAGAGATGGGTTGGAAACTGTCAGCGTTGGATGAGGAAAACCAGGGGGGGCTGAAAGCTTCTACCAATGGCCTCCCCTTTTTAATAAAATAGTTAAACAACTCTTAGCATTCAGCAGGAGTCAAAACAAGGCTGGTGTTGGGTGGAGGAGAGATGACAGTGCTTTTGATTTTAAATTGACCTTAGGATAATGACAGATATTGATTATTTGGAGGAGAAGTATGAAGTATAAAGCAGTGTCAGGAATCCAGACTAACAGATGTGTTTGTAGTTAACATCCTGCTCTGACGCGCCACGCTGAAGCGGCTGATTGATGATGGACTCTGGCTCCTCGCTGCTCCTCTGATGTGCTGCAGGAATCCTGCTCTGATTTTACTGTCACGGAGCCTCCACTGCAGGATGGAGTTTATTCATTCTCAGGTACCGAGCAGCGTTTTTTTTATCGAGGCGGCAAAATGGATTTCACGGCACGAACAGCACGAAAGCTCACATCATAAAAAGGTGTTTTTATCCAGCAAAGAAAAGCTCAGGAAAAACAAATTTCTGATTTGTGGTTCCTTCAAGGAGGCTTGTTACTGTGTCGGTTCAAGGTAACATATGAGCAAACACTTGATCTACAAGATCAGGATATACACACCTCGTTTTCAGAAGCAGCTTCACTCATCATGACCATTTCATGGTTTTCCGCTCCATGTTCCCTCATTGTTAATCAATAGTCAATCACTAGTGTCGTCTGAACGCTGATGCTGGTATTTAAAGATGGCGGACTCGTCATCATGACTCATCCCGTGACATAAATCTCTGGCCACTCGGTGTCCAGCAGTAAAGTAGCTGTTCAGCTCGCGTGGAATCTGAAGGAAGTGAAACCACAAATAGAACTAGGGTCCCGGTTTTGGTGAATTTGAGCTGAAACCACCTGGTGTAAAAATGCCTGTAGTGCTACATCCTGCTTCATAATATCATTACAACCACAGGATGTCTTTACACTGGAGGTTATTTGTTACTGCTGTTGTTGGTGGCCACACAAATGTTAGGCTCATAACATTTACACATCAGCAGATTTACAGTCTCAATGTGTCTGTGCAACAAGTTAAAAAAGCATGAATCGTATCTAATAAATCAATTTTCTGGAGTATGAGTCTGAGCTTTGTCTGTAACCAGTCTGATGTTTTTAAGACTGATCATATGGACATGGCTTGCACTGTGAACCTTGAAGGCCGCAGCAGGATTTCTGTTGATGTGATTAATGCATTGTCAACAGAATATAAAGATGTCTAATTGTTTATTAGGCTGGAGAAGACACACTCTTCACAAAGATGGAGAAATACCAGCCATATGTGTGAGTGTGTGACTCCTGACCCGTGTGAAAACCCTGGTCTGAGCGTCCTCAGAGACTTCACAAACTGTCTTTTCATTCTGCTCAATGGACCATCTGACACATTATTAGACACTCACAGTGTGTGCGTGTGTGTGTGTGTGTCTGGTTGAGTTTTGCTCTGCAAACACAACGTCGAATTAATTATCCAGAGGATACAGAGGACAGACGGAGGTGTGGGAGGAATATATATATATATATATACAGCAGCGTGTTTGGGTGTGTGGGCAGGTGTGTTTGTATGTGTGTGAGGAATCAATATCTTCAACAGTCGGCTGTGCATTGCTCACACACCTCGGCTCCGGCCGATCGATGGACTATCAGACAACTGGACAACAGATTTACTTAAACTGTTGAAAATACAGCAGCTTACACCTTTATTTTATTATTATGACGATGATTCACTTTTTTCCGTTTGAGTGAAATAATTTTACATGGAAACAAAACGGATGATAGAATTTTTTTCTGTAGTTATGTGTATAAATAGTGAAACTACATTTTACGACCTTGAACTGTTTTTTAGCAATATTTTAAATGATTACCACAGAGATTTAGATTTTCTATATAATATGATGCAGAAGGTCCAGTATGGAGGGACAAAAACGGGCAATTATTTCCAAAATCAAAGTTTTTTTTTTTTTCAGATATCCAAGATATTGCAGAAGTAAAAAATATATATATTTGAGACTTGATCAATTAATGGATTGTCAAAATTAATGTTTGGATTGATTGTTGGTTGATTTCTTTTATCCATAAACTTTTAAATTCACGAGTTTGGTGAAACTTTGCATTTCAAACTTGGCTGAAGACGCCTCGTCTGTCATTTTACTTGTCTGTGACTTCAGTACTGGAACAAAATATAATATGAAACAAAAATGAATCCACTTTGTCGTGATGCGGCTCGGTTTGAGTTAAACTACAACATGATTCAGGGACCGGAACGTTCTGTAACATCACGACTCAAGCGCTTGATGATTCTTTATATCTGCAGCTGCACTGAACTCTCTGCAGAACAATATGTGTACTAGTAAGAGTATAACACGCACACACACACACACACACACACACACACACACTCACTCAGCCTCGTCGGCACATTAGACTTTCCCTCGTGGAGTTTATTGGAGTGGAATTGTTCAGAGTGTGTCGACCAGGGTACCACTTTGCAGCAACACACACACACAGCGAGGGACCCAAGGTAGCCATTAAGATTAATAGCCTCTGGGTTTGTGTTGCCATGGCGATGTAAAAGAAGGGAAGAGAAGGCAGAAACGGCAACCCGGCGCCTGTCTCCTCTGAGGACGTTCACATGATGAACTGAGCTGCTGCTGCTCGGCTCGTCTATGACTAACTGTTCAACAAAAGCTTCTTTCGGACTCAGCGTGAATTTGAGGATAATTTTTCAAGCAGCAGGATCTCTGTCAGATAAACGGTGTGTCCATCTGCCAGAATTATATACTACTCCCTGTACTCCTATATAGACTATTATAAGTCATCACATTACTTTTTTTTCCACTTATATTACTCGAATTCATGTGCACTCGTCTGGTCTCAGAACAGCGGTGGCCAACATGTTTTGTGTTGGAGGACAAAGTAATCTGGAATCTGTTGCTCATACACTTCATTTCCTGCTTTCCGGTGGTTGTTAAGAACTGATTTTATTCGTTGGGCTCAGGCGACGGGATAATACCATTACTAATACGTGGTCGGATCTGTCTGCGCTCTCAATGCTGAATGTTATTTTCTCGCTAATTTAGCCATTGGTTAAACAAAAAAAAAAGTTTTAGTAGCCTACTGGTCGACAGTGGGAAATTACACAGAACAGTCACATTTACACTATTATGACACTGCTGATATTGTTGCACTTAGTGTCGCCTATTAATGACCATTGTCAAGTCAAGTTATTTATTATCATAATATTTATCAAATTACATATTTGCCACAATAGGCTTTTAAAAGCAAAACAACATTACCTTTCCTTAGACCCTCACAGCTTACAAGGATAAACTTCCTAAAAAGCCCTTATACAGGGGGAAAAAAAGTGGAAGAAAACCTCAGGAAGAGAAACCGAGGATGATCCCATTTTCCAGGACAGGCAACTTTTACTTTAATTGACAAATATTTTGAAAATCTCTCAACTGATATGAATAATTTTCAAGAAGGAATTATCCAAATTGTCTACTTCCAGCTTCTCTTCTCTTCGATTATTTTCTGGTTTCTTTAGTCTTCCGTAATAGCAAACCGATAATCTTTGGGTTATGGACTGTATGAATTCTTCAATTATGGCAAAAACTTGTTTTGTTAAATCAAAGTGATCTTTGATCATCGGGTTGAGCATCAAGCCCAGTGTTTATCTTTATTCCATCAGTTAGTAAAACGTTTTTCTTCTTATGTTAGTTTCCCTAGTATTTTTTATTGGATAAATTGGATAAATAAACTGAACATCAGGTAGAGTCTGTTTCAACAAGACTCTCAGCAACATTTGTGTTTCACATCAGTTCAAGTCAATCACATGTGATGCTGAAACGTCCTGAGCGTCGACTTAAACCATTTAGATTTTCCCAGAAACATTCAATCCAATAAATCGTTTCCAGCCCTCAATAGACTGCTGATCATATTCTGGGCTATTGCTGTAAATAACAAATTCACAAGTGTATTAACAATAAGGTAGAAACAGGTAGAAATGTGCTGCTGAAGGTTTTCTGTCTATTGTTTGGTCCTGAGTTCATAAAAAAATACTGAACCACGCAGCAAGCAGCATCTATGAAATTTGAAGAGTGCTGAATCGAGGATGACACACACACACACACACACACACACACACACACCCACGCACACAGAGCTGAAGCAATTACCGCAGCCCTGAGGAGTTTTCAGTCGTGACGAGAAGTTTACTGACTCATCAGCTCATTAAAAGATTTCTGTGTCTTTGTCTCTGGATGCATTCAGAATAAAATAATAATAATAAAATAAAGTACTCAACAAACAAATAATAAAAAAAAAAAAGTGCAGATGGTGCCCAACTCACTAACACAATAGGTTCCGAGAGGCTCTTTATAAGCTGAATTGTAACTTAGCAGGAACAATAACAGCATATAAACATAGCACTTAAACACTATTACATAGTGTATGATAAAAAGAAAGAAGCAATTTCTGTGATTTAAAAAATGAGGTAGATGATTGCCGGAGATGCCTGTATGGAGCGGTGCTGCTGGGTATGGGCTGCAGCAGACAGGGGAACTAGTCTGATGAACATGAACTTGCAAACCCAATAAGGCAAATGTCATCAGTTGTTCATATGATTGTGTCTAAGTCGGATGTTTGGATGTGTTTATGTTATAAAAAAAATACACAGCCGCAACTCTCCTTGTTATTTCCTTCTTTGAGTGATTTTTGTAAGAGTGATGCTGGTGTTAAAGGCCAAACCACTGCAAACTGCAGCTCTGCACCAGCAGCAGGATAAAAACTGCTTTCATTCACTGTAAAGAGAAATCAATAAGCTCTCTAGTGCTATAGGATACAACTCTAATAACAGAATAACAAAAATTGTATTTGAGTAAATGAACATATTTTCTTGCACCGCTGGTTTTACGTGTATTTTGCTGAGCTGAGATGAATCCATCAACCAGAGATGCTTTAATGTGAATTTCCTCTGATTGATGCGAGTCAGGAAAACTGATGCTCACGCACACACACACACACACACACACACACACACACACACACACACACTGTGCAGACATTTAAGTTATGTATGCTCATATTATTGCTGAATCCTGACTCAAAACCTCGTCTGTTACAAGACAATACACCGACAACGTATCATGTGTTTGTGTGGCAACTTCCTTTTCAGCACTGATCATGACAACAGAATCAGAATCACATTCATTGCCAAGTTAAGTTTTCATTTGCAAGGAATTTGCTTATGTGACGAAAAAAGGACAAATGATCTTACTAAATATATATATATATATATATATATATATATATATATATTTTTTTTTTTCGTCACATAAGCAAATTCCAAATATATATATATATATATATATATATATATATATATATATATATATATATATATATATATATATATATATATATAATGTGTACAGGGAGAGATAAAATAACAACTTACAAAGTAATAAAAATAATAATATATATTTTGTATTAATAATGATATTAATATCTTAACATAGGTTAAGTTTGTATGTTACTGAATCGCCTGTTATTTTCTGTTGGGTGGGGGGCTGTGGATGGGAAGAAGCGGTTGTAGAAATATGATATACATAAATTATGCATTATATGAGTGAAGTGACAGACTTTTATCTTGTGATTCTACTTCTTTCCTTTCCTCTTGCGTGTAAGGAATTGATTAGGTGATATTTCAAACAGGAGTTTGGTCTAATAAAAAATAAAGAGAGTGTTGTTTAATATTTCCTCTGGAGATCACAGGAAGCTTCAGTCTAATAAAACATGTATATTTCTAATGTTTTGTCACTGCTATAGAAACAGCAGGCGGCTGATAACAGGAGGAAGAAGTTAGCTCATAAAATGTTGATCGCAGTTTCACAAAGCTGAAAATTCAACCTTAAATGTCTTTTTCTGTCCAGACCAATAGTCCACAACCCAAAAATCAGCAGTCTACTATTAGATATATATTATAGAAGAAAATAATCAGATTTGAGAAGCTTGAAACAGAGAATTCGGACATTTGCTTCTTAAAAATAAAAAAAATAGTTGATGATTGCGATAGTTGGCGACTTAATGATTAATCGACTAATCAAAAGCTCTATGTTGTTGTTCAGTTACAGCTGAATGAATGAATGAATGAACTTTTTTTGGCTGTCTTTTACAAAACCAAACACTTCTACTATTACTACTACTAATACACACACAGGCAGCTGTACCAAAAGCTTGTTTGTTCAACAGAGTCATTGTGTGGTGCAGCGCCACATAATGAGCATTGTGTAGGAAACCCTGGAGAGTGTGCCAGACTCTAGTCTTTTTTTTTGTCAGATTTAAATGTGAGAAACGTAGGACAGTATACGAAATATATTTTTTAAATTGTGTTGATAATCCAGACACGGATGCCTTCAGTAAAATATAAAGATCATTTCTAATTTCTCAGGACTTTTCACTTCTTAAAGGTACGATGTATTTCCTGGTGACACATTAGTGGTGAGGAGACAGATTGCCAGTTTCTTGAGTCACTGTTTGGTCTCATTGAAAAAGTCCTGCTCAACTTCAACACAACTTTGACTTGGATTAAACAAACTTGAATTTTATATTGCATTTCTGCCAAGTCTGTTCTGCCAAATGCTGCCTAATTAGATGCATTAGACCTTTAACGGTTGTCGCTGCCATACTTTATATAATGGTTTGAATTTTTTTCTGGATGTAAAATGTCATTTCATTAAAGTTTAAACAAAGAACATGACTGGAAAATCTCCCAACAAAACAAACCTCTTCTGAGCTCCTCTTTTTTGCACTTTGGCGGCCTGTTCTCTGTTTATAACAGCCACGAATAATGAATTCCTGTTAAAATGAGAAAATAACAATAACAGTAATGAGAGCTCCACCTGAAACCCGCGTTGTTTGCTGCATTAAACAGCGTCACAGAGATAAGTCATCACTCACTCTGCGGTTCTCCACAGAAAACTCCTAATATCATCACACAGCGAGGACACGAAGTCACTTTAGCTCCGACAACCCCGATGTTCATTAACCCAGCGTGATTGGAACAACTGTTTAATAGAATATAAATGTGTTTCTAGGGGACAAGGTTGGACGTCTGATTGAGTGGCTGTGATGGCTTTTTTTGAACATGTCACGGGGCGGGAGGAGGAAGAGGATGTTGGTGAGAGTAGGATGATGATGCTGGGGGTGATGATGAGGACGAGCATAACTAAAAAAGGAAGAATAGTTGATATAATGAAGGAGGCAAGGGAGGGAACAAATGAGGAAGGCGAAAGGAGAAAAGAAAGGAGAAAAACATTGGAAAAAGTCTAGCCTCGGGATGTTTCTGTTCTAATTGTGACAAAAACAGGATATTTTTCCCCGCTGAGATAAAATTCTTTGCAATCTCATCTATTTACATAATTAGACGAGGCTGAAGCTAGAGGGAGGAAGTTATTAGACGCAACGACCAACAAGGAAACCGAAGCAACGTCTGTTTGAGAAGCTAAACCTCAACACAGAGATTTTTAAAAACGTGCCTCCATGTTTTATAAAATACACCAGCGATTGTTTTATTTGCACACACACAATTACCTTTCTGAGCAAAACAAAAAGTAAAATTAATATAAAGGGTTAGCTGAAGTTAATAGGACTGACAGCCAGGCGTGTTCCAATACAACGGGTATAACAATTAATAAAACCATTTATAAAACATGTCCATGTCACCACCTCACTGTTCCCCAACACAGCATCTTTGAGTCAGTTTAAAAAAGAAAGACAGGTGAGCGTGTGTGTGTGTTGGTGATGGCGTTGATGATCACATGGTCAGGGCATGCAGGTGAAACCTGGTGAAACCTGGTGAACCGTGATGCCGTTACACCACAGGCACCTGCAACTGCCGATCTACACACACTCAGTAATTCAAACGACACGTGCACTTCACACTGTGCTGAAATCACATAGATTCTGCAGGTTTCTGTGTGTGTGTGTGTGTGTGTGTGTGTGTGTGTGTGTGTGTGTGTGTGTGTGTGTGTGTGTGTGTGTGTGTGTGTGTGTGTGTGTGTGTGTGTGTGTGTGTGTGTGTGTGTGTGTGTGTGTGTGTGTGTGTGTGTGTGTGTGTGTGTCATGTCTGTTCACGGTCAGAGTTTGATCCCGACCCAACGTCTACATGTCAAAACATTTACATATCAGTGTAATAGAAGGTCACACACAGACACACACACACCCTCCGTCTTCAGACTGTGAACAGAGCAGCTTCCTGCACGTTCCTCCCCTGAAGATAAAATGAAAACGACCCCTCTGGTTTGTTTGCGGGAAGAGGTTCAGTGGAGTGATGGATCACAGCTGGAACTGAGGGGGAGGAGATTTGAATGGCTGCATTGGGGTTATTCCCCGCGTCCTTCGTGTCTCCACACACTCGCTCCTCAATGGGAACCATGGAAACAGAGCAAAGCTTGGGCGGCCTGTAGCCAATCGGCAGCGGCCGCGGCTCAGCGGCAGCCAGCGGGATGCGGCCATATTGATGTTAGGGAGTTGATGTTGTTAGCTGGTGGCTTCTCTCTCCCACAGCAGCAGCAGCAGCGACGCAACCGATGCAAGTTTTAGTCTGCTGCTGATTTTCTAGATTCGTCTTTAGAGCTTCAGACTTGTTGATTAATTGATTACCTGCCAACTTTCACATTAATCACTAACCACTTTTACAATCAACCAGACTCATTTTTAAGTATAAAATGTCCACTCTCTGGTTCCAACCTCTCAAATCAGATTATTTTCAGTTTGGTAATAAACTAAACTAAACTAAAAGACATTTTACATCATTTTATGAAGCAAACAATGAATGGATTAATCGTTTCATTAGTTTCGTTCGTCTCAATGTACAAATCAGCAGATCTACTCATGAGTTTAGATTGTTTCCCTCTCCAGGACTTTTGTTTGTTTTCTGGTTATACTCGGAGGTGGAGGGAAGGATCTGACGAACCCTTCGCACGCCAGGGCAGATCCCAATATACTGTAGGAAATATCTGCAGAGAATATGATCTATATAAAAAAAAAACATGTCAGTGAGTCACGTGCTGCGCTGCCTGTTCCTTCCTCATCATAAACACACAGACATACACGGTCCTGGTGACAGAAAGACTCACTAGAGCAAATTTTTTTTTCTCTTCACACACACCCTGCACCTTAAGTGTGCATTAGCTATGTATGTGTACATGTGGGTATGTGCGTGGATATGTATGTCCATATGTATATATGCAAATATGTGTGTATGTGTATGTATGTAGGTATGTACGTCCATGTATGTATGTATATATGCTTTGCTTATGCATACTTTTTTTCTTACTATTTATTAGCATTTTCTCTCCATTCTGTCGATAATGCATACTGTGTATGCAGATTAACAAATTCTGCGAATTTGTACATTGTGTTGTGTGTTTTTTTATAGTTTTTTTATCTTCTTCAACTTTATTTTTCTTTTTCTTTATCTGTAACGCTGCAGTAACACACAAATTTCCCCGTTGTGGGATCAATAAAGTTTATCTATCTATCTATCTATCTATGTAGGTTAATCCACTGCTGAAAATGGTCGATAAAATGTAGTATTTTGTAATGTTCGTTTGTTTTGTTCCAGTGTTTTAATTCATTATTGATTACTTTTTTTATGGAACCATGTGCTAAAGCGTGAGAGCCTCAGAAAGTGTTGAAGGGACGGACTAATGGCTTCTATTGTAACAGTACACTTCATTATTGGTATTATTCTATATTTAAACACAAACACCGCAACCATAAAAACACTGATGCTCTGAGGCTGTGTGTGTGTGTGTGTGTGTGTGTGTGTGTGTGTGTGCATGCGTGTGTGTGTGTATGTGTGCAGGGTCAGCAAGGTTGGTAGTTTTCCACGCTTGCTGCAGAGCTGTAAACTCGAGGCCGTCAGGTGGAAACAGAAGCTGTGGTTCGGTTGTTTGGAGAAACCTGAGAATCCACCTGCAGCTTCAGCTCGTGATGAGTCAACAGGTTTCATCTGGTGATTAAACACTGAGGCCGCTTCAGTCGCTGCTTCTGACTGATCAGCTTCACCAAATGAATCTGATCAGTTTATTCTGACAGTAAATAAACAGCATAACATCAGCATATGGGGGAAGAAAGCAGAGTTGTTGGTTTTTGTTTGGACGACCTGCTGAAACAATCAATGACCAATGGATTATTAATGAATAATGAAGTTCCTCATAAGTTTCCCCAGTAGGATGTAACTGGATAAGAAAAACATGTTTGATATGAAATCACCTTCAAACACACGATCAGTAAATTGAATGGGGTCGTGGTGCAAAGCATTCTGGTAGTTGTAGGATCTTGACTCTATAGACTTGTTTTCTCTAATCACAGGGACCAGTAGGAAAAAATGCACATTTCAAAACCGATGAACCAGTCTAGAGAAACTCTAAAGAAGAGCTTCCTCTTCATCATCCATGTATAGAAAAGATGAGACAATCTTTAGCATCTTAATAAAATAAAATCCAGGTTTTATTAATTCAGGTTACTGTAAGGAGTTAGGTTATTTTTATCAGTGTCGTTTTTATTGTTCTGTGACTTCAAGTTTGTTAGTGACAACAACTTCAACTCTTCATCACTGCAAATACCAAAGAGGAGGATTTCAGATATTTGATTGACAGGTGACGCCTGGAAATGGCAGAGTGGGAATAACGAAGGTGACTCAACTGCTCATCTTTTAATTCATCAACAGATATACTCTTGTAATGAAAAGTGTGTGTGTGTGTGTGTGTGTGTGTGTGTGTGTGTGTGTGTGTGTGTGTGTTTGAGACAGAGAGAGAGAGAGAGAGAGAGAGGGACCTATTGTTCTCCTTTGAAATCCTTTTGTTGTTGTTATCTATTGAAGCAGCTGCTTCATCTGCTGTGCAAAGGAAAGCGTGTATGTGTGTGTGTGTGTGTGTGTGTGTGTGTGTGTGTGTGTGTGTGTGTGTGTGTGTGTGTGTGTGTGTGTGTGTGTGTGTGTGTGTGTGTGTGTGTGTGTGTGTGTGTGTGTGTGTGTGTGTGTGTGTGTGTGTGTGTGTGTGTGTGTGTGTGTGTGCGTGCTCAGTGTTACTGCTGTAGTAATGGTTGTGTAAATAGCAGAGGATGATGCTTGTGAGCCGCAGGAAGTGAGTCGCTCACATTCGCACATACACACACACATAGGACTGAAAAAAGCAAACCACACATTCGACATGTTAGAATCTACACGTCTCAGTGTGTGTTTTTGCGTTTACAAGAAATCTGACTCCACTTCCTCATCTCTCAATACTTCCAGTGTGTCGGTGCAACACTGGGGGATCCTGGGAAAAGCTGGGAGACACAGGGAGACAATGGGTTAAAGTGGGAGACACAGGGAGATAGTGGGAGACACTTGGTACAATTGGAGACACTGGGTTACAACGGGAGACAATGGGAGACACTGGGAGACACTGGATTACAACGGGAGACACACAGAGACAATGGGAGACACTGGGTTACAATGGGAGACACTGGGTTACAGTGGGAGAAGCAGGGAGTAAATGGGAGACTGGGTTACAGTGGGAGACACTGTTTTACAGTGTGAGAAGCAGGGATACAATGGGAGACACTGGGTTACAATGGGAGACACTGGGTTACAATGGGAGACACAGGGAGACACTGGGTTACAAAGGGAGACAGTAGGTTACAGTGGGAGACACTAGGTTACAATGGGAACACTGGGTTACAGTGGGAGACACTGTTTTACAGTGTCAGAAGCAGGGTTACAATGGGAGACACTGGGTTACAATGGGAGACACTGGGTTACAGTGGGAGACACTGGGTTACAGTGGGAGAAGCAGGGAGTAAATGGGAGACACTGAGTTACAATGGGAACACTGGGTTGCAGTGGGAGACACTGTTTTACATTGTAAGAAGCAGGGATACAATGGGAGACACTGGGTTACAATGGGAGAAGCAGGGAGACAATGGAAGACACTGGGTTACAATGGGAGACACACAGAGACAATGGGAGACACTGGGTTACAACGGGATACACTGGGTTACAATGGGAGACACTGGGTTACAATGGGAGACACTGGGTTACAATGGGGGACACTGGGTTACAATGGGAGACACACAGAGACAATGGGAGACACTGGGTTACAACGGGAGACACTGGGTTACAATGGGAGAAGCAGGGAGACAATGGGAGACACTGGGTTACAATGGGGGACACTGGGTTACAATGGGAGACACACAGAGACAATGGGAGACACTGGGTTACAACGGGAGACACTGGGTTACAATGGGAGAAGCAGGGAGACACTGGGAGACACTGGGTTATAGTTGGAGACACTGGGTTATAGTGGGAGACACTGGATTACAATGGGAGACACTGGGTTACAATGGGAGACACTAGGTTACAGTGGGAGACACTGGGTTACAATGGGAGAAGCAGGGAGACACTGGGAGACACTGGGTTATAGTTGGAGACACTAGGTTACAGTGGGAGACACTGGGTTACAATGGGAGAAGCAGGGAGACACTGGGAGACACTGGGTTATAGTTGGAGACACTGGGTTATAGTGGGAGACACTGGGTTATAGTGGGAGACACTGGTATCCAAACAGACTCTTCTCCTTTTAAACCTGAACATGATGATATGATTCTTTTTTATATCCACAGTGAAACTGGAAGAAAATAACAAACACCATTTCAGGCACTTGTCTGTGGTGTGAACCTTTCTGAATATTATTATTAATTTATCTGAACACATTATAAAATTATGCAGCCTCTGAGCAATAAACGTCAGGAATATTTAACCTCTAAAGTTGCATCCGGACATGAAGGAAACAACACTTCAAATGACAGAACTGTCCTTTATAATCCCGTCAGACGTGTTAATGAATCACAAACAGACAACCGTTTTGAAGGCTTGACGCAGATTCAACTGTAACAGGTTCCACCTCTGTCCCTGTCAGCCATAATCGTGTGACTATGACCTCTGTTTCTTTCTAATGTAAGTTCCATCTACACAGGAAATGAACACAGATAAACAAACCTCCTTGATTTTGGATTTATTACAATATTTCTTCTATATTTTTGTTCTTTTGCATTTGCTTAAAATTGTTTTATACTCCTCAGTTTTGTGCAGTTCGTTCTGATGTTAGTCAATTCACTGTTTCGCTTCCTCTTTGGTTTCATCTCCACACATCTAGAACAAACAGGAAACTGCTGTAAATAACCAGAACATTAAGCACAACAACACAACTAGATTGTTATTGTCATGATATCACAATATGAAATTTGTGATATTGGCTCATGCCTGCCCCCTGCTGGACATAATTAATATATTTGAAGAAAAGGGCCCAAATAGGCACATAGGCACCTGGGTGTCTAATAATATTTACTTTTTTAACATAATGTAATATATTCATCAGTATAATATTAGACAGAACAGTGGTACACAGCTCTGTTTTTTAATGTTCAATAAATTATGTAGAGTATTGATTCGAGCTGCGATTATACAATTAAGCGATTACTTGATAATTAATTTGTGTCGGAATTCTCTGGTTCTCACTTCTTAAGTCTGATTATCAGTGATTGACATTTTACACCAGTTTATGAACCAAACAACAAAGCATTTAATCATTTTCATAAAAATATACTGTAGTGTATATATACTACTTACCATTATCAACAATAGAGGTTCAGCCAGAGCAAGAGCAGCTAGGATATGATTATGATTTTTCAGATTTATCTTTGTGTGTTTTAACTGTTATTAACTCACTGAGTGTTGATGCTTAGCCTGGACGGAAGCTGCTATGAAACATTACTACTGCAATTACTCCTGTTTCAGATCCTTTTTTTGTTCCCTATATGTCTATGTTGAACCAAAACTGAATCTCACTGCACCTGTTTAGTGTTGACATGGTGTTGAAATGCAGCTGATACAGGAAATTAACTTCTGGGGTGAGACCCTTCTCAGACGTCGACTCCCCCTACAGGGAATTATTTCCTTCTTGCATCCTTGCAATTGTTAAATTTATACAATTCAGATTTGTGATACTCACTACAAACTACCTTTAGTAGTTTAACCTAGTTAAACTAAGTCAAGTTGTAATAATGTTCACGATTGATATATAATATAAAAAAATACACTTTGGGTGCCCTTTTTTTCCTTTTGCCCCTGCCCTTCAAAAAATCTGTGCGCGCCACTGTTCAGAGTTAAATAGTATTTTATTTTTAATATAGCATGTTTGTATACATTACGTATACTGTATAAAGTTTTAATATCCATTAAGCCTCAGTATTTAGAATAAATTGGATCAACTGTGATTATTACGATTTATTTGAATTAATTGTGATTCACATAAGAATAATTCATAATTGCTTCCTTTTTTAATCTAGTGAGATAATAGTCAACTTTAATCACTGCAATATCCTGAAAATTATTTTTTTTCCCCTTCGCAGATATAATACATTTGTGTATTTTCACTGCAGAGACTCACCGCTCTGCTGCCTCCTTCATCCAGGTTTACACTGTCGCTATATTGAGCTATATTGTCTTTCATAACACACACACACACACACACACACACACACACACACACACATACACACGCAAGCACACACACACATACACACACATACATATACACCCTTCTCCCCAGTGCACACATAAAGCCTTGCTGTCCCCTCCTCTCCCTAAACATCTCTCATTATCTCTCTCTCTCTCTCTTTCTCTCTCTCTCTCTCTCTCTCTTTCTCTCTCTCTCTCTCTCTCTCTCTCTCTCTCTCTCTCTCTCTCTCTCTCTCTCTCTCTCTCTGACACTCATTCACTCTCGCGCTCCTCTGTGTGTAGTGACGTGCGTGCGTGTGTGTGTGCGTGCGTGCGTGCGTGCGTGCGTGTGTGTGTGCGCGCTGATGCGCTGCGATGCGTTCTCCCGGTGAACAGGTGTCAGCGCAGTTGGAGCCGCAGCTCCAGAGCAGGAGCCGATAGAGCCGCTCACAGTGAGCCCAGGACGGAGCTTCACATCTGTGGGCAGCTGCTGCCGACACGATGCACAGCTGCAGAGCAGCAGCAGCAGCCGGCAGGCAGCAGGCACACCACTCTCACCCAACCAAGGAGACTCGCAGGCTGGGTTAGATCTGCCACCAACAGCCTCTGGTCCTCACACATTGAGTGAGTATCGCTCGACTGCCTTGTCGGATGCAAGCCCAGGGAAACCATCACAGGAGTCTAACATATTTGCATCTATACTCGACTTACACGGCTTTAAAGCAACTTTTGTGCTTTAGTTTTGCTGCCGGCAGGTGTCTGATCTGATGTTTGTAAGAGAGCTGGTCCTGGTCCTGGTCTGGGTCGTGGTGCACAGTTGTTGGAAGGGGATCCGGCTTCGCTCGGTTGAGTCTTTTGCTGCAGACTGTGTCGCCCTGTGCCTCTTTTACATCTGAGAAAAGGAGGATATTTCCACTTGCAGAAGATTTTAGACTAAACATATCAAACGTTTTATCCGAGTTCTGTGTTACATTCTGTGTTCTGCAGCGTAATAACACTGCTGACATGTTGGTGATGGTGGCGATGCTGAGGAGTGTCTCTGGTGAGATTTTGACAGGAGGATTATGATGATGATGATGAAGATGATGAGGAGGTGTCAGGAAGAGCTTATAGAGAGAACTTTTGGGCCTGAAATCACTTTCTAGTCTCTGTCCAGTCACGGATTTACTGTCACATTTTTTTATTGGTATTTATATTGTATTGTGTGTGTGTGTGTGTGTGTGTGTGTGTGTGTGTGTGTGTGTGTGTGTGTGTGTGTGTGTGTGTGTGTGTGTGTGTGTGTGTGTGTGTGTGTGTGTGTGTGTGTGTGTGTGTGTGTGTGTGTGTGTGTGTGTGTGTGTTTTGTGTGTGTGTCAGGTCAGACAGTAGAATCTCACGTTTAGCCCAGAGGTGGAACCAGGGGCCAGGAGATGCTCTGATCCTAAAGCCCCTGTTTTACACAGGAACCCCCGGATCCTCACTCAGCCTGGACAGGTGAGGACACACACACACGCTGGAGAAGTCATTTTGAGAAGTGAAAGTTTGATTCATGTCCTCATAGATAAAAACTGTGTTTCTGTCCACTTGTTTCATGCACATAATGATTTTAACAATTATATCTGCCATCTAAAGTATCTGTGTGGATGAAAATCAAATGCAAACAGACTGAATAAATACCTTGAGTCAACACATGAATGTAACAGAAACATTATATTTCCATCATTTTTTAATGTTGTCATCTCATGTTTCCTTTTTTTTATACAATATGATGAAACGTACATTCACTTTATTTTGTTTTGATGATTTTCTGAGACATCATGTATCTCTCCTGTGATCAGTACAAGCGGTTTCTTTAATTAAAAACTCAAGAATCTTGTGAACTACGACTCCCAGGGTGCACTTCAGTAAGAAGCATCCAATCACAATGCTTAAATATATATATAATAATAATAAATATTTTTTTCTCAGTGCTTCACTGAAGCTGCAGCTCAGATTGACATCTCTAACCAGCTACCTCTCCATAGCAACAGTAACTGAGGATCATGGGTAATATAGTATTTAGTGCCAAAATGATAAAGACAGAATTTTTAAGAAAGAAAGCAGTAATAAAGTATTAGTAATTTATTCATTTATGGTTAGTTATCCAGCTGGCTCCTGTGTATCTGTGTTGAGTATTATTAAAAGTTCATTGACAGGAAACTCAGGAAATTGTGATTTGTTTTGGTGAAATAAGCCCCAGGACGTTGCAGAATAACATACCAGGTAAAAACACACTTCAGAGTGTCTAGTCCAGGATTTTAACATGTGTTTGTGGGCAGTTGAACTTTGCGTTTCAGCATCCAGTTAACTGCTGACAAACCCTGAAGCATCAGCGCTGTTGCCATGGTTACCCGCTCTTTAACATACTGAGCTGTGATTTAGAGCAGCGTTTAACCTGCTGACTTGAGCGGTATTTGAGGGCCTGAATTTATATGAAATTAATAACAGACAATCAACAGTTTCATAATCATTTGATTGTATAGGTGTGGGTGTGTGTGTGTGTGTGTGTGTGTGTGTGTGTGTGTGTGGCTTGTTCATCTTTTGCAGTCACAGTCTGCTCATTGACCTGCTGAACTGAGGATTGTGTAGATAAAGCTGTTGTTATCTTGTGTAACAGCAGCTGCAGTCGCTGATTCTTCTGCTTCATTACAGCTGCAGCTGATGCCACACAGAGTTTTCTGGAACTATGCTGTTAACCTGCTGTTTTTAGTTTTATAACAGACACTGTGATCCAAACCAGTGGCTAGCGTTTATATTAAACAAGAGGGGTGTGTCAGTGTTTGATTGACGGCAGCTGGAGAGGCATGTCAGTGTTTGATTGACAGCACCTGAAGATATATTGATATTGAAATGATATAATATTTATGTGTTTCACTCTGGTGTTCCTTTTCCTACAGTGAGTGTTTTCATTATTAGTTATTAGTGTGTGCAAGGGTGAATGAATATTTGTAGTCTAAAGCGCTTTGAGTGGTCAAAATGACTAGAAAGGTGCCATACAAATGCAGTCCATTTACCATTTAATGTAAAAGCCCTCATTACATAAACTGTGTTATAATATTATTACTTTTGGCAGCTTTTACACAAAATGCAGCTTTAAAAAAAGCATGTTAGAGTATATTAATTGGATGTGAAATAGTAAAATCCTTATCTGAAATTAAGTGAAGTATAAAGTAATAGTAGAGTAATTAATGAAATTAGGTCTATTAAGAAGAATAAATTGTGTATTTGAGTAAATGTACTTAGTTACTTGCTGCTGTGCCTCAGCTGGTCTTCAGAGATTTTTCAGTGGATATTATTATTCATCCACTTCTCTCTCAATTTAAATTGTAAGCAACTGCCTTGGAAGACATTTCACCAGTCCAGTTTCCTACGATTCAATTTGACAGGGAGGTCCTCAGAGACGAAGCTCCTCCTGTATCACTGCCTGCCGTCACCGGCTAGTTGTTTCTGACATTGTGTGATGTGTTGGAGGAGCGATGGCCGAGGGCCACGAAGGTCGTTTAGATGCTGAATGAAATGGAGAAAAAAAAAAAAAGCAATTTCTTCTGAGGAGGTGAGAACCGGAGGGAACATTTCCTGCGGCGGAGAAGTCAGAAAGCATGAGGTTGTGTCTGATTCTCTACATGTCACAACCCTCTAATACAGCTTCAGCGCTACAGTTTTTTACTACCATCACCTGCTGCCATAAAGTAGTCCACAGTGGAGTATTGGCTCAGATATGTCGCCATAACATGATAAATGAATCTGCCCTGAGTCCTGATGAAGTTTCAAGTTTCTGATGTTGAATTGATAGATAAACACATATTAAAACATTTTAACACAGACGAGCATGACATAATGAAGACAGAACACACCACTTTATTTCAGAGAATTCATCGGGATGAACAAAGCAAATCAAACCAGGCTTGGAAGTCAAGCTACAAAATAGCTCAGAGCAGCCGTTCCATTTAAAATAAAAAACAAGCTTATTTCAATAGCTAAAATACATTTATACACATGATCTATTTCTGTTGTGCTGCAGTAGCTTCCTCCTTCAGGCACTAGGAACTAACATTGACCTCCTCCCCTGCAGCAGACGCCTGCCCGGGGTCATGACCCAGCAGATGCAGAACCTGCAGTTGTCCCAGACCAGGAAGTGCCCCAGTGGCCCCGCCTCCCCCAACGCCGCCAAGCGCCTCTACAGGAACCTGTCGGAGAAGCTGAGGGGCAGCACCTCCTCCTTCGAGGATGCCTACTTCTTCGGCAAGACTGACCGCCTCCGCAAAGCCTCGGTGAGCGAGGGAGGGGGCGGGGCTTCATTCGGGTGTCTACAGCATGTGGAAGCATTCATAAGTAACTCAATTGATTCATTAATCAATCTCCGTTGACTCTCCAATGTGAAGATGTTTTGGTTTGTGTGACAGTAAACTAAGAAAACGTCAAATATTTTCTGCTTCAAAAGATTTGTCCTTAATTGACTTCTGTTAAAATTATATTTGCCACTAATAATTAGAAGAAATATTCTCCTGTATGGCTGGTTAAAGAGCCAGTGTGTAGTATCTGCATCTATTGGATGGAACCAGCTGAGTTCCCTGAGTGTGTGGGGAGGAGGAGCTATGGTGGCTAGTCCAGGGTCATTGTTACCACAGCACGAAGGTCGCAGATTCAATACCTTGAGCCGGGACCTTTCATGGAGTTTGTACCCCTCAGCGATCAGATGCAGGTTGTTGGATTAGAATGAAGAGATGGCATCCAAGCAACAATACGAGTGTAAAATGAGTTAAAATGAGTCAAACAAAAAAGAAAACAAAACCATGGCTGGTCTATTCCACTCTTGAAGGTAAGTGTTACTGTTGTTGAACTACTGGCCTGCTAATTATGAGACTAAATGCTGTCCTGATTAGCATTTAAGCAATGTCTTGTTAACTCCAAATATTTCTTCACACTCTGGTTCGCTGACCAGTTGGTGGTCATATGTTGGGTCAGTTTCAATCTAAACCATCAATAGACTTTTTTGGCTGTTTTTTGGAGGTATAATTTCATGATTTCTTAGTGTATTTAATTCATAACTAGAAAAGTAGAGCATAGAGTTGTGGTGGTGGAAATGACAGTCGATGGATATGGCGGTAAACGTGACACTGGACATGGCAGTGGATGTGATGTGGAGGGACGTGTCGGTGCAGGGTAGCGGTGGATGTTGTAATGGAAGGATGTGGAGGGATGTGCAAGTGGGATGGACATAGACATGGACGTGGCAGGGGATGTGACAGTGGACATGGCAATAGAGGGATGTGGTGGTGGTGGGTGTTGCGGTTAAGGAATGTAGTTGTGGCCATGGATGGATGCCGTCATAAATGTGGGTCTGGACATGACAGTGGCCGTGGCGGTAGGGATGTGAAAGCGAAACCCTGCCGGGCTGTTTGTGTCTAGGGACAGAAGGATCAATAAAGATCTGGTTTGGAGCTTCACTAATTCAATGTGTTCACAGCCTGAACTCTGCGTTCCTCCATTTGTCACATTCTCTATTAATTGTCTGAGCTGCTGCCTGGAGCTGTCTTTCATCGTCATGGTTACATCTTGGACATCATGAAACCTGCGTGTGTCCCTGTGGCAGTGGAGGTTGGAAGGGTTTTGTGGTGGAAGAATGTGGCAGTGGATGTGGTGGTGGATGAGGCAGAGGCGAGATGTGGCTGTGTAGTGGTGGAGGGAGGTGAAGATGGATGGTGCAGTGGATGTTAATGTGGGGGGGTATGGCAGTGGAGGTATGTCATCGGTGGCTGTGGCGGCGGATGCTGCAGCGGAGGGATATGGTGGTGAAACCCTTCCGGGCTGTTTTTGTGTCTGGAACAGAAGGATCAATAAAGACCTGGTTTGGAGCTTTCACTAATTCAATGTGTTCACAGCCTGAACTGTGCGTTCCTTCATTTGTCTCATCTATTAAATCTCTGAGCTGCCGCCTCGAGCCGTCTCCCGATTGTCATGGTTACATCATGAAACTTGAATCCGTCCCCACCCATGTCTCAATGTCTCCGTGTCACCACACTCGGTCGGATGATTCTGCCCAGAGGTTTTTATTCCAGGTGTGAACTGTGAAAGGAGCAGCATTTATTATCACCAGCAGCATCCATGATGGGTCAGACTCTGTTTATCCAACTCTGACAGCTGCTGATATGAAGGAGAGGGAGGGATGAAGGAGGAGGTAGAGGGAGAAACATTAAAAGAAAGGTAGATGAAGAGGGAAGAAGATGAAAAATGGAGTAGAATTTCACATTTTTTTCAGTTTCAAGCCACATTTTTCTATCTTGGTTGTTGTTGTTTTTTAATTTTTAGGAGATTAAGGAACATTCACCCGATCGATCAATAATGGAAGTCATGGTTAGTTGCAGTAGTTTGAGGCTATAACTCATATAATTTGTGGTTATTTTGTGTGTGTATTACAGAAACACTAAAGCTTGGCAGGAAACAACCTGCTGCTCTGTTTCTTCTTCATTTCCACATAAAGCAATCGGACAATCTGCGAAACAACAGAACAAATTAAACAGAATTTTAAATTCAAATGTTTTGATATTTCCTGACTACTGTCATGGCAACGCACAGAGAAACAGCGCTTTAACGTCCTCTGGGTTGTGACTGACTGATTCATGTTTCATCCATCAGGAGGCAAATTAAAAACCTTTTGTACTAACTGTTTCAGAATTTTAATTTTTCAGAGTGAGGTAAGGCATTCAGGATCTCTGTTGATGGTCTCTTGGCGTCTTTCGTAAATGTAAAAATCTCTTTTATAACAGGTGATTTGATTAATTTAAGGACAAGTTAAATATAAGTTTGTGTTAAACAGCAGTTGGTTAAACAACAGTAAAACAGAGGCTATTTTGCGGTTAAATAATCTCCCTATTTTAACTTACCAGGGTGTAGCCATTGAGCTGGTCTTGTCTTACAAGTATCTGGGTTTCTATATTGATGATCATTTAACCATATTTTAAGTTTAGTTACTAAACTATCTATATCGATCTATAATGTTAATGTGCATTGTGTGTGTCAGTGATGGAGATGGAATTCACAACTTGTTACAGTCATTTAAAGTTGATGTGAAGCTGACAATGTTTAGATTGTGGCACAAAGAGACAAAATAATGAGTTAACAAGTACTTTCCAAAATAATGGTTTTAGCATCAGTTTCTCTCTGATTTCTTTGAACTGTTGAGCTAAAGTATAGCAACTAATAGTGTAACATAGAAAAAGAGGCTGTGTGTTAAAGTTCACATGTTCCCATAATTCTTCAAGCAGGTCGACAGGTCAGATTTGACGTGCAGGGTTCCTCTTGTGGTCCACCTGAGCTCCGCCTCCAACGCCGCTACAACTTCCTGTAAACGTTTCCACGTGTGTCCGTTTCAGACCATGCAGGGCAGCGACTGCATCTTCGAGGCGGTGGAGCAGCAGGACCTGGACACGGTGCAGATCCTGCTCTACCAGTTCTCCGCCGAGGAGCTGGACCTCAACACCCCCAACAGCCAGGGCCTGACGCCGCTGGACATCGCCATCATGACCAACAACACGCCCATCGCTAAGCTGCTGCTGAAGGCCGGCGGCAAGGAGAGTCCACACTGTGAGTGCCACACGCGTTTGAATCAAATCACACACCAGGACCTGGAGATGCAGTTCTTACAATAAAAAACACAAAAAAACAAAATTAAAGTGAATATACTCAGACACGTTGGTGCTGCAAGAGTAAAATTACGCCAATATCAGTGTCATATCATAAATATTATAATATATATATATAATATAACGTTTAATAACCACTGTTATCCAGTTTATCTTCTAGCTATATCACTGCCTCTATCGTCAATAAATATCAATATCAATTGATATAAACAGTTAGCTGTTAGTTACATAATTTATTTGTGTACAAATAAACAACAAGAAGACTGTTGTTAAACACTTGATAAATAAATGAGTTTGGGCCCAGATTATGTTAGGTGATGCTGGCATAAGAAGTGCTTTTCCTCTGAGAGCAGAAAAGACAGCATCACTTGTGTACTTTGTGTTTGTGTATTTTTTTTTTCTTTTGAAGGGAAGTAAGCAAGGCCGGGGCCATTTGTTGTAGACTATAAAGCTCTGTGGGGAACCCCTCGGTTCCACTTTCACAATGCAATTTCTGAACCGCACCAAAACCTGAGCCTCAAACTGTCAACATCATCAACGGTGGAAACGGCCGCTCCGAACTGGCAGACCTGCTGGGTTCAGGAAACATGGAGCAGCATGTCAAGTTGGCGTTTCGTTCAGTTT
This sequence comes from Eupleurogrammus muticus, assembly GCA_036785175.1. NCBI lineage: Eukaryota > Metazoa > Chordata > Actinopteri > Scombriformes > Trichiuridae > Eupleurogrammus > Eupleurogrammus muticus. Next base: position 9,693,153 of record JAYKQN010000015.1, on the reverse strand, counting down.
GTTTTCGTTCTCTCTGAAAAGAGGTCTCCGCCTGACTTGCCATCAAATCGCAAACTTTGGTTCAGTCATTCTGATGAGAGAGCAAACTCTCTAGGTCTAAATGAAGTATTCAAGATGCATCATGGGAGGAGATACGAACCATTTCATTACCTGTTTGTTTGAAGATAAACTTGGATAAAACGTCAATCAGATCATTTTTGATTCGTTTGCAGATGAGAAAAGGGACCACGCTGGAGTCTATATGCTACGTTATTGCCTGGTGTGAACCAATAATCAAACCAGTGGCCTTATATTTTCCATACAGAGATTTCATCATACATTTAATCCTTTGTTTGAAGAGGACAATCTATGGAAATGAACTGTGGTCCATTTAGAGCGGAACAAAAAAAAAAAAAAAAACAACAAACCTCTTCACACAGTCAATACAACAGCAGTAATTATGAAAAAAAACATGCATGAACAAAACACACGTGTCTCAGCTCAACAGCCTTAACAAGGTTTGTCCTTTAATGGTTTAACTTTTCCATTGATGCATGTAATGCCAAAAGCAATTACAGCTAAGTGATTTATTGTGCTGTGGGGCTGCGGCGGCGGCGAGGGTAAGGGCTCGCCAAACAGCGGCTTGGACTCTGGGCGGCGGTACAATCCATCCCCGTCAACAAACACAGAGCAGGCGTCGCCGCTGTTTTCCCCAGTGCGGCCTTCTGCTCTCTGTTTATGTCATTCCTCAAGTGCCAAGTAAATCAGTGTGTATGCGTGTGTGTGCATGTATTACTGGTCAGATAATTGATCTGTGATTTTTTTTTTTCTTTAGGATGATCTGGTTCTAGCTCTAAATGTAAATATTTGCTGCATTTCCCCATCTAAAAATCTGCATTTCTGTCTTCTTCTGAATGCTAATCATGATAGTTTTATTTTGAGCATTCCCCCTCAATTTTAAAACATTTAACACACAAAAGGAACAATTGATTAATCAAGAAAATGAAGCAGCAGATGATTAATATGCAGCCAGAGATAAAAACTTCCCTTTGGAGTAAAAAAGAACATGTAAGCCTGCTTAACCAGATACTTACTGTACCTGCACCAGATAACCACCTAATAATGAAAGGTTTGGGGAGCACACCTCAGTAATAGGTCAGTTTCAAGAGGACATCACAGACAAAAGGAACTAAGAAAGAAAGCTGCATCCTACGGGAGCTGCTAAAGTGAAGTATAACAAGCAGCGTGATTATGATGAATGGATGAATGCACTGTGTGAGGAGCAGAGGTGTGTTTGCACAAAGACGCCGTGGACGTCTCCCAGTGTCTCAGGCTCAGCTCATCCTGCTGCTGCAGGCGTCATTAGTGGAAAGAAGAGAACGAACCCAAGGTCACAAGCATGGAAACTGTGAATATTGTGTAATATTGTATATACAATATCGTATATAACATGTTTGTTATACGTGTTTGTTGTATCTGTGTGTGTGTGTGTGTGTGTGTGTGTGTGTGTGTGTGTGTGTGTGTGTGTGTGTGTGTGTGTGTGTGTGTGTGTGTGTGTGTGTGTGTGTGTGTGTGTGTGTGTGTGTGTGTGTGTGTGTGTGTGTGTGTGGAGAAAATGTTCAAATTATCTCATTCCAATTTCTCAAATCTGATTATTTTCTGATTTCTTTAATCTTCTATAATAGTGAACTGATGATCTTTAAGTTGTTGTCCGTTTGGGTTGAATCCTCAGCTTTGGAAAACAGTGATTTGGAAACATTTTACGAGATTTTATAAGCCAAGCAACTGATATATTGTTTAAATAATCAATAGATTAATCAACAATAAGAATAGCCATTAGTTGAAGCCTTACTATTGGAGTGTTACACATATATATAGGAATTAGATGAGGGGATTAGATGTTTCTGTTATTATTTCAAAATAATACATAGTAAAATAAATATTAATTTAAAAATGAATTAAATAAAAAAAACGATTTAGTGAAGTCATGCATCAGCAAAACTTGATTCATTCCATGAATATGGATTATAGGAGACTCATTTCCTGTCTTGGAGTCAATAGTTTGAGTTTTTCTGGTTACTGAGCCAGTGTGTGTTGTGTGTGTTGTAGTTGTGAGCGTGGAGAGTCGGGAGGCCCACCTCAGCTCTCTGGTGGTGGAGGCGGAGCAGCGGGCGGCCGACCTGGCGGCTCAGGCGCAGAGGGACGGCCTCTCTCTGGAGGCCTGTCACAAGGACAAGCAGCTGCGAGCCTGGGAGTGGAGGAGCAAGCTGTACAAACGCATGAAGACGGGGTTCCAGCACGCACGTGAGTCTCTGTGACTGACGGCGTCACAGGCCGGTATAAACCATCACAACAGGACTAAAACTCCAACAAACCAGACTGCTGGAAAATCTCTGTATGATTTCCAGTTAAAATGTTGTCAATCTGATCCTGGTTCTTTCTGCAGCTCCTCAGTTCAGCTTGGTCTGAAACAAGCTGTTTTAGCTCCTTTCTTTTTAAGCCCCGCCTACCAATGAGACCGCTCTGTTCTGATTGGTCAGTTTCAGGACGCTTCCTTAAACAGGAATATATCTTATTTTTGGTAAAATTATTCAAATGTTTTTACCAATAAAATTTATTCAAATATTAAAAAGAATTTGAACACTTGCTTATTTAAAGATTTTTTTCTCGATTTTGCTCAAATTAGTCTGGTTTAAAGAAAAACATTATTACTTTGTTTTTTAACATTATTTTGTCTTCTTCATGTTTTAGTTTTTTTTTTTTACCCTTGATAGTTGTGTCCCTTTTCTCATACTTTACTGTCTTTTTTCAAATCTTTTTGTCTTCTCATTATACCATTTTAAGGTGCCATTATCCTGTGCTTTTTATCTCCTTACTTAAAAATTCATATCCTATGAAGTTAGGAGTTAAAAGTATAACATTATGATTAAAAAGTCAAACAATTGGATATTGTACATATTGTAAATTACAAAAAAAATGTTCCCCTTAATATTGGATTAATTGTTAGGCTTGTTTTATGTTGCTGAATACGAGGAATGGGAAGGCAGTCAGCTCATACTGTAAGCTTGTGTTAACTGTCGTATCCTGTTGGGCAGAAGGATCAGTCGTCAATGCCGTACATGGTAGAAGGCGGCTTCAGCATGTCCAGCACTAGCTAATTACCACATTTGACCATTCCCTTGGAGACCGTTGCTATGGACAACGCTCTGATCGACACTGACAATTGCCTCCTTTCTATTAATCTACTGTTTTAGAAAAAATAAATAAAAGATTACCATGATTCATGGTGGTGATCAATCATGTATGTATTTTTATGGTCTTTTAGGAAAAGAAAAATTAAATTGTTTTTCTCAACTTTGAGTGGGAGTTCAATTTCAACCTTTTAGGACATGATATCACACACTTTCCTAAAAACAATGGTGAAGAAAGTTCTTGGTAGGGATTTAGTTCCCAGATTGGTCAAAATGCCCTGACCTTGTAACAAAACAAGATATTTTCTTCTGAGGAGAGATTTAATGCCCTTTGTGTTGATTTGTGTGCCGTGTTGAAGCCTTTCTCTGCCCCTGCCCAGGAGCCCCGGAGGCCCCGTCTATGGTTCGCCTGAGCGTGAGCAGCAGCGCGTCGCTCACCGTCACTTTCCAGGAGCCTCAGTGTCTCAACTCCACCGTGGTGACAAAGTACAAAGGTAACAAATAACAAAGCGAACCACAGACTCTCAGCAGCCTCTTCATATTTAAGATAAAGTGAGATATGAATCAAACAAATCACTGTCGGCACTGAGTCATCATCCATGAGTCAAGTGTTCTGTTCAGTACATAATTATTTTAATAATAACAATGCACTTTACTTACAGGGTACTCTTTAGAAAGTTGTTTTTGATGAAGTCAAATTAGACAAAAGTAAAAACGAACTCATGTATTTGGCTCTGTAGATTTTAAATACTTTTTAAAGCCATGAAAACCACAACTCAATTTGATGTAGATCAGTAAAACCTTATTTTAGCTCATTATTCTAATCAGCATTTTTGTGTATTTATTTTTGATTAACAGACACTTCATGTGAAAAACAGGTTAAAAATGATAAACTTCATTTAAACAGCAAAATGAGATGAAATTCAATGCACAACAATAATTACACGATAATAAAACAATAAACTGTATCTTCAAATTAATTTAGAAAAGGCTTTTTATTATAAATAGTGTGAAGCTGAGACAGTTTGTCAGTGAGCATCAGAAAAATGACTTGTGTGTGTGTGTGTGTGTGTCTGTCTGTGTGTGTGTGGGTGTGTTTACAGTGGAGTGGAGCTGTTTGAAGGACTTCTCGCTACTCGCCGGAGAGATGATTCTGGATAATTTGCAGACGCTGAAGTTCAACATCAGCGGCCTCACAACGGTAACAGCTGTGTCCTCCTCTCATCTCCACTCACCGAGTGTTTTCTGCAGTTACACCATGAAACAGTGTTTGCAGAAAGAATTAATTAATGCATCAGGAACCACTGACACAATATGTGTGAAACGTTGACAGTCAAATTATATTTAGGGCATAAACTGTCAACATTTCCCTGGAGACAAGAAAACCACAAGCTACTGTATAGCAGTAAAGATTAATGTAATATTTGTTTAGTGTACAAATATTATTTTAGCTTCTAAACTATACAGATAATGAGTAGACCCCTGAGTGATTGTCAAAGAATTAATAGTAGAGATTCTCTGGTTCCGGCTTGTTGAACCTGAAGATGATCTGTTTTAATCTCTGACAGTGACATGTTTAGTCAAATGAGTTTAAAGACGTCAGCTCCGATAAAAATAAAACTCTGATCCACGTGTTCCTCTTTCAGCACTTTGTTCTCTGGGTTCAGTCTGTCTCTTGAATCCCATCCCTCCTGTTGTTATTTAAACCTTGCCGTCGTCAGACACTCGTGCGTCCGCAGGCCTTTGGTGGATCTGGTCTGTCGTGACTCAGCTGCGTCGTCTCCGTTCACTTTGCTGTTTGAGTCAGTGACATTTAGAGATGAGCAGTTTAGTGGCTGCTGTCGATCATGATGCTTCACTGTCTGACACATCCACGACAGAGACTGAGGAAAAGCTCCTCACTCAAGTGTTGCTTTGAAGGAAAAAAGAGATTTAAAAACTTTATAAAACGGACACATACAGAGCTATGTGTGTGTTGCAGGCAACATGTTGATGTGTGATGTGTGTGTTGCAGGGCCGCGTCTACTACGTGCGCGTGTCAGCCTACAACATGAAGGGCTGGGGTCGACCCGCGGCATCGCTGCCTCCCTCTGCTGCTCCCTCCAGTAAGTTTACAGCTGTTTTAACAGCTGCTTTCTGATCCGCTGCAGCACAACGTGTTTTCACGTCCACACGCTTAACACACTGCTGCTGCACAGGAAAATCATTCCAATGTTCTCTCAGGTTCACAAAGGGAACATCGCTTCTTCTCTGTCACGACTCTGCACATTCAAGCACTTCAGCCTTGAGCTGTGTGTGAGTCTGTGTGTGTGTGTGTGTGTGTGCCAAATGGGGAAAGATCAAAATAAATGAAATGATGAGAGAACAGGGAGTAAATGTGACTACACATTAATACAATTACTAATATAATAAATACACAGAAAAAAATATCATCATTTTAAAGCAGAAAGCATCTTGTTTCTTTCTAGAAAGAGATAAAGAGGTAGAAGATAGGTGATGGACAGACAGACAGACAGGCAGACAGTTTTTCCCCTCTGTGTTGTGTTCAGATTGGAGAGAGAGTGATGGTCGGGAGCCCAGGAGGCGGGGCCACATCGAGGCCATGGAGCGTCTGCTGCAGCAGGTCCGAGCGACTCACACACACTACTGCTGCGGAGGTGAGTGACCGGTGTAGGACAGCAGAGTGAAGAAAGCAGCTATTAAAACTATAAGTCTCACGTTTTACTGTAAACACACTGTGAGTTTAGGGCCGATCCACTGGCGTCGACAACCGTGTTCCTGGTCAGCTGATTCACAGTTCCCATAGTAACAGCATCAGCTGAAGGTCCATGATGGGATCACACACACCGTAGATTCAGGCTCCTCCTCCTCCCCTTTCTCCTCCCCCTCATGCTCCCCCTCCTCCCGCTCCTCCCCCTGCTGTGTGTGGTTGGAACAGTAGCTGGCAGCCTGTTAGTGTCTGTGTGTGTTTACAGGACGTCATTATGTGACGCTTAATTAGTCACAGCAAAACGTAGCTGTGGTCTGCAGATTGGCATCGCTGAGCGGCGGCTGCCCTCATGGGGGCCGGAGGACAGGGAGAGAGGGAGGGAGGGAGGGGAGAGAGATCCAGGAATGAACGAGATAAGAGACTCAACCCCACTGACCTCATCGGCCGAGACTGACTGAAAAAAAATTACAGTAGACTAAAAAAATGTTTCTCCTCCTCCTCCAGACACATCCAAGCTTCAGAACCCCAGTAGGAAGCAGTCTGTGTCCAGAAGCCTCAAACACCTCTTCAACTCCTCCAACAAGTTTGTGAAAACACTGAAGAGGTTTGTGCAGAGTGTGTGTGTGCGCACACGTTACTTCATTAATCAGAAATTGTTTTAATAATCAGTTCGTCATGTCAGTGATTGTTAAAAACACCACAGCTGGAGTCATGAATGAATGAATGGATAAAGTTAATAGTGGTGTCTGTAAACTGCATAAACACTGAACCTCCCTGCTCTGCTGAACTAAACCAACCAGAGTCACTTCCTTCTGCAAACTCAGCTGTGTGTATGTGTGTGCAGGGGGATTTACCTGGCTGCTGTGTTCTACCATAAAGACACTTTACTCGTCACGGCCGAGGATCAGATCCCCATCGTGGAGGTGGATGACTCCTACAGCAGCTCCCTCATGCAGGACTTCCACTGGTTCACCAAGGTACCTGCTCACATTTTACGCTTCCTACCAGCCACACAGAGTAAGCAGTTCTTTCAGGTGTGTGTGTGTGTGTGTGTGTGTGTGTGTGTGTGTGTGCGCGTCCACAGCTGTCCTGTATGTGGGAGGACGTGCGGTGGCTGAGACAGAGCATGTCCGTGTCCATGTCGTCGTCCTCCACGCTGCAGGCTCGTCACAAGATGCTGACGGCCGCCGGCCAGCTGCAGGTCGGGAAACATCCCATTATCTCGCCTTCTCCTGCTTCTTGCAACGCGTTTGTCCGTAAACACATTTGTTCTCCTGCAGAACCTCCTGGGGACTCACAACCTGGGCCGCGTCCATTATGAGCCCATCAAGGATCGCCACGGCAACGTGCTGCTGGTGACCATCCGCGACATCGAGGGCCAGCACTCGCTGTTCAGCGGGAAGTGGATGCTGGTGACGAAGCTGCAGAGCCAGAGGAAGTCCCTGTCCACCCCTGAGGAGCCGTACGCTCTCGACATCCTCATCATCACCATCCAGGTGAGGGCGGACGCCTGCGGCGCCGCTGCCGCCCCGGCTGCCGACGGATCCGTAGCCAGTGGTGACCTTGTTCCCTCTGACCCGCAGGACATCCTGGCGTACCAGCGGCGGGGGACGCACCGGCTGGTCCCGGGTCTGTACCTGGGCTACCTGAAGCTCAGCAGCTCCGTGGACCAGATCAGGGTCCTGGTCTCCCAGAGGACGCCCAACATGCTCTGCCACAGCCGCATCCGGGACAACGCCAACGTGTCGAGGTACGTCTCACACACACACACAAACACACATATGCACACAGTCTCACACACGTGTTGTCATACAAACACACATTGTTTCACACACACATCTCATATATGGGACAAAGCCAAAACTGTCATGTGGTACAACCCTAAAAACTTGGTACCGGATAGTGCTATCACCTAGTTTTATATTCTAGGTGAATTAAATATTTAAAATGTATTATTCTTTTTGATTACACCATTTGCCATTTTATGTAAAAATAAAAAAATTCTCACAAAATTGTCAATTATTTTGTATAAATCAAATGATACAAATGGATTTTTAAATGACAAGAAACCAACATAAACACAAAATGTACATTTTGAGGGAGCTGATGAATGCTTTTTCAAACTGAATTAAAAAAAAAATTTGACTTGATTTGTCACTGACCAATATGCATTATACACACACATTGTTTTACACACATCTCACACACAATTTGCCTCACCCGCACGTTGTCTCATATACACACATTGTCACACATGCAAATGATCACACACACGTCTTCACACACACGCATCCTCACAAACACGCCTCACACGCACACCGTCGCAGCGCATCGTGTCAGACATGTCGTCACACACGAGGAAAGCAGCAACAGATGTGTCTCTGTGTTTGAGTTGAGATAAAGTGCGTTGTGCGCACAGCAAAACATCTGCCGAGTGCTTGATGCTTTTGTTTCTGCATCAGAATCAGACATAACGCTCTCAGAAAATGAGCTTTTGTTTCCCATAGTTTCAGTCTGATAGTATCAGATGGAACCAGCAGAATGTACCTGAGTTCACTAAGTTTAAGTCTCAGTGAAACACTGACACAGGGGCAGCTCATGTTCAGAGACAACAGCATAAATAAAGCTCACACACACCTGGACGCTGAATGAGCAGAAAGTCGTGACGGAGAGATGAAACCAATGTTCTCAACCCAAGGACAAGAGGAGGAGGAAGCGGAGGACGAGGACGAGGGAACGTTCAGATGACTCATCACACTAACGCAGCTCGATGCTGTTCGACACACTCACTCTCATTTTCATTTTGCACAACTTGTTTCTAAGAGATGTTTGAGTTTTAGTTTTTCTTCACAATGTTCTTCCAACCTTTCTCCTTCATCTCATACGTTTTGTACTTTATCTCGTCCTGTACCTTTTGTCCTTCAGAGTTTGTTCCGTGAGCATATTCTTTGAGTGTTTTTAATCATTCAAACAAATTATTTCTTAGCTTCACTTCACAATGGGAGGATGCAGAAGCTGTATGATGAGAGGCTTAGAGTTCAACAATGTCACGCACACATCTCTCACACACGCCACACATGTATAGAAAGTGTCCGATCTAGTGAAAGTAATGAACAAGCAAAAGGGGTGAAAAGATGAAGAAAAGTGAAAAGATGAATATAAAAAAAGGGATTTAATGAGAATAAAACTAGAGAATATTATTATTATATTTTCCATCGTTTAAGCTCTGACTGATTCTTAGTGGCAACAGCTCTTTTCTGTTGGTCAGTACTTATAAGAAAACTGAAAAAGATAAGGTTTGTGAAGAGGTGTGCATAAATATTTCAGAAAGAGTGACCAGTGATAGTGGAGGTGGGAGCTGGGAGGAAATGAGCCACCAAAACATCTAATTAAAAAAAAGACACAAATCTGTGTCTTCATCTGAGGAATGAGAGCTGTTTGCACCTCTGACATGTTGTCAACAGGGACACTGATCTGTCTGCTAGGATTACACTACACACACTCTCTTTGTGTGTGTGTGTGTGTGTATATTTGTGTGTAAGGTAATATCAGCTCTAGGAGTGTGCACGTTTGTCTTTTGTGTTCAGTCCAATCTGATTGGCTGAGAGCTGGAGGGGCAGGTATAGGGATCCCTGCCCTTTGGACTCCGGCGCAGGAATTTCTGGATGATGCTGCATCTCTACTTCAGACAGATTGGAAAGTGTGAAGTGAGAGAAACAGAGGGTGTGTGTGTGTGAATAGGATTCAATGAAAAAAAATGAATCCACAGAGACGTGTAGTTTGATGAAATATTTTGGTGAAGGTTTGGCTGCTGAGAGATGCTTTCGGGCAGAAGCAGGGGAATGTTGCTGCATGTGGGATGAGGATGAATGACAGAAAGATATGAAATGAAAACGAGAAAACGAAAATTCAACGAGAGATAGACATAAGAGGAGAAACAGCAGCAGCATCAGCAGAAGCTGCTGTGGCGCTGTTGTAGATTTACAGGTGATTACTGAGCCGAGGTGGATACACACACACAAGAGGAAAATCACACAAAATTCAGTTTAAAGTTATGAGAGAATTAATTCTATATTTGTCTCAGTAGAAAACAAAAGAAAAGGCCTCAGGCTTGAGAAATGTTTTTGCCTGCTGTGAGAACTGAATGTGGGGAATATGACAACAGCTGAATTTTCCATGAGGTTCAAATACTTCTTAGCAAATTAATTGAATTTTATTTTATCACATTGAGTTAGAGTTTATTGTAAATCAGTTCCAAAACTACCTTTTACATGCTTTTGTAGATTAAATGCTCTGTGCCTGTGTGTGTGTGTGTGTGTGTGTGTGTGTGTGTGTGTGTGTGTGTGTGTGTGTGTGTGTGTGTGTGTGTGTGTGTGTGTGTGTGCGCGCGTGTGTGCATGTGTGTGTGTTTGTGTGTGTGTGTGTGTTCAGGGAGGAGTGGGACTGGATCCAGACGCTATCAGCTGCAGGTGAGAAGGATCGCACCGGGGACGAGCGGGAGGAGGCGGGGCCTAGGGTGGAAAGCCACGCCCCCTTACTGTACTATGAGCTGCAGACAGCGATCAAATCCCTGCTGAAACACATCAACCTACCTCTGCATCAGGTACAGACCTGACTGTTTATTAGAACTCTTTTATCACACTAATCAACCACAGACAGTTTGTGTCAGAAATAACAAATTATTATTATTAAAACTATTAGTTAACTATTACACACTATAAGTACAGTGTGGAGTAGAAACACAACAATTCATAGTTTTACTGAATATTATCTATTTACATTTAAAATGCATTTTTGGACTATTTTCCTTTTCAGACAAGTGCTACTAATTCTGACACAGTGGAAACATTTTCCCTGTTTAATGTTTCAGTTTCATTGCTTAGTTGTGACTTTATTTGCAGCAATTTTAGACGAATAAAGTAACAGAGAAAAGGTCAGATGTCTTCCAGGTCACAGTGTGTTAATCTGTTAAATATCAAATTAAAAACAACCATTTCAGTTTGTTTTACAACTGCTCTTCACTTATCAAAAGAATCTAATTATTATCAAAATCAATCACATTGAAGTTCCAGTTTTAGTTTTGAACAACAAATGAATATTGGTCCCTAACATGATGACGTCTCACCTAAGTGTGTGTATGTGCGTGTGTGTGTGTGTGTGTGCGTAGGCCCGTCACTTCCGTCTCTACAGTCAGGAGGTGGTGGAGCTTGGTCACGGCGTCTCCTTCCTGCTGCTGCTGCCAGCCGCTGACGACGTCTGCTCCGCCCCCGGCCAGTCCAACCCCTACACCCCGCTGTCAGGGTTCCTCCACCTCCCCCTGCAGATGTTCGAACTCGGTAACGACACACAAATGCGCGCGCGCACACACACACACACACACACACACACAGTAATAATGATGTAAAGATAAAGCCTCCTCATGTTGGTGTCAGAGAGTGAAGCAAACACACTTTGTGAAGTGAAGAGGCATCAAAATTGGTCAACAGGTGATACAAAGTAACTATGGACATTTATGTTAGGCTTTTAAGGTGAATTTAAGTTTTTCCTTTAAACAACTAATGTGGGGAGTGGCTGTGCATCAGAAGGTAGAGAGGGTCGAGTGAATGTGTGAATATTTACTTGTAGTGCAAAGCTGGAAACATGTTTATTTTCTTCCACCACAGCATGACATAGAAACACAAAGGCCTTATAGATTAAGACTTATTATATATAGATTTGTCTTTTTGTGTTTGATTTTACACTTTTCATCTCATAGTTTTTTAAAATGTGTGTTAATGTGTCAGATACTGTTCTGATATGCCAGTGTCACATCTACATTTAATTGCTCTGTGACACACTATCGATTTTGTCTCTATCACTGACATTAAAGCACATTTAAAGTGTTTTAAAATCCAGTATAAACAGGAGAAATAAGATAAGGAATTCCTGACTGCTGCATGACACACACATTAAATTCGGTGAACTGGTCCTTTAACTGGTAGACGGCGTGGCTGTAGCTGGTGTGTTTGTCTGTATGTGTAATGCAGCACAGTTTCATGCAGGCTGTGTGTTCTCTGAGGATCAGCAGGGACAGACTGAGCTGTGTTACCATCACACACACTCTCACACTCTTTCTCACACACACACACATACACATACACGCCTACGTCTGCAGGGAGAAGCACTAAATCAGCCCTCAGGCTCCAGCAGGACGGCCTCTCCGCTGACCCCCAAACACACACACAAGAATGTGTCAATAACACCCAAACACACTGCACAATACGGCCTCTTTGTACACACACTCGCCAGCTGCTGCACCAGCTCAGACTGTTTAATACCAGTCTCTGAATCTCTGTTCCACCTGAAATGCTGGAAAGAGTTTCTACCAAACCTCACACAGTCTCATCCTTTAACATCCAGATGCTGCTGTTTGTCCTGCAGCGACTCTGGTCACATGACCTGTTCAAATCCTGGATAAATGGACAAAAGTCAGTTTTAAATTATCGTTAAAACTTGTTTAAGTACAGACTGTGTGTTGCTGTGTGAATGGGTGACCATTAGTGACTTTAACCCACAAGAACCCACTGTGACACCGGTGTAACAGGAACTTTGGAAACCCCAGACTCTTCCTTAAAAGGCTTTATGTCTGAACTTAACTCATTAAGTGACATATACTAAGCATCCTAATGCCCAATGTTACATACATGTCAAAATACAGATCTTTGGGAATAAAGTGTATTATTCTGATAAAAACTTTAGAATCCTGTTCTATGTGGCCCACTTGGTCTATAGTAGAAGCCACATGATTTTCCTTTAAGGATAAATAAGTCTGGGTTCTTATGGGTTAAACTAGTTTAGGAAAAGAATGTGTTGAAATTTGTTTGTAAAATAAGTTTTAATGTTTTTTGTTGTAATTTTGCACACTTGATTAAGTATTCAAATTAGAAATTGTTGTTGCTGTTTTAAAAATTAAAGTGAAAACATTATCTCTAGATGTTCTCGTCTTTGTGTTTGGTTTATTAAGAACAGCTTAATATTTTATATAACACAACATTTCAGACTTAGTCAGGGACAGAACTAAAACAAGTCTGGAGTCATTTCCATCACAACAAATGAACACGGCCTGAACTCCAAGCAACAGTGGCTCTTTTGCTTTGTTTCCTCAGTTCACTTCTGCACCTACAAAGAGAAGTTCATCAGTCTGTACTGCCGTCTGTCTTCCGTCTTGGACCTGGACGCCCTCATTACCCAGCAGGCACTGCGGGAGGCCATCACCGATAGCGAGGTGGCCACGGCCAAGCAGAGACATCAGCTCATCCTGGACTACATACAGGTGACACACGCACACACCTGTCCACACTTTATTACTGCGTGATCCCATATTTACACTTCTCCTGTTTTATGTGAAGTTGTGACGCCACTAACAACATATATTTGTGGTTTTAACAACCATAAATTATCTCATCAGTAGAGTATCTCATCAGGACGATTTTAAGGCTCTGTAGCATGATTTGAGTAAACAAATCTGTATATATTGATCAATATCGATCATTATTCATGATTTTCCTTGAAATAAATGAGGGTTATTTTTGCTTAATGACCTACTTCCAATATATTAATGTAGAGGTAGTGCTATAACTCAAACGTCAGTTGATAACAATGATTATTGATCATTGTTAATTATCTCTTTTTAATATGGACCAGGAGACAAAAGGCTGAATGTAACCACTTTAAATTAAACTTGATTCATGGTCTGGTAAATGGCTGTTTTATTCAATTATTGATCTATTATCAAGGGAAATATGATGTTTATGAGCCCAGCAGGAAACACACAAACCTTAAACTATTAATATTATATTACCTATTTTATAATGTATTCATTATAGGAATATTGATTATAAATATTGATATAATGTTTTTTCCTCAGGCCTTTATGAGACCTTTAAAAATATCTATACTTGCTTACAGGAAATATTACTGGCTTCATATTAATGAAGGGCAACCCCCAAATGGGTCATAGACTAATTAGCGGATTACAATACAAAACAATTATGTGATAATTGAATGATGTTCCTAATTTAAATAGAACTAGTGCAGTGCTCAGATGAAGTATGTATCCCTATAGAAAAGTGGAAGCTTAAGTAGATGTTTCATGTTGGGTGGACTTGTGATGCATTTCTTAGTACTTTTACCTGTATAGTGTAACGTCCTGGGCATGTTACTGTTGTATATGTGTTCTTGAATAAATGAGTTCAGGTTTAGTTTAGTATAGAGCCCAGATTCTGGTCTGTTGGGGGAGAGTGGTGGGATTTCCTGAGGCCGTATTGACTTTCGGATTCTGTATGAACGGTCCTGTACATTAAACTTATTACTAGTAGTATATCTTTTTACACCCTTTATACATTTGATTCCATCATAACACAAGTTTGGTTTTACATTAACCTGTTAAAGGAGGAATAAATCTCAGTTCAACACCGGGACATACCTGCAGGATTTGTGACATCACAGCTAGTTTAAAGCTCATAGTGGTCCAGTAAGCATCTTTCCCAAAGTGTGATGTGTCACTCTGAATCCTGTAGAACACTGAGGGGGAAGAGACATCTGCTGTTCAAACCTGCAACAGTTAGTTAGTAAGGTTATTTCAAGTAAATAATTAAACACATAAAATAATCAAATCATAATGAACAAACACAACCAATAAATGTAAAAATTATTATACATATATACATCGTAATGAAATTTATATTCTTATATATAAAGGTTGTTCCAAATTTTGCAAAAGAACCCATAATGTGCCATTCTTCATCACAATTAATCTTTTTTTTTTTTCTTTTTTTTTTTTTTTTTACACATTTCACTATGATTTCACTATATACCACATGTATAATGATTGACTGAGACGACTGAGAAATTCAGAGATTTAGTGTTTTGACATGAAAGTGCATTTTTGACCAGTTTATGGTGAATAAATCCTAACTGAGGCTCAGTTATGCTCAGTCCGCCTGCTGCTGTCACACTGTGAATTGGCCTCTGCAGAAATTTGGGGGGGAAAATGGAAAAAGTCTGGTAACCGGTTTATGGAAACATGTCACGCTAATTTGGCTGTAAAACTTTTTGAGAAAGAATTATCTAATAGCTGTGGGAACAATCCTGAAATGGGACTTCTGTGATGGCATAAAATGCTGAAATGAAAACTCAGCAGCAAGACAGCTCGGTTCGGGCTGTCTGTGAGCCTCCTGCTTCGCTACGGTTAAAGCAGAGGGAAGCCGCTGCCTGACGCCTCGTATATCAAAAAAACAACTTTTTGATTAATCAAGTTTTCAATATTTTATTTCCAAAATAACAAAAAATCAGGAGGTTGTGAAAACAAATGAGTGGGTAATCCAATTTGGGAGGTTTATTGATGCAATAAAGAGTAACTGCTGGGAGTATGAGCTGTTAAACAGCTTGTTTTTGTAGTGTTAAAGACGTCTATTACTGCTGCGACGCTGTCACGAGTATGAAAGTATGAAACCGAACCGTCTGGAGATTTTTCTCTGTGAAGAGCTTGCCGCCGCGGTTAATGGACTCCGACCACAAAAACCACACGGGTGCTCTCCGATCACAGCGCTGCCAGAGAGTGTGTGCAAGCGCGTGCGTGTGTGTGTGTAACCATCTGTCTCACTCTCTGTCTGTGATTTTAAAGCTTGGAAAAAGTGGCCCCCCGACCACAAATTGCTCAGAGAGAGAGGGAATGTCAGGGGAAAAAATAATACCAATCAGAGCATGATTGTGTGTGTGTGTGTGTGTGTGTGTGTGTGTGTGTGTGTGTGTGTGTGTGTGTGTGTGTGTGTGTGTGTGTGTGTGTGTGTGTGTGTGTGTGTGTGTGTGTGTGTGTGTGTGTGTGTGTGTGTGTGTGTGTGTGTGTGTGTGTCATCAAAGACAGCAGAATGTTGAAGTGAAGAGTGTCACACTTCTGCAAGAGTGAGGATGTTTAGCTTTTGTAAAAGATAACATTTATTACAATATGTCTGTCTCAACGTCCTCACTTTCTATAAATGTCCTCACTTTCTATAAACGTCCTCATTTTCTATAAATGTCCTCACTTTCTATAAACGTCCTCACTTTCTATAAACGTCCTCATTTTCTATAAACGTCCTCACTTTCTATAAACAGCCTCACTTTCTATAAACGTCCTCACTTCCTATAAATGTCCTCACTTTCTATAAACAGCCTCACTTTCTATAAACGTCCTCACTTTCTATAAATGTCCTCACTTTCTATAAATGTCCTTACAGTCTCCACAAACTCAAATTGCTCTAGTGCCTCAGTGCCTCAGTGTGTGTAGTCTGGGAGGTCCTGACTCTCACTGTTGGTGTGTGTGTGTGTGTGTGTGTGTGTGTGTGTGTGTGTGTGTGTGTGTGTGTGTGTGTGTGTGTGTGTGTGTGTGTGTGTGTGTGTGTGTGTGTGTGTGTGTGTGTGTGTGTGTGTGTGTGTGTGTGTGTGTGTGTGTGTGTGTGTGTGTGTGTGTGAAGATGACGTGATGCCGTCTAATTGGACAGTTTGTTTAGACTCGCCACATGTTGATGGAGGAAACTATTCGGCCTCAGACTGTCTGTAGACACATGTGGCTTCGCTTCTTCGCAGTCAACTGACTCACAAACACATCACAGCTCAGACAGTCAAATCTGAACATCTACACCCATACACATACTCACGCTGTGTTGTTCTGATAAATTAACTATATTCTTAAATTATTCTCATAATTTTTTATTTATTTTTAAATATTTGCAGGGCACCTTTCATTTGCTGTGCTGAGTTACTGTTCAGTTTGCATGTCCTCCCTGTGTCTGTGTGGGTCCTCCGTGTGTGTGTGTGTGTGTGTGTGTGTGTGTGTGTGTGTGTGTGTGTGTGTGTGTGTGTGTGTGTGTGAATGGTGCGTGTGCCCTACGATAGACTGGAAACCTGTCTGGTGTATCCTGTAGCCTCTCTCCTGTAATGTGCGGGGATTGGCTCCAGCTGACCCCTGAGACCCTAATGAGGAAAAAGCAGGTCTAGAAAACAACTGACTGACCTTTAACAAGGTGACCGACATGCAAATAAAAACATCAAATAAAATGAATCTATATTTACTGTAAATCATCGATATATCAGTAAGTAGCGGTAAACTCGCTTACCTTTTCTTTGAGAGATGTTACATTAATATGCATGTCTTTTTCCTAGAACATGAAGACGATAAAAAAACAGTTTGTGTCGTCTGAGCTGTACGTTCTGCAGCTGTAAGTGTTGTTCGTCCTTCACCTGAAAGAGACGCATTTGATTCCTGGAAATAAAACAAGAAGATGTGCTGCAGCATCTTCAACATGCGGCTGTGTATATGAACAACAAACTGTTCTGTCGAACTCTTATATAACTCACGTAAATAAGGCTTTATCTCAATTGTTCCTGATTTTCCGCGGGCGTCGGTTTGATCAGCTTCAGTCCGTTGAATTTGTCATTTGTCTCCTCGTTGGCGCTGTAAAGTGATGCAAAGCTGCTGTCTGCATCTGATCAGATACAGATGTGTTTCTGGAAAGTTCCTGATATTATTTTCAGTTGTTGACCACACTTTTTTTTAATCTAGCAGAGGATCCGGACTCTCTGTCTTATCTTCAGAATAACATTGATTCTGTATAGTTGGAGTCATGATCAGTCTGTGTATTCAACAGCATAAATATTCTTCACTCTTTATGATGTTGAACTTTAATTGAAAATGATCCTCCTGTTCACATGGACTATTAGAAGATCTACAGCGTGTCTACACAGTCATTGGAAAGTAGATGTGTTACGACATTTACATATAACATATAAAAAGACAATATCCTGAAACAAGAAGACAAAATTCCACTATAATGTAATGAATGTTCTGATGCTCAGTTTGGAATCGTTAACACTCTAACTTGCAGCCTGATGGAGGAATAATTCACACACTCTGTCTCCTCTTCGAACATGAACCTCGATTCTCTGAATGAGTCAGAAATTTCTCTTTTTGTTTCCGATTTTTCCACAGAAACACAAATGAAAGTTGTTTTTGCTGCTCCCGTGTGACTGAAAAAACACGGTTTGTGCAGGTTTCTAATTTAGTATCATGTGATGGTGTTCTCGTGTTCCTCCTCTGCCGAGTTGTTGGCGTGTAGTTGTTGTTGTTGGTAAATAAAGAAGCTGAGCTCAGCCTCCCGCTGTGGGACGAGGAGGAATCTCCTTCATGTTTTTCTCCGGGTCTCTGCCATCGCAGCCTCGGAATTCTTTCCAGCCGAGTCATCCTGCTGTCAGTCTCCCTCGTGTGTGTGTGTGTGTGTGTGTGTGTGTGTGTGTGTGTGTGTGTGTGTGTGTGTGTGTGTGTGTGTGTGTGTGTGTGTGTGTGTGTGTGTGTGTGTGTGTGTGTGTGTGTGTGTGTGTGTGTGTGTGTGTGTGTGTGTGTGTGTGTGTGCGCGTGCACGTGCGCGCACTCTGTTTCAGACAGTTGGGTAATTGCTGCTTAACTTTTGCCACGCTTCATTCCCTTTAAAGCCAAACACACTCACACATATTTTAACAATCAAACTATAACAAAGGATCAGAATCATTGAGACAAAACCATTGATATTTTTCTGCCGCCTACATTACCCATTAGACAGCTTGAGATCAGGGCCAAAAATTAGTTATAATGGTTTTCAAATTGCTGTACAATTTTGGATTTAAAACATCAATTTGTTTCTATTTTCTCTTTATTTAACATTTCAACATAAAATTTAAAGTGTGATTTCTTTATAAATCTTTGGTAAAAGATGGGCTGATCTGAAGTGTTAGCCAATGCTAACCTGAGGAGAAGCACCGGACGTCTCGTTTGTCAGGCTGCTGAATTGTCGGTTGATTTGTGTCCTGCAGCAACTGGACGAGATGCGTCGGGACCTCCGCTGGATCACGGACGCGCTGCAGTACGCTCGCTACAAGCAGCCTCACGGCGGCGTCCCCGTCACCTGCCTGGTGGACGCCAGCGCCCCGGAGGGCGGCCCGGGCCAGCAGAAGACCGACTCCACCTCCTCCACCATGGACTACCTGCCCACGCCGTCCCCCTCGCCGGAGCTCTGCCGTAGGAAAGCCATCAGTGGTGAGTTGGCGCGCACCACAGCCTCGCAGTCGTACGTCACATCCGTGTGTTTGACCATCCGTGTCCTTGTCACAGACTCGCTGCTCGGGTCAGACGAGGACGGGTCCTCCGAGGTCTTCCTGCCCACGGACAGCGACTACGACTCCAGCGACGCCCTGAGCCCCCGTGAGCTGGACCTGCTCTACTCGCCGCCGCAGGACCTGTCCCAGCAGGCCTTGCACTCGCTGGGAGGCAGCGCCCCGGATGTGCTGCAGATCCACGAGCTCAGGTCTGATCACTGGATGCCAGAATATGAAACGCAAAAAAACACAAAAATCATCTCGAAACGGTTAAAATGGTTAACAATGAATGTAATGGATTGACGGAGCAATAACTGCTACTCAGGACAGGATGTCTGTAACAGGTCCTTCTGGTCTCCAGGTACAGCGTCTGTCCCTCCAGAGACGTTCCCTTCTCCCCGGCAGTGACGGATCCCAAGTGTAAAGATGGCGTCCAGTCCTCCCCCCTGCCCCCCCGCTCCCCGTCTCTCTCTAAAGACCTCCCTCTCTCTACCTCCGCCCTGCCTCGCTCCCCCACCCTCCCGAGGCCCCTCCTCGGCTCGCCGTCCCTCCCGCTGTCGCCCCGCTTCTCCACGGACCTGCCGCTAACCCTGCCGCTGTCCCCTGTGCTGTCCGACGCCACCAAGACTCTGGAGGGCCTGTCGCTGTCCAAGGAGCCCAGGGTGGCGCCTAACCCCCCCGCCAAACGCAAGCTGCTGTCCCGCAGCCACCGGGGCCAGTACTTCAGCGGGCCGCAGCGCTGGCTGCGGGGCCACAGCGACGAGAGCCACACTGGGTCCTTGTCCGAGGGCGTCTACACCAAACAGCCGGATCCGGACCTGCCGCTGCCCGGGGACCCGCCGCCGCCGCAGGGCAACACCTACGTGAGCCACGCCTCCTGCGTCCTGGAGAACCGTAAGAGCCGGCAGCGGGAGCCCCGCCCCCACGTCCGCAGGATCTTCGTGGAGCCCTGCAAGGAGCTGCCGTCCGGGAAGGCGGAGGGGGAGGTGACCGCCACGGGCGTGTCCGTGGTGGTGATGGCGGGGGCGGAGTCCGGGGGTGAGGAGGAGGAGCGAGGAGGGGCCGCTGCCCAGGACGTAGACTCGGACGAGCAAACTAACGCGCAGGTGTCAGAGATACTGAGCAGCACATTGTAGGCTGAGAGTAAAGAAAAGTTATCAATCACAGCAGGAAAAAAATATAAATATTTAAAGGCATCAGGTCAGTGGTTCCCTGGATGCTTCTTCCTGTTTCAGAAGCGAAGGAGGAACCAGACGTTAGATTTCATGAAAACAAAAAAAACCCTTCAAACGGGATGTAAAGGTTTGCACCAATTATGTGATCAGCGTGTTTGGCTCAGGCGAGACCAGAGGAAGAAACACAGCAGCTACAGCCTCAGGGGACAGTAAACCTTCAGCTTCACTTTTTATCCTCCGATGATTTTTGCTGGGACATTTTTGTGATGATCTGAGACAGATTAATTACTCCGAGTTCCAATTCACCTGTATATTGACAGAGCCAAGAAGCCATAAATGTCAGGGCTGTGAAGATGTGTGTGTTTGTGCTGCACATACCAGCGTATCATCAGCGTATCATTAGTGTATCATCAGCGTATGGTCAGCATGATAACATGATGACCCTCCATGTGCTTCTGTGCAGACGTCCACCTGCATTAAGTTGACTAGTATAGGGCGAAGGTATAGCGCCACCTACTAAGCTGAAATACACACTACATCCTCTTTAATAGACTTCGTGGATCCTTGTGCATGACGACTAGTCTCATAAAGGAACCTCTAACCACAACAGAAGATTGTCGGTTTCAGGTGTGTTGTCGTGGAAACAAGGCTGAAGTCACTTGATTCCTCAGAAGGTTCTTGCTTGGAAACATTTTATTTTTTTTATGTAGTTCCTGGAAACCACTGACCTGAGCAGAGAACAGAATCTCCGCCTCCCCATGGGGGAGCCAATCACAGCAGGGGATTTGTTTTAGCTGGTCCGTCAGTCAAAAACTGCCCCCTGTAGCTTTAAGTTATTCACGAAGGTCAAAGGTGAAGAGCGAGCGTCAAACCTGGACGTCAGCTGCTGCCAGGTCTCAGTGACAGTGACAGACGTCAGACAAAACTAAAAGTTGCTGGTTCAACTCAAGTCCCCCAAAACCCTCCGAAACTCCGGAGTCCTCCAGAGCCCTGACAGAATCCTCAGAACTCACGGCATCGACTGTTATGAAGATAATAATCAATGCAACGAGAAACCAAGCAGCTTCTCTAACCAGTAACTTTTTTGCACACGACTGTTCGTTGGAGGTTCGATTGAGTCTTGTTTTTTTTCCCCCCAGTTTAGACGAATTAAATCCAGATTCTCTTCTACTCGAAGTGAATGTACAGTTTGTTTCATTTGTAGTATCCTGTGTTATTTTTGGTTAAACTTAATGTGGTTGAATAAATTTATATATATATATATATATATATATATATATATATATATATATATATATATATATATATATATATATATATGGTGACCTGCCTCAGTCACTAATCTCAGACCACTTCTTAAAACTAAAACACTAAAATAGACATGCGTATTTTTGTATTCACTGATCGAAAGATGTAATGTTTTATTGGAATGTTCATGAATAGTCTGAGCTGTATTCTGTGGGCATGAAGTGGTTTGTAGCCATGGTTTTTGTTCTCTTTTTTTGTTGGACTGAGCTTCGTGTCCGGTGTGTGCCTCCGCCTGGTCCAGCGTGACGGGGTCATGGTGTTGGGTGGGGGGTTTCAGGACGGGGTTGGGTGGGGGGGGGGGGTTTCATTGTTTGACTACGACCGGTCTGCACTTTGCCCCTCGGTGTTCGTGTCGTGCTGTCGTTGACTTTTGTTCGGCTTTGACTAGTTGCTGTCATGTTCCTCACAGGTCGGTGGCGTGTTTTTATGTTTTCTCGTTTTTTACTCACAACATGCACCAAAAAAAAACTGCATCAACTGTATTATTTGTATTATAGCTAAATCACAGAAAACTCGAGTTTGAGCTGTTTGAACATGCACAGACTCCTCAAATGTATGCACAGTATTTTAAGAGATGCGTTTTTAAATGTTTGCACATAGCAATTATGGAATAAAAGCTAATTGAATATTTGATGCAATTGGGCATTAACTGTGGCAGCTTTTATGATTAATGACTATAAAAAGGTCTGTTTATGTAGTGTCCTTCGAACTGTTGACGATGAAGAAGTATTAAATGACAGCTTTTGTTTGTTTGAATGTGTGAAACATATCGTTCAGTACAGAAAAAAAAAAACTTTACAACCAGACCTGCATGAAGTAAAAATGTCATGATGATGGTGAAGGAGATTAAATGTGCAGTTATTCTGCATGAGAGCTGCAGCCGCCTCTTTCTGCACGAAGTTTGACCTTTTTAACAAACCGACACCCAGAATCAGAGCAGTCGTCCATGACGACTTGAATGTGGATCAGGTCTTAAGGCTGAGGTTTACATCTGGAGGTTTATTTGTTGAGCTGAGCAGAGATCAGCTAATGAGGATTTAACACCTCCACCTCCCAAAGGTTAAACAGCATCTTATAGAAACTCTTGATGCAGCCAGTCACATCACAAGAGCCTAAGATTACTTACCAGCCGAGTCATAAGAAATAATATTATTATTGCTGTAATTATTATGAAATCTCTATATTTTTACTCGATTTTAGATAGCACTCATTTCGGCAAAGGGCACATAATGACTTGTTTAGGTCATAAAGAACCAAAATTATAACTTGGACTTGATTCTGGACCAATTTCATCACCATCATTTTAACCTAAAAGTTCTTATAAACCCAGTGTGATGACACCTGACTTTATTTATTTGTCGTTTCTCTGACTGCGTATGAAAAGCCTCGTGTGTTTTCATGCATTTTGGCAGTTGTTTTGCAGCCTCTTACGTCACATGAATGGATGTATTTTAACAACTGAAATAAACATTGTCTCATGTGGATGTCGTGCACGTAAACCTGTGAGTTTGTGTTCTGTCAGACGTCGGGTTTCATCGCCGCTCCTCGTCCTCGCCGCCGGATCTGAGGCATTCTGGGTATGCGAGTAAAGCCCTGCTAGTCAGGAGTAACATAACACGGCTGATCGTGGGCGGCTTCTGATGTCGATGTGATGAATTCTAGGCGACTCGAAGATTCTTTATTGTCATTATGCTCGATGGAATTACCAATAGCACACAATATGTGAAATAGCAACATAATAAAGTGCAGACTCTAAACAACATATATATGTAGAATAAACTGCCATGATTTTCAATACACATACTATTACCAGGCTTGTTTTCTCTTTAAACACACATTTTCTCCTAATATTTATCTACTTTTATCCAAATCAAAAGCCTTATGCAGGAGTTTTGCTTTATAATGGAGTATTTTTATCTTCAAGGGTACTTTCATTTAAATGAAGAATCTGAATCTTCCACTGCGGTGGACGTGCCAGAAAAAAAAACTATTTAAAGATTTCGGACATATATTTTTCAGGTGGTTAACAAATTCCTGCTCCGGAGCCGAGCGGTGGACATGAGTTGAGACTCCGGAGGGATTTCTGCTGCCGAGCCCGACTGTCTCCTGCACAGAATCCTCTCAGGTTTCATTTCCTGTGACCTGACGTGGTCCGTGCAGCGTCTCCCTCTCTCTCTCTCCCAGACTGCGACTGTAGGTGTTGCAGGAATCCGGCTCCTTGACGGGGCGGGAGGCCGCCGGGCTGCTGCTGCTGCTGCTGCTGCCGAGCGGCGGCGGCGGCGGACGCCATGTGGGAGGGTGTGAACCAACTGGAATCTCACACCAGCGCTTGGCAGCGAGTTTCCCCCTGCCGGAGCGCCCGAAGGATTCGGGAAAAGCGTTGTGGTCCAAGCCACAGGATTGCTGCTCCCAGGCCCCGCCGCCCCGCACACAGGCGTCCGTCACACAGACAGACAGACAGAGAGAGAGAGAAGGAGCAGGCCCCGTTTAGCCGTTTTGAGAAATGTGACCTTCGCGAAGCCACATGAAGCGTCGACACGCGCGCGGCTTATTTTTCCTGCCGCGGCCTCACACTCATCAGGTGGACGGACGTATGTTCGTGCATTCTTCTTTTATACCCACATATATCTCCACTGTCAGGGCCCGGGCAGCTGCCACCGAGCCTGGAGCCAGACGACGGCTCCTCGGATAAAAGCGGACGCACGTCTGATGTCAGCGGCGACACAGGCGGAGGGCGAAATGCCCTAAAAACACAACGATCCACGCACAGTGTTTTTTCTTTGATATTGAAATATGATCACAAATAAAAACACTGAATTACACCACATAGAGAAGCTAACAGGTGGTAAAGTTAGAAAACTCTGCATTGATCAATAATCTTTATCTATGCATAATTTCAGGCGACAGATTGAGCGCCATGTTTTTTTTATCTGTTCTGATTTGTCAGAACATGTGAGTAGGAAATGTCTGTTTATGATGGTTGGAACAATGAGAAATATTCTCAGTAATAACCTCAAAACCTTGGTTCTGCTTTTAAAAATGCTCCAAAAACGCTCCCGTAGAGAAACAAACAGGTTTTAGAATCAGTCGCCCCAGAAACAACAACAGGTCTAGTTTGACGGACAGACGCAGCCGTCTCGCGGTCGAGCCTTGACTTTCCAGCGGCGCGGTGGAACCGCATATTTGCAGCTTTGAACTGGATCTGGGCTTGTTGGTTTATCTTGATGAATATTCGCAGGACAACAGTGGATGGAAACAAGAACTCACTCACATTTTCTTTTCTTTTTTTTGTACGATTTTCTAGGGATTTGTTTTCATTACGTTTCCTCGACTGTCCAATATCAACCTCATTTCTGTGGCGTTTCGGTCCATTATAAACACCTCAATAATCCCGTGAACCACACGAAAAGGAGCTGGTGTTTAAAAACCATCACTCTGTTGCTCGCTGCTGGAATCTGCGGTGCTTTTATTGAACAATTAATCTGGATTTATTAGGGATAGTGAGACATTAAAAGGGATAGAATAACTGTATGTTTTGCTTGGTGGTGAGCGGGAAAACATCTGTTTAAACATCTGTACCAAACGGACAGTCTGGTCGGAGTCAAAGGTGAACGGTCAGGTAATGTTTTAACCTGCTTCTTTAAAAAATGAGAATTCTGCTGCCGGCCTGTGTGAAGAAGGTATGAAGGAGGTATGAAGGAGGGACAGAAGAGGTGTAAAGAATGTATGAAGAAGGTATAAGGATGGTATGAAGGAGGTATACGGGAGGGATGAAGGAGGTATACGGGAGGGATAAGGAAGCGATGAAGGAGGTATAGGGGAGGGATAGAGGAGGGATGAAGGAGGTATAGGGGAGGATAAAGGAGGTATACGGGAGGGATGAAGGAGGTATAGGGGAGGCATGAAGGAGGTATAAGGGAGGGATGAAGGAGGTTTACAGGAGGCATGAAGGAGGTATACGGGAGGATAAAGGAGGTATACGGGAGGGATAAAGGAGGGATGAAGGAGGTATACGGGACGGATAAAGAAGGTATACGGGAGGGATGAAGGAGGTATACGGGAGGGATAGAGGAGGCATGAAGGAGGGATAGAGGAGGCATGAAGGAGGTATACGGGAGGGATAGAGGAGGGATAAAGGAGGTATATGGGAGGAATAAAGGAGGGATAAAGGAGGTATACGGGAGGGATAAAGGAGGGATGAAGGAGGTGTACGGGAGGCATGAAGGAGGTATACAGGAGGGATAGAGGAGGCATGAAGGGGGTATACGGGAGGGATAAAGGAGGGATGAAGGAGGTATGCAGGAGGGATAAAGGAGGTATACGGGAGGGAAAAAGGAGGGATGAAGGAGGTATACCGGAGGCATGAAGAAGGTATACGGAAAGAATGAAGGAGGTATGAGGATGGCATGAAGAAGGTATGAAGTATGCAGTAGGGAAGTACCAAGGAGGCAAGAAGAAGGTATGAAGGAGGCACGAAGGAAGGAAGGACACAGTAGGGAGGCATGAAGGAGGTACAAAGGATACAAGAGGGAGGTCAGAAGAAGGCACCAAGGATGCAGTAGGGAGCCAGGAAAGAAGGAAGGAGGTACAAAGGAAGCATGAAGAGGTACGAAAGAAGCAGGAAGGAGGTACGAAGGAGGCAGGAAGAGGTACAAAGGAGGCAGGAAGGAGGTACGAAGGAGGCAGGAAGAGGTACAAAGGAGGCAGGAAGGAGGTACGAAGGAGGCAGGAAGAGGTACGAAGGAGGCAGGAAGAGGTACGAAGGAGGCAGGAAGGAGGTACGAAGGAGGCAGGAAGAGGTACAAAGGAGGCAGGAAGGAGGTACGAAGGAGGCAGGAAGAGGTACGAAGGAGGCAGGAAGAGGTACGAAGGAGGCAGGAAGGAGGTACGAAGGAGGCAGGAAGAGGTACGAAGGAGGCAGGAAGGAGGTACGAAGGAAGCATGAAGAGGTACGAAGGAAGCAGGAAGGAGGTACGAAGGAGGCAGGAAGGAGGTACGAAGGAGGCAGGAAGAGGTACGAAGGAGGCAGGAAGAGGTACGAAGGAGGCAGGAAGGAGGTATGAAGGAAGCATGAAGAGGTACGAAGGAGGCAGGAAGGAGGTACGAAGGAGGCATGAAGAGGTACGAAGGAGGCAGGAAGGAGGTACGAAGGAGGCAGGAAGGAGGTGAAATGCGAGCCTGATAATCGTCTCCTTGTCAGTGACCCCGCGTCTCTACCTCCTTGAACCTTTTTCTAATGGAGCGGACAAATTGCTGCGGTTTGTCTCAGCATCAAAGCTGTTTTCTCTTTGGGGGAATTTACATAAACAACAAACAAAAGCCTCTTTTTTTTATATTCGTTCTCGTCGTAGTTTTTATCTCAGGGTCACGAACGAAGCAGCCGCCTGTTTGTGCTTCGTCCTGGGAGGCCTCTGATTCGCTATTTAGATTAAGTAACGGTGTATTCCAACATCACAAGGCGCATTTACTGCACACACACACACACACACACACACACACACACACAAAGGCTGGAAACCACTGATCCACTGCGCTGTATCGCAGCCGTGTTCTGGAAAATCAAAGGAAAGTGTGATTCAGAACATGTGGACGTGTCTGTAGTGGAAAGAAGACAAAAGCACTCTCCACTCTTCAGGCAGCGAGGTTTAATCTGTGGAACCAGAACCACGGAGCGTTTGATGATAAGTGGACATGATGCTGGACTCGGCTGATTTTCTGCCGCAAGTAACCAAGTACATCTACTCCAGTACTTATGCACCACTTTGTGTAGTTTTATACTTATTTAGTATTTCAATCTGATACTACTTTATACTTCACTACATATCACAGGGGAAATAATCTTTACACTATTACATTTATTTAAGTATTTTTTATTATGAGTATTCAATACATGGGACCAAAAATTGATTTTCATCCGATTTTGCTTCCATAAAATTATTGAATATATGGTTGAATCATGAGGCACAAAAGATGTATGTCCATGAGTGGATAATTACCCATCTAAGTGTTGATTTCTTTTCAATTAAAACCACAAATCTTTATTTTTGCAGCACCTTCCTAACACAAACTGCAGGTGAAAAAGTTTGTGTGCAACACGTCACCTTTAGATACACGAAAAAAATGACCATCAACGTAGCATAAGGCAAAAGATAAGTCCTACCTCGTTAAAATAAAAAATGAGATAAAATAAAAGTGAAAATAGGATAAAAAACAATGAAAAATATACCTATAAATTATGAAATATAAAAAAAACAGGTGAACAGGTCCTTCAGATGCAGATGTGACTCTTCTCTTAGTTAAAAAGGAGCGTTTGTCCTCTTCTTCTCTCATTTTACGTCTATGATTTGCAAATACAACAAATACAAATTCAATCTCTAAACTTCTCTCGTGGTTTCATTTCAATAAATGTTCAACTGAACCAATACTTCACCATCACATCAAACTTCTATTTTTAATACTTTAACTACATTTGGCTGAAAGACAACTTAGACAACTGGAAGACAAATAAGGTGAATATAAATGATCATTTTATATATATAGGGCCTATTCAGAAATATTTGCATTGTACGCTCCAGCATACTGGCATTTTGTGCAAAAGAAAAGTTTCAGGCGCTTCAGAGGCTCCGTCACATAACCTGTTTGTGTAGAATATTATGAAATGACTGGGAAGAAAGTTGTAGAGCGATATTTGGAATATTGTCAAACACATTGGAAAAGGAGAAAATCGTATTTAATCCATTTATCTCTGATCAATCATCACATCGGGATTTATTAAAGTTAAACTTCAACATTACATTTTCTAGGTTTGAATTCTGTTCTTCTAAATCTACAAATCATAAAAACTCTTTATCCGTTGGATAAAGTGGAGCGGTGTTTAGATTCCTAAGGCGACCGGTTCTCACCTCGGGGCCCAGTCGCGACTTTTCCTGGAACGTTAAAGGCCCAAATCGCTGCTCCGTCCCCCGTGGCCCCGTCTCTGTGACCCCGACACGGGACGCGAGGGATGAAAGGTCTATAAAGAGAAGGAGGAGGGGGTGTTATCTGGCCATCGGCTCAGCCACCACTTCCTCTCCTCGCAGATATGACAGTTTAGCGGCGCCCGTCACACACTGTCATCAGCCGGCCAGAAAATTACCCAAATACTCCAAATTGAGCCGCAGACGGGAGGAGGAGGAGGAGGCGAGCGGGCCGGGGCGGGAGAGGAGGAGAAGAAAAGCCTTCTGTGATTTAAACCCTCCTGCAGCTCTCTGAGGTCACGCTGGATAAAAGCCTCCAATAAAAAACATTTGGAGGAACATTTTTCTCCATCGATCTTCCCCTGCACAATCTGTCCGTGCACAGCTTTCCATTCATCAGTTTTCGCAGAGTTATGACACAATAAATCCTTCACTTTTTATGCAGCCGAGATTTACTTCAGCCTTCAGTTAAAGGAAAATGTTGGGGGTTTTTTTACAGCTTGGATCCCATTTTCATTGTTTTTTTTGTTTTTTTGTCTCTCGCGAATGTTCACATTAATCACATGATCAGTCGCATTATAAACAAACTCCAGTTTAATCAAATGATCTAAATTTAGTAGGTGAGTGGAAATAGCACAGAATACAATCATGTGATTAATGCAAGAGAATTAAAACAAAGTAGATATTTAAAGTGTGATCGCTTTAAATATCTGAAACTACTGGAAGTCAAGTGAACACATTGTTCAGTAACATACATGAATCAGCTGTAAGCCTGCACTGGGTTTACATCAGAACATAAGCTGCAAGTTGAAATGTCATAGAAAAAATACAGTTTTAATCATCTGTGGATTTAATTAAACGTCTTTTTATAAGAATCATAAACGCTCAATTATCATTAAACAGGCAGCTGGACATTTTCTGAGAAATAAGCTCAGGCAATGAAAATCTAATTATATATGAACATATCAATGTTTTTATGAACACTGATTCTTTAATGTATTTAATCAGCTTGATTTTTTTTTAAACTCTTCAATTTATTGAACTTAAATATTTTACTTAAACGGCCTCAATCACTGAGGAGAATAAAACCTCACATACCAGTTCAGAAGATAAATATTCGTATTTGTATGAACTTATAGTTCAGAACAGTGGTAATTGTGGTGAAATAAAGTCTCCTGCTTCTCTGAGTGAATAAGTGGAGAAGGATGAGACGTCTTTTGTTTTTTTTTCCTGTGATATTGATGCTCTGAACTGATTGATCGAGCGATTTATCGATTTAAACGTAGGCGTTCTGAATCAGGTGTTTAATGCTAAGTTACATTCAACAGTCAGATGTAAAGATAAATTCGAGAAAAAATGCAAATACCTTAAGGAGCATGTAGAGTCCTGACGGACATTTTATACTGTTCAGCTCAGTCTCAGCAAGGAATGGTGACACTTTCTGCAGATTCTTGGTTCTATACAAGTGTATTTTCACAAATATTGTTTAAAGAGACGTTTCAGTATTTTTGACATTCCTGACGTTCCTTCAGGTATCTGAAGCATAGAGACATAATGTCACTGATTCTCCTTTTTTTGATCTTTGTAGTGATTTTCAATATAAAGTTTGTTCATTTAAGTGAAACTGAGCCACGTCTGAAACATATCATCCAATGTATCCATGGTTACGGATGTCAGCGTTTCCCTCTGAGATGAAACTGCAGTGAAGAGCAGTGGTACTGGTGTTTAGAGATGGTCAGTGTGAGGTACTGGTACTGCTCAGCTCGCTGGAAACTCAAGGAGGTTAGACCAAAAATAAAACCGGGGACCAGGTTTTGGTCTTGAAACACACACACACACACACACAAAAAAAGGGGGAGATGACCTCATACCGTCCGCACCATGGAAACGCACCATGTGTATAATAGATCTGATTCTTTAATGATAAACTACAATATCAATATCAGATCCTGGTCATTCCAACAGCGAAGTGAAACTGGAGGAAAGTGAATCACTTATTAACTGCACATGCTCAGTATCTGACACACAACGACCCCCCAGAGACCGAAACCTGATCCGTTATTAACCTTTGGAAAAAGTCTCTGAATGATGAATGATGGAGGGACAAATCAGTGAGATTAGAGAATAGTGTGGGCATGATAGGATGTTTGTGAAATTTGGATTTTTGGGGCTATTTGTGCTGCTGAAGCTGAGTTGAGCCTCCACCACAGTCCTATACAGTCCTAGTCGCGGGCCTGCGGCGTGACGTGTGCAGCGGCGTGTTCCTGAGCGCTGCACATGTCACTAATTGCTTTCACAGAGCGGCAGAAGGTTGCAGTTCCGTTTGGCACGTTAACCCTCGGCAGGAACCAGCTCCCCACATTCAGGGCCTGTTTGTCCCTGTCTCGGCGGCGTCCAGCTCAGCACAGTCGGCCCTTTATCTGCGCTCGGCTCTTTCGGCATTAGTGTCTTAGACAAGAGTTGTTTTTTATCAGGCTCATAATTCAACCTTTACAACATGAGCAAACATTCCAAAGGTTTTTTTTTTTTTTTTTTTTCTGCCTGCTGCTTCCAGCCGCTCAGTCCAGGCCTGCTGCTCACTTTTTTAATTGAATTGTGACCATTAAAGCATCTTTCTCTGCTCCCAGGCTTCATTTATCAGCGGCAAAAAAAGCTATTAGTCTCAGAGAAAACAACACATAATCCTACTGCATTTATTTTTCATTTTTTATTTTTTATTTTGCATTTCGTTGTGTCCTTGGGCAAGCTGCTGAATCCTGATTTGCCCTGAGTGAGTTCTCTATATCGCTACCGCCATCAGTGTGTGTGAATGGGTGAATGGACACTTGTAGTGTGAAGGGTCGAAAAGACTAGAAAAGCGCTATATAAATGCAGGCTTTTTACCATTCAATTAATACACGTTGAAGTCGGTTGAGGACTTGACATGAAGACTTGTCACTACACAGAAAATCATCACATCTGTGTGATTTAAGCTTCAGGCAGATTTATATTTCTGTTCCTCCGAGAGGCAGATTTTCCACATTTTGCGGCTGAGGTTTCAGATGAAATGATGAGATGGATGAATCCAGCAGGGTCTGACTGCGGCTGTAATTTGTCACCTTCTCTTCCTGCTCAGATCGGTTTTTTAACGTCCCAGCTGACTGAGCCGTAGGTGGAAGCTGCTGTTATGAGTCCAGCGTTATGAAACGACATAAAACAACTGATGGAAAACAGCAGCAGCAGCAGCAGCAGCAGCAGCAGGAGGAGGAGGAGGAGGAGAAGAAGAGTTGTGCTGTGCTGCAGAAGCTGGATCAGTCTAAACACACGTAGAGAGAATCTCGCCAGGAGAGTTTTAAAATAAACACGACTCTGGCACCAGGAGAAGTCGTAAAAAAATAAAACTCCTCTGGCAGTGTGTGTCTGCAGCGAAAGGTCTTCTTTGCATGTCTGCTACTGTACGGACACACAAACACACACAAATTACTGTAACACACAAACTGTACCACACTGTAATATACTGTCATATGCTGTAAACACACTAATACTAAAACATGCTGTACCACACTGTACCACACACTGTAATATACTGTACTATATACACTTTACTATTTACACTTCAACACAATGTCACATATGCTGTAAACACACTGTAGCACTGAAACACATTGTAACTAACACAGACTGTAACATACTTTAACCTAAGGATGCTCCATTATGTAAAAAAAATCATTATCACGATTATTTTGGTCAATACCGAAATCATAATTATTCAAAGGATTATTTGTTAGTGACACAATGTGTTTATTTAGCATGAGTGACTTTGTGCTCTTGTAGGAGGTGGTTAAACAGATTTGTTGTGCTGCCAAGAATCGTGGTTATCACCTTATTGCAAATCTCGCACATTTACATGTGCTTCTGGCCCTCGTCAGATTGTTGGAACCCAAAGTGTTGCCAGATAAGAGAATGTTTCTGACCCCTCGCTGCCATTTGACTCACAGTCGCCCTGTCGCGCATTTGTACATCTCTTTCAAAAGTTGTGTAAAGAAGATGTCATTTAGTTCATTTACTTGCACATCCTCACTGTTACACACTGTAACATACTCTTTAACACACTCTGTAAAACACACTGTAACATACACTTTAACATACACTAACACACTGTAAAACAAGTGTGCTTTCACAGTAGTTGGTGTGCAACAAACAGTCTATTCAACAGAAATGTATTTTCTGTTCGTTTTCATTGCACTTGGGTGAAATAAATCAAGCAACTCATACTGTAACACACTGTATCATACTGTAACACACTGTAATAGACTAACACACTGTATCATATTTTAATAGACTGTAACAAACTGTAACACACTGTATCACACTGTATCATACTGTAACACACTGTAATAGACTAACACACTGTAACACACAGTAACACATTGTAGCATACTGTAACACACTGTAATAGACTAACACACTGTATCATATTTTAATAGACTGTAACAAACTGTAACACACTGTAATAGACTAACACACTGTATCATATTTTAATAGACTGTAACAAACTGTAACACACTGTAATAGACTAACACACTGTATCATATTTTAATTGACTGTAACATACTGTAACACACTATAATAGACTAACACACTGTATCATACTTTGACACACTTTAATAGACTAACACACTGTAACATATGCTATAGACTATAACAGACCGTAACACACTGTATCATACTGTAACACACTGTAACATATGTCATAGACTGTAACATACCGTAACACACTGTATCATACTGTAACATACTGTAACATACTGTAACACACTGTATCATACTGTAACTTACTGTAACATACTGTATCATACTGTAACACACTGTATCATACTGTAACATACTGTAACATACTGTATCATACTGTAACACACTGTAACATACTGTATCACACACTGTAATAGACTAACACACTGTAACATATATCATAGACTGTAACATACCTTAACACACTGTAACACACTGTAACATACTGTAACACATTGTAACCAACTGTAATAGACTACAACATAAAGTAATAGGCTGTAACCATAAAAGACATAACATGAATGTAATTTTGTGCATTAATACCAACAGTAAACAGATCAGAATAAGCAGGATCTCTGTCAAACTGTAAAATTTAGTTTATGCAAAGATTAAAGAACAAAACTCAATTATTCGTTTCCTCCAGCACAGAGACTGATGTATAATATTAATAATGTTACCGGCGGTTATATCTAAGTCTGTGCGTCTTACGGGATGGGAGGAGAGAGAGGGAAAGAGAGAGAGAGAGAGAGAGAGAGAGAGAGAGAGAGAGAGGGAGAGATTACATCACCTCCTGCTGGATATGCGGCTGCAGTGTCTGAGGCGGCTTCAGTTTGGCTGCAGCGGGACCAGCAGCAGCCGGTTCGCCAACATGTGGACTAACAGACGCGTCCTGCGGGCCGCGGGGCCGTCTCACCGGGACCTGCTGACCGGGACTTTCTGACCTGGACCCCGCAGACCGGGACCCGCAGAGCGGGAGCGCGCAGGGCTGAATCCGTGTCCTCCGGCAGGGACCCGGGTCATGGACTGTGCCGCGGGGCCTGCAGACCCCTCACACGTCGCCTCGGTGCTGCGCTGAAGCCGCAGCCGCAGTCTGGGAGTTACTCAAAGTTTTGGAGCGGTTCGTGGCGGAGTTGCGCTGCGTCCTCCGTCCCCGGATCACACATCTGGACCTTCTCCCTGAGGCTGCCTCTGTCTGCTCTGGTGTTTCACCGTCTCCTCTCTGCCCCCGGATCGTCCCTGGTGCCCTGTCAGATCCGGGTCTTGAGGACATGGATCGGGTCTGGATCTGGTCCTGGCTGCGTGTGCTGCTGGTGTGTGTGTGTGTGGGCAGCAGGATGGAGGCCACGTGCCAACACTTCTACCTGCTGCGTCCGGTCCCCAGTGACTCTCTGCCTATAATGGAGCTGAAGGAGGACCCGGACCCGGTGCTGGACCCTAAGGAGCGGGACCTAAACGAGACGGAGCTCAGGACCACCCTGGGCAGCCACTTCGACCCGCACTTTATGTCCGTGACCCCGCCGGAGGACAAATACGCGGGGATCGAGGACGCGGGCGACGCGGATCCGAGGCAAAAAGTATCCGGGACCATGCCCAAGGAGATCCGAACCCTGGAGTTCGAGGTCCAGCACGGGAAGAAGCAGAAGCCGAGCAGGAAGCTGCGGCGGCGGCTGCAGCTGTGGCTGTGGTCCTACGCGTTCTGCCCGGTGGTTTACGCGTGGAGCGACCTGGGCTGCAGGTTCTGGCCCCGGTACGTCCGATCCGGGACCTGCTCCAACAAGAGGTCCTGCTCGGTGCCAGAAGGGATGGTCTGCAGACCCGCCAAGTCCACCTACTTCACCATCCTGCGCTGGCGCTGCCTGCACAGGAAGGGCGGCCTGAAGTGCGCCTGGATCCCGGTCCAGTACCCGGTCATATCCGAGTGTAAATGCTCCTGCCCGAACTGAACCGGAACCGAACTTTCGAACCGATCCTTTATTTTTTTATACACAAGCTGCAAAACACACACACACACACACAAAGTGAAAGAGAGAATTTACCACTGATGATCAAACATAATCAGTTTAAATCTTATTCTGACGATGTTTCAACATGTTAAAGATTCAGATTAAGAAAATAAGATTTTAGACTGAGTAGAGATTAAATCGTTATTTTTTGCAGCACTGTCACAGTCAGGATGTATATTTGATGTACATGTTTTTACTTTATTTTATGACAGAACTTTGTATAAAAAGGTCAGTATTACTAATATAATCGAATCTACTGTATTTGTATCTTGATTGTATCTGTTTGTATTTATAATTGAAAGCATCATATATGTTATATGAGCTGTTTTCTGTTTCTGTGGGGAGAAATATGATGAATTCTGCTCTGACTGTTTGACACAAACAAGACTGAAAATTCAGTTTTGTCTTTTCACAACAAGCAGAAACTGTCCAATAAAAACAGGGGAGTTGGTTTATGAATGAAAAGAGTGACTCTGTTGGTTTGTTTCTGATGATTTGTGGAAATAAAACGACTGTGAGGAGGTTTTTTTGTACAGGTGTGTTTCACCTGCTCGACCGGAAACACCTGCCCTCATCGGAAGTGATAAAATAAAAGTCCAGGTTTTTGGTCCACGACACATCAATTGTCTCAAATTCAATTGTTGCTTTTCAATTGGATGTTTTACTGATTTTTATAGATTGACATATTACATTCAACATGAGTTTATAAAATGTCACTTTAAACGAAATGTTTAAAATAATATTTTCTTATGTCAATATAACTCTACCAAACTAACTATAACTAATGTCAGTAAAACAATTATGTTCAATGTAGATTAACATGTAGGCGAACATTTATTTTATGATTGTATTATATCAAATATGGATTAATAACATAAAATTATGTGAAAAATATTAACTTACAACAGCACATTTTTGTAATGTTTAGCCACATTATTTCTTTTATAGCAGTCATATTTTCATAGGAAAATTATTTTATACGTGTAAATACCTTCATTTCATGATTAATAAGCACACGAATACGCATGCGCTGTTTATATGTTAGTGACGTTGGACTATATAGAACTTTCACTGAAGGCCTGTGAGCGCAGAGGGAGGGGGCGGGGCTTATCCTGCTGCTGATGATGTAACGTTTCGTGGACTGTGATTGGCTGTTTTGGGATTGTCAGCGAAATGATAGGAATACTAGAAATACTGCAGGAATAAACATTGCAGAACTATAACTAATAATAATAATAATAGTAATAATCCTAATTTTGTAAATGTCTCACAAAGATAAATGACTGACAGGTCAGCAGTTGCCATGGCGATGCTACTACCCTCTAGTTGAGGTGTTGTACCTGTTTAAAGCTCATTATGATCACAGTTTATAACTGAATATTTTTTTTAGTCGATGTTTCCATCAAAGTGTGAACATATACACCAACACTGTCATGTGGTGTAACCCTAAAACTTGGTACCAGATAGTTTGACTCTCTTTTAAAAAAAAGAAAAATAAATAAATATATAAAACACATGATATCAACCTCAAAATATCTGCCTTTTTAATCTGCACTAATCTATAAAACATCTGAAAGTCAATCACTTTTTGGTGTGTATCTTTTAATGTAAAATAATTAAAAACACCAGAAGTGTTAAATAAATTTTGATAATTGATTAATGAATATAAAGCCATTTTAAGAAGAAAATGTCTAAATTCTCTGGTTCCAGCTTCTGACTGAACTGTCAGACTGAACAAAGCACGACAATTTAGGTTGAATCTTCAGCTTCAGGGAACAATTTTACACCATTAAATGAACCAAAGATTAATCAGATTGAACAACCAAAATAGTCATTATCTAACTTTGTTTACACAAGATGCTGTAGGCTGTGATATAAGAGAATCTATATAAACTATTCAGAAAGTGAAACCAATCATGAGAAGATCCAATTTCTGAAATACTCATCAAAAAAGATTGAACTTTACCATGATATTCTAATTCTTTGAGATGCGCCTGTATAATGGATTTACATCTTAATGGGCTTAATGAGCACCATAAGGTTTTTATGCCCAGGTTTTTGCCTCCCAGGCTGTTTTCTCCTTGTCAACAAGTCTCAT
This sequence comes from Eupleurogrammus muticus, assembly GCA_036785175.1. Classification (NCBI taxonomy): domain Eukaryota; kingdom Metazoa; phylum Chordata; class Actinopteri; order Scombriformes; family Trichiuridae; genus Eupleurogrammus; species Eupleurogrammus muticus. Next base: position 9,656,036 of record JAYKQN010000015.1, on the reverse strand, counting down.
GGTTGGATCCAAACCAACATACTGATCTAACAAGCAGGTTTGGTCATTTTAATTGTTTATAAATGGGTTTGAAGACAAAAAAGAGCAAATATATATTTATACTGAGGTTATTTATAATTCCAGCGGAGATTGCAGGGGTTGTGGTTGGTAGCACAAAGAGCCGGCAAAGCTGTAAACAGAGGCATGTTCCTGCACATGCTCAGTAACATTTCCCCTCACACACTACTGGGCTCAGAGGCTGAACACATGACCTGTTATTAGTCTTTTGAGTCATTTGTTGGTTTGACTCAAAAATGACTAATCACTTCTGTTGAAGAACAGCCGCAAGAAATCACAAGGAGAGGTGCAGAGAATACTTTAAGCCTTAGTAACACTTGCTCACACACATTATATACATTTATACATATATCATGTGAGGGTGTGTGTGTACTCTCTCTCTCACAGATACATACACACACACACTCACACACAGCAGGACGGATGCTGAGAAAACAAACTGCGGAGGTTCTGACAGGTCGCAGTGGGAGAAGCCGGATGTCACACCGAGCCGTTTCAAGGTTTTCACTGTGGTGCGAGGAGACAGGCGGCATCTGTAGCCGCCCACCGGCAGGGCCGCCGCCGCCAGTACACACACACACACATACACACACACTATATTGTTTCACAATCTAAATCCAGCTGAACTCCCCCTCCACCCCCCACCCCCCAAAATGCCACCAGAGCTGCCATTCGACAATTACAAGTAAACTTTGTGTGACTGGACTGTGTCAGAAATCAATCTGTTTTGGTGTGTTTTATACAACACGTTGGTTCCTCCCTTCAGGTTCTGTCTGAAACAGGCTGTGTTAGATCCTGTCTCCTTAGGCCCCGCCTCCTGATGAGCCCGCTCTGATCTGATTGGTCAGTTTCAGGAAGCTTCCTGTGTCCCTCGAGGCTCCATAAACACACTCTAGTGGTAGAATTTCACTTATTTTTTTTCTTCTTTACTTCAAATGTCAACTTCTCAACATTCATCCACACACACAATCTCAACAACAACCTCAGCAGGCAGTGTGTGTGTGTGTTTGTGTGTGTGTGTGTGTGTGTTGACAGTTATAGTATTAGAACAGCAGCAGATTGATGACAGTCTGGCTTTCTTTGTGCCAACAGGGAGACTCCTTGAGCCCAGACAGATACACAGTTAGGTAATCCCAGGCTGTGTGTGTGTGTGTGTGTGTGTGTGTGTGTCTAACATTGTGGGGTAACATAAATCCTCCTGACAAATTTTGAGATATAGAAACACTTTGCTTGGAATAAAAAAATTTGTTGTGTTTTTTTCCACACACAAAAAAATCTGTTTCGCTTTTTGAATAAGTTCATGAGGAAAACACAAACTGGAACAACGGAGAGACGTCACACACAGATCAGAACAAAGATTATGCTGTCTATTTTTGTTGTAGCAGAATCTTAAGGTGCCAAGTTTGAACAAGCTGCTTGAGCTGTTTTTACTAATACTTTAGCTATATAAAGCAATTATTACTTATACTGCAATTAAGGATCTCTAAATCATTTAATCTGCAGGCAGCACTGACAGCCACAGGGGGGCAGCAGAGTGTTTCTGCCATTCACACTGTATGTGTGTGTGTGTGTGTGTGTGTGTGCTACACTGCCCTGCACTATTCAAACTGTTTATGCATACCAGTGTGCTGTGAGGCTCCTCTGTCGCTGCCTGTTTACTCAAACTTATTTTGGGAAAATTCCACCTCTCTGCACGGCTCTGGCCATAAATCACTGAATCTGCAGCTTTGTAGGATGATAGTTTCTGTCACACAACGCACACACACACACACACACACAGCTGTCTGACCTGCAGACCTCCTGTATATTGCTGCTGGTGTAACTTAGTATGTTTAATCTAGTATTAAGATAATATTATATTCATTAAAAATTCGATATATTTAGAACTGCAGGTTTTAATTTATCCCATGTCACAAACACATTCATTAATCTGATCATATTACACACTTAAGTGTCTGTTTTCCACGTTTGGAGTTGGGTTCATTTACCTCTTAATTCAAATTATTAATCAGGAAACATGACTTATTTTCTGTTTTTTTTGTTTGTGTGAATTTATTCTATTATTCTGTTCATCCAATTGGTTTATTATCAGATTATTAATCCACTCACTTACTTAGCATTCCTGTTCATTTGTTAGTTTTAATAATCTGTTCATGTTTTGCTTTAGATTGTTAACCGATCATTTGCTCCTTTGAATAATTTGACAGTTTAAGAATCCATCATCACATTTTCCACACAGGTTCAGTTTATCAGTCTGCTTTCTGTCAACTCCCTTTTCGGATTGATTAATCTTCTCCTTTTATTATGAATCACTTTGACGTTAACGTGTCCAACCTGTAGACTCGAAAATAAAAAGAAAAAACGCTGCCTCCTGATTATGAAAACTTGACATGAGGAAGCTCCACTTTCAGAGCGATGACGACATCTGCTGCTGAAAACACGAACCACAAAACAAACAAACATTCATGTTCTTTAGGTACTTATGGTTTTATTTCAAATACCTTCAAAATGGCAGAGAGGCACACAGGCTACAAGTGTCTGAAGCTAGTAAGCCAATATGAGCACCAGATAGATATCACATGAAAAAAAACATATTTACAAATATAAATTAACACATATTTCAACTCCAAGAGACACTGTGACGGCATATGTATTAAAAAGAGAGAAAAAAAAAAGATAAATATGAGTGATGGTGGAATGTCTTATTTGAGATGATGAAAATAAATCAGTTTACATGTATTTATATTGTGCGTAGTGCAAGAAATACTGTCATTAATACAAATAAAAAAAACCATGTCATTCACATTCAATAACAGCTTTGGTCAAAAAGAACTGAAAGATGATGGAAAAAAAGCCAGATGTGTGGATGAGGATTTCACCGATCACAGACAAACTTCACTTTTTTTTTTTTTTTTTTTAAATCCCATTAACATCATGCTGCTCCAGCCGAAGACACGGGTTGAAGTGGGGAGACTGTTTTTTGGGGTGTGATGAGGACCAGCAGCTGGACCGTGGCAGTGGGCTGAGAGAGGAACCTGAGGCACTGGAGGAGGCGTCTACATCCTTCGGGAGTTTTTTTTTTTTTTTTTTTTTTTAGACCCACGTTTTACGCCCGTTTGTAAAACGCGATCCGACGAACGACACCTGCGACGAGTTTGGTTCTTCGCTGCTGAGTCGCTGGGAACAATCTTTAACTCAAGGGCCACTGACGAGCTTCATGGTCTTCATCAGCGGACAGAGCAGATATGAATAGAGCTGCGTTAACAGCTTTTCTGATAGAGGATTATTGAAAGGATTAATCCATTCCTTTTGTGGTTTTTGAAATGGTGTAAAATGTCAGCCACTGTTTCCCCAAAGCTGAAGATTAAACATAAAACGTCTTTTTTTAAAAGACCAGGAAATAATCAGATTTCAAAATCTGGAACCAGAGAATTTGGACATTTTCTTCTTAAAAATGACTATCTATTGTCAGAATAACTGATGATTAACGTAATTGTTGGCATCTAATGAAATAATTTACCTGACAGCTCTAATTAGGAGAAAACAGGCACTATGTCACATGACTGGATGGTCAGCTAACGTGACGCCAACCATACAAACTCTGTCCCCTGATGAAAAGCATGAGCTGTGTTCGACAGCTTTGGTGAAAAGTGAGTTCACCTTGAGCGAAAAAAAAACTCACTTGTCGACTTCACATGAGTAAAGTTCCGACCATGTGACGACTGAGAGGATTCTGTCCGCTGAGGAGGACCACGAGCTGCACTTGAAAGTTCCAAAAAGAAAAAAAATACAAAGTTGACCGCTGATCACGCTGTCACGTGACCAAATGTTCCCGCTCACCTGACGACGGCTGAGCGAGCTGCTGATGAAGATTGTGAGTGTTTGAGGATAAAAAAGCGAGTTGACCGTGAGTCCTGAATAAATTCTCCTCACCACATGACCGCTGAGCAAACCATCTGCTAATGGGAGCAGGAGTTCTACGTATCTCGGGGAAAAAACAAGTTGATCCGGAGTGAGGATTAATGTTTATTTCAGTTCAGAGAAAGAAGTGGACCTTCATCAAACCAAACTCCAAATAAGTTGTGATTTAAATTTCAAGCTTCCAGCCGTCAGAGCTGGTGAGGACTGAGGTTCCTCTGAACTTTCTCTAAAGGTTCTTCTGAGGTTCCCCTCCTCTGAGCTACTGAGAAAAAACAAACAAACTTGAGGAGTCAGGAGATACGTCAGCTGCGAGGATGCGGAAACAGATCTTTGCAGTTTGGGTGAATTGACCCTTGGTGTTTCCCAGTTGGTGTTTCCTGTTTAAAGGCTGCTGCAGGACAACATTATGAGTCCGGTTTATTGATAAGGTAAATAAGAAAAAGTTTCAACTGGTTTGATCCGACCAACAGTTTAAAACTTTACTTGAACCACGATGAGCAGCGAAGTTTCACCTCAAAGAAGCTGCTTCAAAAATAACTCCTTCCGCTGCTCAGCTTATTGATTAAACAATTAATGTGGATTAACTTCTTCAGTCCTGAGCTGAACTTTCACGTCCAACTCACCACTGGATGCGGAGTAAAGGTTCTGACCCACAGTGTCTGTGGTTTGATGCTTTCAGTTCTTTGTCCATGTAGGACACAGAGGACTAGAGTAGGAGAGCTGCAACTATCAAATATTCTGAAAGTCAATTCATCTATTGATTATTGAAATGATTAATCAGTGATGCATCACAATCGATGTTAAATGTATTTTTTTTTGTCCAGACCAACAGTCCACAACCTAAAGATCATCAGTTTACTATTATAGAAGAATAAAGAAACCAGAAGAGAATTGAATTTGAGAAGCTAGAACCAGAGAATTTGGAAATTTTCTTTATAAAAATGACTCAAATCGATAAATTAATTATCAAAATAGTTGTCAAACAGTTAAATAGTTGGTAACTAGCCGATTCATTGACTGTTCATTGCATCTCTATAATCTTCATACCTACGAAACTAGCTGCTCTCAATCTAAAATAAATACATATTGAAAAACTGTAGCTTATTCACTAGAACTGCAACGAGTTGTTGATTCATCAATTTGTTACCAACTATCACATTAATCACAAACTATTATGATAATTCATTAATTGATTTGAGTCACTTTAAAAATGAAAATGTTAAAATCCTCTGGTTCCAGCTTCTCAAAACGGACTTTTATCTAATTTCTCTATTCTGTCTTCTATAATAGCAAAGTGATGATATTTGGGTTGTGGACTGTTGGTCACATGTAGGTAGAATCTTCATCTTTCAAAAGAGTGATCAATATTTTACATAATTTTATGAACCAAACAACTACTCGATTAATTATTTCAATAATCAATAGATCAATCGACTGTTAAGCGTCGTTAGCTGTGATTCTATTTTTCGTCGCAGCCAAATGAGAGGATGTGTTCATCCAATCAGGTCCGTCCTGGAGGTGTCTGCTCTGGAAAGTTCCCTTGTGTAAATAATGGATCACTGCTTCACTCATGATTCCAGGTGGGAGAAAGTCCACCTTTTGTGTTTTTGCAGAGCTGTTGGTGACGTTCTGCGTGAGTGTCTGTGGAGGCGGAGCCAGACGTGTCCTCGCTCAGTGGTTGCGGGAGTTGAAGAAGCCCACGCTGGTCGGTGACTCCTTCACCGTCACCGTGATGAAGTTGGCGGTGACGTCGGTGACGAACACGTGCTCCAGGAGGCTGCGCGTCGGCCGCCAGTCCGTCTCCGTGTCCGAACCGGCGGCGTCGTCGCCCAGGCTGGGCCGGCTGTTGCTAGGATACAGCGCGGCGTCACGCTCCGACTCGCTGCTGCTGGTCTCGTCCGAGTCGCCGGTGCTGAGGTCGTTCAGGCTGCGCGTCTGTTTGCGCTCGTCCGGCCGCGCCCAGCCGCCGCCGCCAGTCAGCTTCTTAGCGTCGGATGGCGGCTCCTTCCTGTCGTCCCGTAGCCGCGCCTGCTCGGCGCTGCTGCCCGCCACCAGGCCCGAGCGCTGCCCGGGGAATGTTCGAGTGTCTTTGATGCTGCCCGTCGCCCCTTTAATAAACACGCCACTCCGTAACGCGGCCCTGGAGCCGCCGGCGTGGCCCCCCTGCAGGCCGCTGCCGGCCGGCTGCTTGCTCACGCTCTGCAGGTTGAGGGCTCGGAGGCTGAGCGCCTGGTTGGCTCGGTCCCGCGGCGAGGGCGACGCTTTAGAGAGGCTCGAGTTCTGCTGCTTGTGGTGGAGCAGCCCGCCGTGACCCCCCAGCCCGTCCTGCCTCCTCTGGCCCAGCAGCGAGCGATGGACCGTCGCCACGCCTCCGCTGAACCCGCCCAGCGACCCCGGACCGCCACCGGCCTTCAGCGACACCTTGAAGCCGTCCGTTTCTGAGATGGAGCGCTTCAGCTCGGACAAAGAGTTCTTACCGTGCGACGCGGCGGGCTTGTGGGAAGACGAGGACGACATGGAGCGGCCGGTCCAAACGCAGCCGAGGGACCCGGGTTTGGAGGATCCGGTCTGGGAGAAGGAGCTGCCGGAGGTCTGGGAGGCGGACGCCGCCTCGTCCCTGGAGCTGCGGCTCAGCCCCGTGTAGGTGAAGCTGGCCGGCGCCAGGGGCTTCTTCACGCCGGGCCGCGCCTCCTCGCGGGAGGGGCGGAGCACCTGGTGGTGGCGGGGGAGGGGGGGCGGCGGTGGGGGGAGGGGTGGAGGAGAGGGGGCGGGCGGCCTGCTCTTGGCCTGCCTCAGAGCCCTCAGGTCGGGGGGGAGGGGCTTCCTGCCCCGCTTCTTCTTGCCGGGGGGGTCGGGTTTGGCCAGCAGGATCTGAGGCCGCTTCTGGGGGACGGGCTGGACCCGCGGGCTGGGCTTCGGCTTCTTGATGTGCTCTTCATCGTCGGAGGAAGAGGAGGAGGGCGACGACGACAGGACGGAGGAGGACGACGAGGAGGAGCGAGCGGCGGCTGGGGTCGGCTGCTGAGGGGGCAGAAAAAAAAAAACATATATGTCACACGTGTGTTACAACTGAAACCACGAGGCATTACAGCAGAAGATAAATACCAAAAGTTTTATTGACTTTATCAAACCTACGAAAAGACTGGATTTATCTTTATTTTTGTGGTCTTGTTTTTTTGTTTGTATGATGTTTTGCAATTAATAAAAAAAAAAGAGAGCTAAATCACCAGAATCTTCCTGGGACGTCCTCTAGGCCTCTTCCCGTTCTTCTGGATCAGGAGCTCTCGCTCTTGTTCTCTGAAACAAAAACGACAAATTAAATCTACATTCAATAAATAGAGGTTTGTCTCAAAGCCTGAAATGGAATCATAAGAAACCAGAAATATTCTGATTTTAAAAAAATATTTTAAAAAATATACGTTCTGTTATTGTTACTAAACAACTTTCATCCTCAGCTGATCTTTTTTTTTTCCTTTTCACGGATAACAATGATTTTAATGTTAAGTATGTAAATCAATCCCTTCCATTGAAAAATGGCAAAACGAGTAACGTTGGACTTTATCACTTATAACAGAACAGGAATAAATACTGAACCTGTAAAAACCAGCGGCAGAGAGAGAGACAGAGGGGGAGGGGAGGAGATGAGAAGAGGAGGGGGAGGGGAGGAAGAAAAAGAGGAGGATTTATGCACTTTCTCTAGTTCAAACTACAATGTATGTTTTAAAGTATGAGATATTAAACACTTTCACCTGCTCGATGTAACTGTGACGTATGTGTTTTGTTTATTGAATGAATGTTGACCTGATGCACAACAAATCACCAATTATAGGACATTATGATGATGAATGAGTATGGTAAACCATTGTAACATTTAAAAGTCAGCCTGGGACTTTGAGATATCTGTATGTAAATTATGAACATATGTAACTGAATTACAAATGGTTCTGATTCAAGTTTGAGATCATTTGATTCTGATTATTCATAATTCAACTTCAAGATATTTTAATTCACCCCAATTAAAGATATTTGCATGCTTCTTTCCAGATATCTTAAAGTTACATAAAGTTTCACCGGGACGAAAACTAAAACTAGAACTAAAACTAGTCAAAATGTAACTGTAGATATCTATTATTATGGTATAGATATTTTGATTAGAGATATCCAAAATAGGAGATACCTGTAACTGTCCTTCTGCCTACTAGTCAGATAGTAATTACAGATATCTCCAACTACAAAATTAGAAAACCTCCGACAGATTCACTCACTCATCGCCAAATCATTTTCTCAATTAAAATGCATTAGATATTATTTTTAAATGGTGAAAAACTTCTTATTGTGTGTAAAATAAAAGATGTTTACCTTAAAGTTAGTATTTATTGATTCCAACAAACATTTGAATTCAAATATCATGTATGTTTAAACACTGAAAACATTAATGTATTAAAATAAATGGTGATAAAATTACGACAGAAATGAATAAACACACCTCTTGTGAAACGCTGCCAATAACCTCGGGTCCAAGATATTTTCTTCTGGCTCCCAACTGTTGTGCCTGGGAACAGAAAAAGAATTATTTCACTAAAACTGAGTGTTTTAAGTTACACTGTTATTATATACTACACTATTACTGACTTTTAATTAATCAATTATTAATGTTGAAGAGGGACAGAGGATTAAAGAAATAGAAAATATGAATATTCAAGAAACTGGAAGTGGAGACCTTGATTTACAAAAAAAAAAAGATTGATTAGAAAAGTGAAAAGCCATTATTTGAATTGGTTTCTAGTTTACGACAAAGAAAACTACTAATTCCTACAAGAACTGCATATTTGTCATTTTTTCTTTAAAAAAAATCAATCAATCAATCAATCAAAGCATTCTGTCGAAGACTGATTGATTAGTTTATCTAAATAAACACTAACATATTGATTAATATGCCAATTATCTTGATCAGTCTGATTCATAAGCATCTTCAAACGTCTTTTTTAAAATAAGTTTACTGTCACAAAGGACTTAAGAAACCGGAAAACTGGAATCGTTGAAATTAGAATTTTTGGAGTTAAAACCGAATAATCAATCATTAAAATTGATTAATTAAATGAGTTTTCAGTTAACTGTGTGTTTATAACACAGAACAGAAGATAAGCAGCTCCATAAATGCATTTTTCGTAGTGCTTTATATAAATAAAAAGAGAAAAAAATCTCTGATTGTTTTCATTGAATGTCAAAACATTCTGTCGATGAGTGATCGATTAGTCTTTGCAGCTCTACGAGTTAATGTAAATATTGAAGCTGGGGAAATAACGGCTAATGCTTTCTTCTGTCTGTAGCTTGAAAGAAGCAGAAGAAAGAGGAGAAAGAAAGAGGAGAAGGAGAAGAAAGAGGAGGAGAAGCAGAAATGGCTGCTCCGGCAGCGGGGCCCAGGCCGTGTCTTCCCCCGCTGAGGGGAGCGGGAGCCCGGCCGCGGAGCGAGCGGCGAGCCGCAGCCCGGCATTGTTTGGAGCCATGTTCCCAGCGCTAGCTGCGGGTTAGCTCCTCCTGCTAGCAGCGACTCACTTGGACGACCAGCCTCTCCACTTCACCAGATACTCGAACTTCCCCTGCGGAGAGAGCACAGTCAGCGGCCGTGAAAGTACCGGAGCTCCGCGGACACCCAGCGTCCCGCCCTGCCCGGGGTTCGCTTACCTTCCTCGGCCGTTTGCTGAGGATGCATTCCGCATCAAATACCTGGCCGACCGTGACCCCCTCCATTACTCCCGCAGCAGCCGCACAACAGCTCGCACGGCCGGGAGACGCGTCTGAGCCCACCCGGCCACCGTAGAGATAGTACACTATCAGCTTCTAACCGAGTAACACATAAATCAACCCTTTTTAACATTCATTTATTAAGCAATACTTAAAACATGTTATAATATAAAGCAACACTTTCTAACATATTAAATAAACATTTCTTAACACGTCTATATAAATCAACTCTTTTCAACATATTTATATATAAATCAATACATTGTAACATATTCATACATAAATCAATACTTTCTAACATATTTAAAAAAACACTTTTCAACATCAACACATTGCAAGCTATTCATATATGAATTGATATTTCCTAACATACTCATATATAAATCAACACTTAAATATTTATAACTATAAAATATTTATGTTTGACTCAACTATGAATTCACATATAATGAAATATTATATTATACCATCATCATGATCCAGACACTTGGCAGCATCTTATAAATAAAACATAACGCTGTCATTGTTCATTGATGTTGGAGGATAAACAGCTGTCAGAGGCAAGTTCGCAAACTGTAAACTAAAAACTTATTATCAATGACCTATAAATAACTAAATCATTACTGTGTTCCATTATTTTTAACTTTAGGTTAAGGATAGATAGGTAGATAAATGATGGATAGGTAGATAATAAATGCAGTTTAGATGGATAGATGATGATAGATACATTATGAATATTTCCCAAAGGGAATTTCATATTTTAAATGTCTCAACAGCCAACAATTTAAAAAAAAATACATTTCTTTACCAAAAGTGTATTGTAAGAATAGACATATACTGTATGTGTAACAGACGCTTTTGCCACTGCTGTACTTTGGAACAATGCGTCAACACGGTCGCCATCTTGTGTCGTCCTCAGTCCATCGACACAATATCTATTAATCGCTGAATTTTGATTGTATATAAGAGAGAATGTCACTATAATTGTTCGCATATGTAAGTAAAGTTTATAAAAAATGTCAAAAAGCGGAACATAACTGTCATTTTATTGTCGTATAGTTGTGTTGTGGTCGGAACGGTCAAAACCCCGACACAAGGTGGCGACCGTGTTGACGCGACTGACAAGTTTGGACGAAACACCTACGTTGTATCCTCACGCTTGAGCGGAACCCGTAATTCTGTGTTAAGACGGAGCGAGCTGAGTGTTGCACAACCTATAGCTCCATGGTCAAACATGTTGGTGATATGTGTTTCTGTCCTGCGGTAAATCCCAACTGAGCTCCTGTTTGAAGGTATTTACGTTTTTAAAGATGATATACGAAATTAAATCAATCTTTTTTCTGAATGGAGTTCTGGTAGTATGTTAGCTGCTAGTAGGCTAACTGTTAGCAGCCGGTCACTGATGGACGCTGCAGGTCATAGATGTGAACATCGAGTGCTGGTTCGTTTTGTTAAATATAGTTAAATTTAACAGTTCCTCACTTAAAAAGAATGTGGCTCATAGGTCTCTTATATCAGGTTATTTTTTAAGATTCATATTAGTTTTTTCTTTTAACCTTCTTTATTTATAAACAGCACCAACAATACAAATAAGGGACACGGATTTTATTAAACCAGTCAGAGAAATATCACACAGATCACAATCAGTCGAATTCAAACCGATTAAGGTGCAGTCAAAATATCTTGAAGAATCATTTATATTCAAAATAAACTAATATGTTAAATTTGAAGTGCCAATTTAAGAGTTTTACACCTTCCTAGTGCTTTTCTTACTATTTATTAGCATTTACTCTCCATTCTATGTCCATAATGCATACTGTGTATGTGGATCAACACATTCTGCGAATTTGTACATTGTGTTGTGTGTTTTTTATTTTTATTTTTTTTTATAGTTTTTTATCTTCTTCAGCTTTATTTTCTTCTCTTTATCTGTAACGCTGCAGTAACAGACAAATTTCCCCGTTGTGGGATCAATAAAGTTTTTTATCTATCTGCTTGAGGTAGATAGAAATTCTGCCACATCAGAGGTGATATTAACCAAAATATGAAGACAGACCCTATATATTTATATTGCCAACTAAAAAATCTCTAAAAAAGGCTTCACATTGACTTAAAGCACATTTAAAAATATCCATGGTTGACTGGTGGTGTTCAACAAAACATGGTCATTTCTTCATTTTTTACCATAACTCTTATCCACATATGACTCTCCCATAAAACATGAATCTATTTTATTCTGATCTGATTATATGAGGTTTCTTTCCTCCAAAAGAAAGTAAAGAAATTCTCATCCTGTGAAGTGAAACATTCACATTGTGAATGTTGTGTGTGTGTCCTGCAGGTGACTCGGGGCAGGTGCGTCCTGACGGCAGAATGCTGCTGCCTTTGCTGCTAGGTCATCGGGCGTCTGCGCTGCTGCCGCCCTGTGTCCGGACGCTCATGTGCGACGCCCGGCGGCCTCTGCGCTCCGAGGCCGAGCATTTCCTACGGCGGAGGCTCCAGCCGCGCTCCCACAATCAGAGCCGCGGCGCCAAGAGCCGGAAGAGGCCAAGCCAGGAGGAGGAGTGGAGGGCCAGGAACAAGACAGTGCTTACGTACATCGCTGCCGCCGGCGTGGGGATGATCGGGCTGTCATACGCCGCAGTGCCGCTCTACAGGCTCTACTGCCAGGTGAAGACACGACACGAGCCCAGGTATGGAACCTGCTGCCCAACTGTTCCACCCTGAGCTTTATTTTATTTTTTTGCAGGCATCCGGGCTCGGCGGGACAGCGGTGGCGGGTCACGACTTCAGTCTCGTGGAGACGATGAAGCCGGTGAAGGAACGCGTCATCAAGGTCACGTTTAACGCTGACACGCACGCCAGCATCCAGTGGAACTTCAAGCCGCAGCAGACGGACATTTTCGTAAGATCCTTCTCCATAATCTTCCTCTTCAGTCAATGAAATGTTCAAAACAAACTGCAGCTTCTCAGATATTAGTTAGATGTCTTCAATTAGACAGAAAACTAGTAAATATCTATATTTGAAAAGCTGGAACCATCAATTATTTAGCATTTTTCATTGAAAAACTACTGCATTATGAATAAATCCTTAAAATATCTGCATTTATCGCTAAATGGACTGAGGCTTTCTTCAGTGTCGATTTTTGATTTTAACACAGAAGAAAGTGTTGAGTTTCTGCTCATTAAAGCTCTATAACTAACATCATGTATAAGTTATAATACAATTGGGTAATAATGGAAACATCCTTAAAATGCAGTGCAGTAATTAATAAAGTTGGTGTCTGGGTGTGTGTTGTGCAGGTGGTTCCAGGTGAGACGGCGTTGGCCTTCTACAGAGCCAAGAACCCCACAGACAGACCCATCATCGGCATCTCCACCTACAATGTGGTTCCCTTTGATGCAGGACAGTACTTCAACAAGATCCAGGTGATCAGGTTCAGTCCACAACACTGTGCCAGCTTCACACTCATGTATCTGATGAGCAGAGGAGGTGTGATAAATGTTTGGTCGAGGGATAGTGAGTAAAATGGCAGAGTGAGGGCAGAGCCGTTTGGTTTGTGTTGAAAAGGTTTTCTTATATGGGAACACGTCGCATTCCAAGAATCCGACGAGTAGCAGAAGCAACAAAACATGCAAGATTTGCTGTAAAGGTGATAATTACGACTCCTGGCAACACAACAAACCTGTCTAACCATCTAACTATGTATTTGATTGTGATATTGTTTTTTTCCCCATAGTGGAGCAGCCTCAATCAACAGACAGGTGCTGTCCCAGAAGGGCGAGCTGAGTTTTAACCGTGTGGCGTGTCTCTCTGTCCCTGCAGTGTTTCTGCTTCGAGGAGCAGCGTCTGAACCCCCACGAGGAGGTGGACATGCCCGTCTTCTTCTACATCGACCCGGAGTTTGACGAGGATCCGCGGATGGCCAACGTCGACACCATCACGCTTTCGTACACCTTCTTCGAGGCCAAGGAGGGTCAGAAGTTACCTCTGCCCGGATACAGCTTTTCCTGATGGGTACCCGACCGGGTCACCTGATCGAGTCACCTGACCGGGTCACCTGAATGCTCCTGTCACACCTGTCACATCAGAAAGTATCCAAGACTCTTTTCTGTCTTTGCAGTAGAAAGATTTCCTGCCATGATTAATAACCAACTCCTGCTCTTTATTGTCTGTGAATACAAATTCCAAATCAAGACATTGTGTTGGAGTCAGGAAACTCTGTTTTATACTAAACAGCTAATATATGAATCTAATATATGAATCTAATGATAGTAATAACAATAGCTGCCACTAATTATTTTTAGTGTAAGATCTCAAATGATTTAAAAGCTGAGATTTCATCTTTTGAAAAAAAATTGTGGAAAGAATGGATCTGTGATTCATATGGAGAAAAATAAACTTCACTCTGTCTTTTTTTTTTACCCAAGTTTACTAATTGTTGAGGAAACAACTGAAGCTGTTGCTGGGTTTATCGCAGTCTGACCGAGTGAATGTAAAAACAAAACTTCTCTTTCTTGGAGATGAAAGTGATTGATAATCAAATTATAATGTGTCAGCCAATACAAACCTATTTTATTTTCCACTGAAATAATGTTGCAGTGAAGGTTTGCTTCAGAGGAAGAAGAACAAACCTTTGCTTGAGCAGCGCTTTTGTCAGGGTTCTATTCCGGAAGTGAAAACTTCTAGAAAATTCTCAAATTTAAAAGAGGTAGAAAAATAATTAGTGTTTAAGATGAGTTAATAAAGTCAGAAAAGAGAATCTTGGATTTTCTTTTCTACATTTCAACTGCAGATGTTCTTTATTTGGCTCACAAGCGAAGTGATGAAGTAATCATCCGGAGGAAACAAGAACTTCACAAGTTGATGCTGTGATGGACTGAACTGTTTGAGAGAGAGCATATGTACATAGCAGAGAACATTTATCAGCTACTGTTTCTTCTGATAAACAGTGGTAATGACTGAAGAGAAATCAATAAATTCTGGAAAGAGTTTAAGCCAATTTTGAACTGTTAGGCTGTTTTATGCACTCAGATCTATCAAGACGTGACAAACTCATAAGCAGATTTACCACAGAAAACCACAGGCATTTTTACAGAAGCAGAATATCTGCATATTAGAGGTAATAAGTGGACATGAATTATTTCCCTTTAGTGGTGGATGACCAGTGTTATTGACGGGTCTCTGTATGTGATTAAAAATCATTAAAAGCCATTTAATTACTTTTACAAAAATTAAAGCCTTAAATGGCATTAAAAAACATTAAATTGGATGTTTTGGTACCTGCAGAAACCCTGTATTTGTGGTGGCAAAAAAACTTCAGGTAATTTTTCCTTAATACTAACTCTGGATTTTATTTATTAAATGTATATAGTTTAGTTTTTATGAGGCTTCACACAGAAACACATATGTTCTCTTCATAAATTGAAAATAAAGAAGTGAGTATTGAAGGTTTTATGATTGTGTTTTGAGACAGAATGTGAACCACGAGAAGCTCAGTGAAGAATAAATTAACCTGGTTTGTTTTTAAATTCTCAGAATTTAAAAAATTTGAAAAACTTTATTTACTTTGTTTCAGTTTGGACACCAGGGGGCAACAGATGAGCAGAAAAACTTCAAGGTCTCATTTCGAACAGTAATTATTTACACAATAAAGGAATTTCTATTTATAATATATACATTTATGTGGGGCTAATTCAAGATCATTTAAAAACGTAGACATAAGATTCTACTTCGAGAACTAACGAAATGAAGAGTATTAAAGGGAACAACCCAAACTACTTCTGAAATACAACACACCTGCAAAATCATGAATTTCCATAAATAATTCAGCTTTCAGTCAAATCTTAATTCTCACAACAAACTCTGCACCTTTAACCAGGAGAACATTTATTTAAGCCGTGAAAAACATTGACAAAGCAATTTGAAAGAATTTCTTTCCCGTGTTCGCCTGAGGGAGGATTTCTATGTGGTTGGGAACACAAAGATACTGTCAGGCTTTTATTTTGTAAGCTCAGAGAGGAAGTTGTTTAAAAAAATATTTCATTACGTAAACATAACTGAAACATGGTAAATCAATACTATAAGAAAATAATTTAAGGATACAGTGAATAGAATAAATATAAGAAGATTAAGTCATACATGTTTTTGATCTGTATTCTAATATGTATATTCTAATTAAATGTAAATATGAGATATGGTAATTTATATATAATAATTTTATGTATATGTATACACACACACACACACATATATATTATATATATATGTATATATATATATATATATATATTGTTCTAATCATTTAATGTAATATGGTCAATCTCAGTCTTGACGCTCAGACTATTACATTGAAAGTTTACCGGAAGTCATGTGCCATCCGACGCCGGGCAGCTTGACGTCACGCGGGGAGCGAAACGGCCCCGCCCGCGTCGTGACCGACGTCTCCGGCCTCGAATCCGGGCTCGGAGTTGCCCTAGCAACTCCACGGATGGACCAATCAGATGGAGGCCTCCCCTCCATCACCCCCCCCCCCTAACGACAGCAGCTCCGCTGGAGCAGGAGGCGGAGGGAGGCGCACCGGGACCCGTCACTTCTCCCTCTTCGGTCCGGGCTGCGGGAACCGAGCTGACCCGCCCGCGGAGGATTCCGATCTCCGTGCGTAAAAGCGCAGCGCGTCGCCGCTCCCGGATGGCACCGACTGCGCAGTGAGCGCGTCCCTCCGGCAGCTGTCCTGTGTCTGCGCTTCACCGCTGGACACTTGTGGCTCTCCGGACACCATCTGAACCGGGGCACAAACTTTTTGTTGCGTGCAAAACACGCGCGGAGTCTCCGCTGCGTTCATTGTGTTGGATTTTACGCGTCTTCGTTCTGCTCTCTTTGGGCCGGGGTGTTTTCAGGAGAAGGAGGAGGGGGAG
Source organism: Eupleurogrammus muticus (assembly GCA_036785175.1). Classification (NCBI taxonomy): domain Eukaryota; kingdom Metazoa; phylum Chordata; class Actinopteri; order Scombriformes; family Trichiuridae; genus Eupleurogrammus; species Eupleurogrammus muticus. Next base: position 9,639,395 of record JAYKQN010000015.1, on the reverse strand, counting down.
GAGGAGGAGGAGGAGGGTGGTTACATGCTGCCGAGTCTCGTCTCATGATGGGACGCAGCAGCTGTCATCCGCCGCGAGGATGAGCCACAGAAGCAGCCCCGCCAGGGCCTACGACTTTCTGCTGAAGTTCCTGCTGGTGGGAGACAGCGATGTGGGGAAAGGAGAGATCCTGGCGAGTCTGCAGGACGGAGCCAGCGAGTCTCCGTACGGATACAACATGGGTGAGTGTGAGGACGCCGTTTATCCAACCTCAACTCACTTCACAGGCAGTTTTGGATGCATTTACGCGCACGGGTTTTTTGTTGCGATTTTACGCACGGTTTGGGCAGCGCGAGCAGCGTGACTCCAGATCCGAACACAAAATAAAGTGACAGTTTAAACACATACGCACACACACGCACACGCACGCACACACGCAGACACACACGCGCGCGCGCTCGTGGTTTTGGCTAAGATCACATGACAGTTTGGCACCGAATCCCAGAATGAAGCCAGCCCTCACCTTGATGAAAAGGAATTGCATCGTTATTGTTCTCAAAGCATCGGGGGACACTGGGGACTCAGAGAGACATTTAAACACTGGGGAGCACTGGGGGGACACTGGGGGTTCCGTGTTTCCAAAATAATAACTTTAATCCCTGAGATAAAATAAAACTACTCCTGAAAAGGAGTAGATATTTCTCAAGTACAAAACTGAGAATTTGAAAAGTGTGGTTCCATATTACTATTTATGATACTTTACAGTTCTAATAGTAATGCAGATTCATTAAGATATTACAAATACATTTTTTGAGATACATGAACCGTATTTAAACTAGTTACAAACAAAGCTCTTGTGAAAACTCTTCCCACATGTTGGCTAATACATGGATGGTAATAATCCAGTAACAACATATTATTAGACCCTAAAATAACTTTATTTTTTGAAAAAATAATTTGTGTTTTATATGTGTTTTCCACCAAAGTCGAGCGTCTTAAAACAATCATCGCATCCTTCATGTTAGAATCCAGCATCTGGGAATTTCTGAATATTGTTAATTTTTCAAGTTTTCCCACTGACTGTTTCAGTCCACAATGGAACTATGACTCGAATGAAACAAAAAGACTAAAATGTTATGTAGTTTTCATGTAGGTGAATGAGACTAAATTACCAATCCTTGTCAACCTCAACGCACAACATGTTTTAAATAAGTACTTTTGACCTCTGTGTGTGTGTGTGTGTGTGTCTTGATTTCTCAGCGTGTCTCAGCTCGTCTCAGCAGCTTTTTGTGGGAAAACTGCACAGAAACAGTTTCACCTCGGTTAGTGAACACAAACAGCAGCAACCTTTTTTTGCATCTTGAATTTTCACACTAGATAAACACAAAGAGTCAAATGCAACATGGGTATTTTTGCTAAATCAATAGAGACTAATGTCCTGTGCACAAGGTGCAGCTTTATTTCTAATAAAACAGCAGAGCTGCAGCAATTAGTCGATTTAATAGATCATCAGTTTATGCACAGGTTTGCATAAAATTATTATTATGAAAAGAACTGTTAGTTGAAGCTCTGTTTAAAACATCAATATGATGTCATATTCCACAGATATGATTTATACAGGGTTACATTTTTGGTGTTTTGCCACTTCATGATTGTTGCTGTGTTCATGTGTTGAACCTGTGGAGGCCTGTGTGGTATTAATAAACGCTGCTGTCAGGCAGCTGCCGGTGACTCACTCGCTCCCTGCAGGCGGCGTCCTGGACGACGCGTCGCTCTCAGGTTTCATTCACAGTTTTCAGATGGTAACTGGCTGCCCGGCGGCCATGTTGGATGTTCGTTTTGCTCCCTCGAACACAACGGCTGCTGGTACATATTGTTCATCACCTCTCATAGAATCAACTTCACCTTCTGCAGTTATGACCGATGGGGAATTTATTCAGCATGCAGCTATGAACTTGTCCTCTGGATTTAGTTATTCATCCTCTCAATGTAGATGTAGTTATTCAGACTCTAGATTGAATCATTTTTCCTCTAGATTGAGTCATTCATAATTAACCTATTCTTACATATTCATATTCTACATTTAGCCATTTGTGCTCCAGGTTCATTCATTCATGCTTTAACAATTCCTGCTCACCATTTGCTCATTCATGCTATACCTTTTCACTCAATTTAGATATAGTGCTCTGGATTTAATAATTATATTTCTGGATTTAATTCTGCCTGTTACCTCCTGGCCGAGCATTGGAATGATCCAGAACCCTGCAGCAGGCTTGTTAGGAGCTGGATGAGTATAAAAGGTTTTACAGTAAGTCCTGTAGAATACGTTGGAGGATCTCAGAGAACGTTGTTGTGCGTTATCAGTGTTTCCAGAAGAATTTATCCTTATTAAATCCCACTGATCCACAGTGAGGGTGAGCAGCACGACGTCATGAGGGTGAATTCTGTAAAATCCAGAGCACAAGTGATTAAAACGGAGGTATGCTGTTACATTCGTATTCTCGTTCTGTGGATGAGGCAGGAAAAGCTATAAGTCCGGTGAGTTTAGAGGATCGCGGAAACACGTGGATGCGGCTGTAAACTTTGGATTTGTCACTCAGCGAAGCGGCGGCAGCTTTTTAATCTGCGGCGCTGCTCCCGTCACGGCCCCACTTTGTGGAGATAAGTGGATCCTCGCATGAAAATAAATCTCAGCTGGTGCAGCTTTAATATTTCAGGCATTTAGCCGACATCCGGAGCGACTTAGCGCGGCAGCAGGGGAAAAAAAAGCCTCAGACTGCTGACATAACCAGCAGCAGCCAGGAGGGGTCGAAGGTCAGCGATGACGGCAAAGCTGCTGCAGATGCAGGAAAGCTTCAGAATGATCCTGGATGGACAGTTTAGCAAATAGGCGAGAATGGATCTGATTGGCTGATACAAGGGAGAATCAATTTGGGAAATACTGAACAATAATAGTTTGGTAACTTTGGGAACTACAATCTGCTCTGATGTTAGATCCTTGTCACGTATGCAAATAAAGGGCTGTTTGTTCTGTCGCCATGGTTACTGAGGTTGTTTCCATGTGATTCAACTCCGACATGCACTGATGGATGTTGGGAAGTCGACATTTGGAGCGAAAAAGAAGAAATTGGGTGAAATCCTAACACTAGAGTCTGTTTACGGAGCCTCCAGAGGGACAGGAAACTTCCGGAAAACTGACCAATCAGATGAGAGCGGGCTCACCGGGAGGCGGGGCTTAATGAGACAAGATCTAAAACAGCCTGTTTCAGATGGAGGCTGAGCTGAGGAGCTGCAGGAAGAAGCAGCATCAGTTTCGAAGGAAGATATTTCATGAATGTTAAGCTGGAATTTTAATGAAAAGTTCGTCAGCTTCCTTCAAACATCATCGTCGTGTCGCATTTGAGGTGAGTCACGGTGCCACTGTCAGATACTTGCTGGTTTTTCTGAGTATCGAGGACCCCAGCGGCCGTTGACATCTCGTCTCCCATCAGGCCGCGTTGGCTCGGCCGATGGAAAGCTGCGGCGGCGCCGCCGGCCTTGATGTCTGCCGCCCGCCTCCCTCAGCCGGAGCTACGACGGCAGACGGAGACATAGCTGTGGTCAGCGCCTCCGTCCTAGGAACGCTCAGAGACCCAGAGCGAGGAGCTGCGATTACAGGCCGCGGCGGCCAAAACCACACGGGAAAACCGTCATTACGACTCCGAGACGCAAGCTCGCAAACACGCGGAACCTGGAGCTCATTGAATCCACTTAATGAACTGTTGATAATTACTCACAAAGAGGCGCATAAAGAAAAAAACTCTTTGCCTTTTGTTATCCATGTTCACAGGAGGTGAGAGAAGATTTAACGACCAGATTGAGTAAAAAGTATTACAAGGAAAAGTCCTGCAAATCCTACTACAATTCTGTAAAATACAGTATAATATTGCAGTGAAGGTTCATAAGTACTATGAGGCTGCAGTACCTCAAAATCACGTTAAGTAAACATATTTTGTTGGTGTTGATCAGAAGCTCTTTCATAACATCTTGTGTAACTTCAGTTAAAAAAAAAACTTCTCTTCTTGTTCTCGACAAAACCTCCAACAAACCACTAAAGTGGATCCGCAGGAAGAGTGAGTGTGTGTGTGTGTGTGTGTGTGTGTGTGTGTGTTGCCAGGAGAAGTTGACTCACTCCTCTGGACGTTTGATCCCACACACAAACACACACACACACACACACACACACACACACACACACATACGACCTCGGTCAACACATGAAAACACAGAGAGGAGGAAACATCTCGGTTCTGCGTTGCCAACAGAAAACTGCGGCAGCTCTGATACTTTTCTGGGTAAATGTGGACCCGTTAGAGGGGAGACGTGCAGTGCACTGAGGCTGAATATCTCAGAGGTCAAAGGTCAGTCTTCTCTCCGACCTGCAGATGTGCAGCTCAACCAGCGTGTTTCTGTATTTCCTTAAATATCAGGTTGTTTCTAGGTGAATCACCAGCACAGTTCTGTCCACTACTAACATTCCTCTGACCAGCAGGAGCCACTAGGAGCCACTAAAACAGCAACATGCAACAGTTCCAGCACGTGGACCTGGAAGCGATGTAAACGTCTCGTACTCTGCAGCACGTTTAAGAATCAAGTCGATTTCTTTCACATGTGTACATATATGTCTGTTTTGAGAGCAAGCGACACAAGCGATCTGACACACACACACACACAACAAGAGGCTTTACAAGGTGGGACAGTGATGCAATCATAGGGGCGGGGCTATGTACACGCACATACATTTATACAGGCAGAAAGACCACAACATGTCAAATGTCGATTGCTGTTTCCTAAAGATGAAGATTCAACATAAAATGTTTTTTCTTTCTAGACCAACAGTCCTCAATCCAAAGATCATCAGTTTATTAATAATATTTCTTCTCAAAAATGACTCAAATCAATTAATTGATTATTAAAATAGGTAGTGATTAATGTAATATTTGGAAACTAATCAATCTACTACTGCTTGCTACTGTACTACTACTACTACTACTACTACTACTACTACTAGTACTGTATGTAACCAGCATTAGGTTTACATCATCAGTGAACGCTGGAACACACACACACACACACACACACACCCCAGGCAGATACAGTCTGTACTGTTTTACTATTTTATTGTTTTGACGTGTGTCAACAAACCTCAGTGTTCCAATCTCTTATGTAACATCACTTTCCCAAGATGCTTCATGCATAATGCATGACTGTGTGTGTGTGTGTGTAGGTTGTACTGGTGTGTTGTGCTTCTCCTAGAATAACTGGTGTATTATGTCACATCTGATTCCTGCAGCGTCTCCGTCTCATTGCTGGTCATATTCATGTTTCAGAGCTGCTCCTTTACAGCAAATATCATGAATACATCAGGTTTATGCACAGGAGACATTCTGCAGCTAATAAAAATGTCTGACAGTTACATAATTCCAACTGAAAAACAACACATTTTGCAAGAAGGTTTGAGTTAGCGTAACTATAATGTTACGATGTGCTCGCTCATCTAAGGAAAGTTTATGCCAAAAAAGAAGCAGTATTCTTTTAATAAAAAAATAATAATAAAGTGAGTAATATGGGTCCATTTCACCTCCTGGTCTCTGTAGGAACACGAAATGCACAAACCAGCGTCAGGCGCTTTGCTGCTGTTTTTAAATTCTTTTATTTATTTTTTTTAATTCGATTTGATGTTTTCTGCGTGTGGAATAAAATAAAGTGGACCACAGCTGTCAGCTGTTTGTCCGCAGCCATGACGGTCGCTGCTCAGCCAGTAACAGCTCAGCTCTCCGCACTCTCTTAGGGTGTGTGTTTTATTGAAAAACATGTTGATTTACTCAAATTTTTTTTCCATTTTCAAACGGCGCCTGTAGACGAACTAGTTAAACGGATTTAGATGACTAAACACCCCGACAGCAAAAAAACGTAGAAACAGTTAAAATAAAAATATGTTGTGCTTCAGACATCAATAAAATGCAATGTCTTGCACTAATTATTCAGATGACATCGAACCAAAAAGAAACAACAATTATCTGAAATAAGCCTCTTCCACCTTTCTGAACATTTTGAATTCAGGACTTTCACTTGTAAATGAGTATTATTAGTATGTCCTCTTTTACCCAAGTATTTACTGCGTCCACCTCTGGTTTCTTCAGGAGTGCAGAACAGACAAACTGAACCATGACATGATCTATCATGTGGTTGGTGACCACCGTGCTTTCTGCTCCATGTCCTTTAATTTCCTCTAAGTGCACTAAAAGCTTGATGAGTACAAAGCCAGTAAGAACAATTGAACACATCATGTGCAGCTTCTGTAGACATCGGCTGACTTGAGCTGTGACCTTTGAAATTAGTTTTTTTTCGTTTAACCACACCAGGTGAACAAAGCTGACGTCCGTACATGTGTATATTCAACTGTACAACATATGGTTGTATGTGTGTGTGTGTGTGTGTGTCTGTAGCCATTGTGAAGGTGCATACATGCACACAGCTCCTGATAATTACTGTTATAAAAGAGACACCACTTTTGTTCCTGCTGAGGACTCGTGTGACAGCGCCTGATATTAACGGCTCATTTTGTGTCTTTGTGTGTGTTAATGTGTGTCGTTGTGTGTGTGTGTGTGAGTGCATGAAACAGAGGTGCTGAATCCACTCCTACAGAATCAGCACATCAACGCAGTGCATGTTTTAAATAAGTGGTTTTCAACCTCTGTATTGTGCGTGCGTGTGTATAAAGCTGGCAGGCGTAGGTAGGAACCTCTAAAACTCTCGAGGAAATAAACCCTGAGCCTTCCAGCGGTGGACGAGAGTTTTCTTTAATCCCGTGTCAGAGGAGCCGTGAGGAGCTGCTTCTAATTCCTCTGTGAACAGTGTGAAGATGCCGTAAAATCATTAAGAATAGGCACAGACGTAAAGTGTGTTCACAGAAAAATGTGGATTACACAGAAGCAGTCAGAAGTACGGACACAGCTGCTCATCAACGCCTCCTGAAGCTGCATTTCTGCCTCTTCCACATTGTAAAAGAACAATGAAATCATTCAAATGAGGAAATAACAGCATAAAAGGCTGAATCCACTTCAACCCAGCTTCTTAAATCTGATTATTATATAAAAAATGTTATTAACCAATCATCAATATTAACACAATCTGCAGGTTATATAATTTTATACTGAAAATCACCATAAAGATCAATACTGGAGGATCAATGATATTATGTCTATGGTTCAGATACATGAAGGTTTGGAATCACAGTAATACTCCACAAATAGTAATAATAATAATAATAAAACAGCCCCCCTCACCTTTGTTTTATTGATCAGCAGTTGACTATTTGTCCTTATTGGTTTCAGGAATCGACTACAAGACCACGACCATCCTGCTGGACGGGAGGAGAGTGAAGCTGCAGCTCTGGTACGAGGCAACGGGTTCCGATTTCTAACTCAAAGTTTACGGTTTCTTTAAAGAAACTTTTTTTTGTAGGAGGAGGCAGGAATGAACAGGAAGCTTCATGTGCGGCAGCTTTGACCTGATGCAAAGCTTCAGTCACATAGTTTGCGTTTTACTTCATAATTCTAATGTTGCACAAATATATAGAAAAGCGATTGGAAAAAAACTACTTCACCATCTAAAGATTATTTAACATGTTAAAAAGCCTATGTGGTTAAACATATATGTAGTTGAACTCAATTTATAAGTGTATATTTCTATCATTTTAAGCCTGATTATTTGTTTTATAGGGAATTGAATATGTTTTAAAATAAAAATAAAAAGCAGAAAAATAAATATGGCATAAACAAATAAACAGTAAACAAAAAACAAATAACAGAGTTGTAGGATGTTATATGCATATTATATTTATGTATTAATTTGCAGGTCTATGCGTCAAGGTTTTAGACCTGATATTCTCATGAATATTAAAATGTTAAAGTTAAATAATATACAGCATATATAGTTAGATCCAATATTTTCCCTGAATTAAAACGACAATCTGTTCCAACACCTGCAGTTTCTTCTTATAATAAGTAAAGAAACATCTGCCTAAGAAAAGACCCAAAAGACTCAAATCAATACATTTAGTTTTGAATCAGCAGATCAAGAAGATTGATTATTGGCAGGACAATAGAAAAACAAAATATACTATTTTTTGAAATTCATTTTTATATATTTTGTATAATTTTCAGTAGAATAAGGTCTATTTTTCCCAGAATATGATGAAATCATCAGAAGTTTTGTTCCACTGGGTGTTGATAAAACGCTGATATTGACTCCTGTGACGTTTCCATGGAAACGGCTGCAGCCCCGTCGCTGCAGGACGGGGCTGCGACGTGTCGCCGCTGTTTTCAAACAGAAGAAGCCGCGGGCGGCTGGCGATGCTCTTAAAGCTCTGAAGTGGCCGCTCAGGTATTTTTAGCGGTTTTGCTTTTAGCCGCGTTCGACGTTAAATTATTAACATGAAACTCTGATGTTGAAGCGGATGAGACGAGGGTCTGGGCGTTGAAAGCGTTTATGGAAAATACAACTGCAGCAAATACGAAAGTACATGTACACAATGTACTGCATTACACTACTGTAGTTTTCACATGTTTTCAGATGCAGATTTGGCAACATAATACTCATCAACTCATATTATTTATGTTCTTTTACTGCAATACTTTACATTTGACTATAATAATGAACTATATCAACTCATTAGTTGTAGCCCTAATACAGTATTTAACATCTTTAATACAAAACACTATATATATATATTTTTTTTTAAATAATATTTTTTTCATTTTTCATCCAAGTCAAATGCAATTCAAATAGCTTTTCAAGTGACAAACATAAGGACAGTAAATATGGATTTAGAGACAAACCAAAATAAGTAAAGAGGGTTAATTGAATAAGAAACTAATTCAAGATGGGTCGTTAATATAATGAAATGAAATATTAAGATTAAACAAACAAAAAATAAACTTCTAACGCAGATTAATCAGAGTAGATGTACTGTCAGGGATCTGGACAGACGAGGACCACATGAGCAATACGTTTCAACAGTTTATTGAAAGGGGTTGGGGAATGGGCGTGAGTCTTCGTGTGTGTGTGTGTCCCAGCGGCTGAGAGGCGTAGAGTGTAGACGGGGGTTGAGGGTCCAGGCTCTCTCGCCAAAGGGGCTGGAAGTCCTGGGGGAACACACACACACAGCAGGAGAGGAGTGGCAGGGCAAAAGTACCGACAAGGGCAAGGCAGTATCGTGGTCAAAAGGGCAGAAAGCAGGTCAAGTTACCGGGATTGTAGAGCAGAGGGTGGTCGGGCAGGTCCGGGATCGCAGGTAGGAGTCAGAGTAGTAGCAGGTAACAGGCAGGACAGGCGCGGGCTTAGCAGACGATCTGACGATGTGTGCTGGGAAACAGGAATCTTTATACAAGGCATGGTTAGCATGAAATGAGGAGCAGCTGGCTGGTTAACGAGGGAGTGGCAGCAGAGACAGGTGAGAGTAATCAGCAGATAATTAGTGCTCCTACCAGGCAGAGGGAGAGGGAGCTCACGACATGTACAGCTTCACTAACACATTTCTGAATCAAAGCTGTTTGTTTTAACAGAGAGATGTCAATGTGAGAAATGTCAGGTAGCGTGACCTTTGACCCTGACCGTGTTTGTGTGGTTTCAGGGACACGTCCGGTCAGGGCCGCTTCTGCACCATCTTCAGATCTTATTCCAGAGGAGCTCAGGTAATCTGCATCGGCTTCTGTAGACTTTCTGTCACATTGTTGCAGTCACAAATGTTTGATTTTGCAACGGTTTATTAAAATTAATGGAACTGAGTAAAGGGAAGTAATGAAATTTACTACCAGTTAAATTTATATAATGATTTAAGATATCAGAAGTTAACTGCAACAATTAGTCAAAATTACAAGTGCTCTGTTTTTATGCAGAAAAACTGAATGAAAAACTGTTGTGATTTCATGACTTGCTCCTTGCAAAATCACGATTTCCTAGAGAGACATGTAGCTACAGAGGGTTAGAAAATGAAAATGTAGAGTTAGCTCTAGGCTCCACACCTAACGTTTAAGTAAATTAGATTTAGGTAGTAGATTTTGTTGCTTATTTTCTCACAGGTTTTAATCAAACATATATTTCCTAAGCTATTTGAAATGTGCCAGAGGCGTTTGTGTTCTCTGTATTTAATGATGCTGTGAATCTTCAAACTGACGGTTTGTTTGGTGGAAGTTTGTTTGTGACATCGCTCTCGCCTCTTTGTTCCACTCCCGGTGGAGATCTCAAAAAGGAATGATTTCCATTGAACAAAGTTGTGTTGTTGTCATCACTCATCGGGCTATTAGTGGGTAGAGAAGAGGAGATGTCGCCATGGCAACAGGGACACCATCAGTGCAGCGAGGCTGAAGCTGATCTTCAGATTTTCGTGTGTGCGTGTGCGTGTGAAAATCACCTTACATCCATCTGGAGGATGATGGTGTCCATATGTTTAATTCATAAGTTGAAGCTTAGATTAAAGCTGCGGGGGGTGGGGGTTGGGGGAGACTACACTTCCCATGAGTCCGTGCGAGCCTGCCTCTCCTCATAAACACCCTCTGATCTGCTCCCCAGGGAGTTATTCTGGTTTATGACATCACCAATCGCTGGTCCTTTGATGGCATCGACAGGTGGATCAAGGAGATAGACGAGGTCAGTGGTCAATCGATCAGCTCTGATCAATCACTCAATCCCTGTGTGATCAGCTGTTTCTAGAAGCAAGGTTCAAGCATCTGAACACACAAATGTATTTTTAAATTATAAATAATCACTGATCATCAATAATTGTGTGATGTTTCTTTAGTTATAATCCCAGAGAGCAGGGAGAGTGCAGTTGAGTTTATGTGAACATTTGTTCCCATAAAACATTTACATCATTCTATCTTGGTTCTGTGTTACATAAAACAGCTAATTAATTCATCAAGTGTGAAAAAAGCAAAAAGATTGTCAAATGGTCTTTTTTTTTTCATAAGCACCGGTCAAATTTAACCCAGAAAAGCCTCTATGTACAAAAACATGTGTCAGCTACACACACAAAACAACAAATAGTATAAATATTTCTATTTCTGTGTAGTTTAGGTCACTTTGAGAAAATGAGCAGTCTGAAATAATCCAGCTGTCACAGCTGCTCTCAGATACAAACGAAAGTGTTAAAATATGATCTGAATCTTGTGTGTTTTTTTCTTCAGCTTCAGATTCCAGCAACAAAAAGAATTTGAGTCTGAAAATGCTGTAATGTTGAAACATTTCTCTCCTGGATTTGACTCATGTGGGTAACTGAGGCTTCATATTAGCTTCAGATCAGCTGAATAATGTTTGATTTTTCTCTCATCTCACTTTGGGCTTCATGAAGATCTTTTAATGTCCAGTATGAACAGGAGGAATCATCACAGCATAAAAAAACATCTTTATATTTAATTATTTTTATTTAAATATATTGTGAACTTGTGAATTATTTAAATTTAATGTTTATGTTAATTTGTGTTTGTGTGTCTTTAACACTAGAAGTTCTAGAGAAAGGCTATTTGGCCCTTTTACCTAGAAAACCCACAAGAAGGCCAATTGGCCACAAGTCCCCCCTGTGTGGGGGAGGGGACACACCTTACAGCTCAGGAGGTTCTTTTGAGAGAAAGCCTTAGTTCTGAGATGGATAAATACTTCAGTGAACATACCCTTAGCAAAAAGTAGTATACTTAGTTTATTTTATGAAGTATACGTCAGTATAAGTTTAAGTATAGAACAGAAGTACATGCACTATGTACTTTTAGTGTACTAGAAAGTATACTAATTTAATACTTTTTAACAGTGAATTGGAACATTTTAAGTTTATAAAAGTATTCTTCAAGTATATTTTAAAGTTAATTTTAAGTTTACAAAATTACACTTTAAAATATACAAGATATTTTGGTGTTTATGATACTATATGATACTATATACTGTTAAGTTTTAAACTCCACCATTATATTACATTAATATATAAAGAGTCAATGAGTTGTCTAGAGGAAAAGCATATGTTGTCATTTTAAAGTATAAGTTTAAGTCTTAGTATAAATATACTTAGTCTTAGACTTTGTTTAGAATATATAGTTTATAAAAGTCATCTTCAAGTATACTTCCTCTGTTTTAATATTACATAATATTACTTATAGTAAACTTTAATAATTCACATGTTCACATTTTAGAATAGAATGTGTTTTTAATTCCACTGTAAGGTGTGATCTTCCTCACCCAACACACTGCCACTAACTGCCCCATTACCATAACAAAATGAGTGATTAGAGGAAACCAGTCTGGCCAAATGGCCCCTATGTGGGTCTTCTAGGTAGACAGAAAAATGCTGGGACTTCTAGTGGCTCCAGATCACGTAAATAGGCACATATTTATTCCAGATTTTAGTCCAGTTTTATAGAAATTGTACAAACAGTACAAACACTGTTTGTTGTCCCTTGAGTTTGTGAAGTCATACAGTAGCTTCCCCCCCATACACACACACAGAAACATGCAGATTTGGGACCTTTTGAACATGAATTCACACTTAAAAATGTGCCACTCCCCTGTTTCCTGATCACCCAGCATGCCCCTGGGGTGCCCAAGATCCTGGTGGGAAACCGCCTCCACCTGGCCTACAAGCGTCAGGTGACCACAGAGCAGGCGCAGGTGTACGCCGAGAAGCTGGGCGTCACCTTCTTCGAGGTCAGCCCGCTGTGCAACTTTAACGTCACCGAGTCCTTCACCGAGCTCGCTCGCATCGTCCTGATGAGGCACGGCATGGAGCGGCTGTGGAGGCCCAACAAAGGTGTGTGTGTGTGTGTGTTTGTGTGTGTGTGTGAAGAATAGAAACACATAAAATGAATACTACAGACTCAGAACATGATGATTGATTGAATGATTTGTTCCGTTGTAAATACATGACACTGATGCTCAGATTCATTTGAATTTACAGTAAAGCAGCTGCCCCCACAGACGTCAGTGGAAATGACGTTAAGTCTAAATAACTTGTTATTGAAACACAAACATGTGAGCGGCAGCTTCTCTGCAGCTTTTAATGTGAGGCTGCCCTCATGTGGATCAAATATCATCCAACATTTTTACAGCTGCAGCTGTTCTCTAAACTATGTCTAATCTGATCTTTTTACCAGCCCATTTATTATTGTATTATATGTTTATTATATTATTTCAGAAATAAGTATATATTAGAAAATATAATTTCTTAATCGAAAACTACCTTTTAAACCTGTGTGATTCTTGTTTTCATATCTCCATTGTTTTATTCTTTGTTCTGCTTTTGAAATATTCCTGTAGACTTAATTGTTTTAGGTTTTTTTTTTCCATGAATGAAAAAAATGAAATAAAACTAAAACAGAGAAGAATGTAGAGTGGGGGGGAAAAAATAAAGCACAGTGACCATAAAATAAATGTTTGAAACAATGCGTTCAGGGTCACTGATGAAGGAGGAGACATTTGCTGCAGATTAGATGAAGTTCCATGTCTGGCCTTTTTCATGGCTAGACATGGACATTCGCAGTGTCGTCACGACAACCAGGAATAATGTAGGAAAAAGCTCGGTAACATTTGACTTCAATGAGGGTTCATAATCATGACTCAACACCTGTCATAAACTAATTAAAGAATAATGATAGTTGTCATTTGGTAAATTATTTCACATTTGATGCAAAGCTGAGGACACAACCATAATGGTCCTCTGACAGCTGATGCCAAAATGAACCATATATGACAAATTTGTTTTTTTTAGTTTGACAGTAACATTGTGCTATGTCATGTTTATGACATTTTATTTTGTCTTGGTTTATGTCAAGTTGTCATAACAAAGACATGTGAAACAATATCAGCGTTGCATCAAAAGTGACATAATTTACTGAATGACACATGATGATAATAGTCATAATCATTAACATTACGACAGCTGTCATGATATTGGACCCTAATTCAAGTAAACTGTCACCAGAAGCTTTTATTAACTCTTCATGTCCACCGTGTGGAGATGATTCAGGGTGAATCAGACGTGATAAATCCCTGCTGTGTGTCCCCAGTGCTGAGTCTCCAGGACCTGTGCTGCCGCTCCATCGTGTCCTGCACGCCGGTTCACCTGGTGGACAAGCTGCCCCTCCCCCTGGCCCTCAAGTCCCACCTCAAGTCCTTCTCCATGGCCAACGGCCTCAACGCCCGCATGATGCACGGACGCTCCTACTCCGTCACGGCCAACGCCGCCGTCGCCGCCAAGAGGAGCGGAGGGACGCTGCTGAAGAAGCCCAAACTCATCGGGCCGCCGCCGCTCAGCCCGTCGGCGCAGAGCTGCAGGAACAGCTGTAAAATCTCCTAACAGCTGGAAACGGACCATATGTTTGTCGAGGCCGAGCCTGACGCCACGGGCAGGGAAGCTCCAGCTGTGGCACGGATGGCGTCCTGCTGGACCCAACGCGTTCCCTCCAGGGACTGACGGGTCGTCACCTGACGCGTGTTTCCTGCAGCAGGTCGGAGGCTCGTTAGAAGCTGAGAAGACGACACGGAAGCTGAGGAGAGGCTCCTGACGAGCAGGAAGTGGACTTTCCAAGCAGCGGTTTGATGACGATGGTGTAATGTACGTCGCGTTTCTGGGTCTGTGTTGTCCTCGTTGATGTGTTGTTCTTCCTCACTCGGACTGCAACTAACGACTGTTTTCAATTACTGAAACCATTAATCGATTAGTTGTTTGATTCATGAAATAATGTGAAATGTGGATCAATGTTTCCCAAAGCTGAAGATTCAACCTTTACTTTTTCCAGACAAACAGTCCACAATCCAAACATCATCAGTTTATGATATAGAAGACTAAAGAAAGAAGACTTAAAACTTTAAAATGACTCAAATCCATTAATCCATTATCAAAAATAGTTGAGGATTAATATGACGGTAACTAATTGATTAATCAACTAATTATTGCAGCTCTATTAAAGCCACTGTCAGGACAAAAAACTTCAGGATCAAGTGAAAATACCTTGAGAAATAAACTGTAGTATTTTGAGTGTGAATTTAAAAATAGAAAAGATGTTTCAGAAAACATTAGTTTCATTTTAAACCTTTTTTGAAAACATATATATAATAACAATCCCCAGTGAAATAACTCTCCATCTCAGGAATTTGCATTGTTGGTAAAAAAAAAATAAATAAATAAAAAAATTACTAAAAGACAACTTTATTTGTTCTTAATTTTAAAATTGTATTAAAAAATAATTTCTCCAAATAAATATTTTTTTTTCTCCAACTCTATGCTCAAAATGATAGCTATTTATCTCTGAAATTTTAAATTTATAGTCAGCATCCTATTCTATTCTCTGGATTTTTCCCCAGTGATCAATAACACTTGAGTCGTGTTTATGAGAGAACGGAGCAGATTCTGCCTCCTGTTTATGACCCTTCGAGGACTTTTGGGAAACATAAAAAAATGACAGCACTTCATCCCTAAATCCACGACAGGAGGCCGCTGGTCCGACGGCTGTGTGTTTGTGTTCAGAGCAGCTTCTTCCTCAGGATGTTTTTTACAGGACGAGAACACACTCACATATTTGTACATAGATGCACTTTGGACACTTTGCGCAACATAAACACTTAAATCTGAATATTCTTTTTTCTTCTTCTTCTCTCTTGCCACACGCTATGTTTTCACATGTGACTAAACCCTCCGATGAAACCGGCTTTTTAAGCAACACTAATATCTGCATTTCATTTGTCTGTACAATATTTGTACGTATTGTAAATATCACTGTTTGATACCTACGGGAGGGTCCTGTCGGTTTCCGTTGTAAAGTGACGTTCTATATTTTTGCTGAGTCATGAGTGGCGCCTGCACCAAAGACAGAGGAGGTGGCTGAGCAGAAAGCTGTTTTGCACTGTTCATCAATGTTTGATAAGATGCACCTTTACAATAAATTCTCCCACCCTGAGAGTCCGTGGTTTGTGCTTCTACCTCAGTCCCTTCATGCATGTAATGAATGGCTTTTAACTGGGTTTTAAGGTGGTAATAATTCAAATGTGATCGTACATTTAATTTAATTAATTACTAGAAAGTTTGAAGAGGTTTTAAGTTATTCTGAACTATGTTGTAACAAGATAGAAGAAGAAATGGTAACATGGAGGTAATGCACCTTAACATTGATATAGTTAGTTATATTTTAAATAAGTTTTGCTTAAATATATGGAATCTCCTTGAAGTCGATTCAAGGTTTACACAGTTATCTAATAAAAATTATATATATAAAAAAACGGGGTCAGTGACAAATCATTTTGGTAAGCTGAGAAAGTTAAAGCTTTTTAAAATACTGGTCTGAGAAGCATCAGGTATATCGAAATGTACATTTCGTGTTCATGCTGGTTCATTGTCAATTGAAAGTCCATTTGTACCAATTGTTTTTACAGAAATCACAATTTGTGTGATTTTTATTTTTCCATGAAAAATGTCAAGTGGTGTAACTAAAAATATAAACTATCAAATACCATGTTTTTAGGGTTACACCACATGACAGCTTTGTCATTGTCCCAATTATAGGAGGATTTATTTCTTCTGTGTATTTATTAATTGTATAATACAAATATTAAACGCATGTATTTACTCAAAACGTTTTTTTACTTATTTATTTATTATTTTAATATATATATATTATATGTGGGGCGACATGGTGGAGCAGTGGGTAGCGCTGTTGCCTCACAGCAAGAAGGTCGCAGGTTCAAGACCTCCTTGGTCCTGGGTCTGGGACCTTTCTGTGTGGAGTTTGCATGTTCTCCCCGTGTCTGCGTGGGTTTTCACCGGGTACTCCGGCTTCCTCCCACAGTCCAAAAACATGCTCAGGTTAATTGGCAACTCTAAATTGCCCGTAGGTGTGAGTGTGTGAGTAAATGGTGTGTGTGCCCCACGATTGGCTGGCGACCATCTGGGGTGTATCCCTGCCTCTCGCCGTAACGCGCTGGGATAGGCTCCAGCAGACCCCTGCGACCCTAATGAGGAATAAGCAGGTATAGAAAATGGATGGATGGATGGATATATTATATGTCTGTCGCTGTTTTCCGGACGCGTGTCATGTCCACTCCCGTCCACCAGGGGGCGGTAACGCAGCTCTAAGTTGTCGCCAACCGCCGATAAACCGCGCGGAAGAAGAAGCGGAAGAAGACGCAGCAGCAACAGTAGAAGTTGTTTTTATTTCTCGCTGCGGCGGCTGGAGACGATTTTGTTGCGTTTGTTCCGGAATCTTGTGATTTCACCGTTGTATTCGGAACATTACGGTAAAATACACACACACCTGTGCTCGTTCGGTCAGAAAAAGTGGAGACATGAAGCATTAATGATAATATCAGATTTCACTGTGCACTTTAAGGGCCGTTTTAAAGACTATTTGTCAGACTGTACTTAAACAGATTTACACTCATTTAACACTCATTTGTCTCTGTTTCTACTTCATTCAGACCGCAAATCATTTTTTTGTTATTAAACCTATCTATCTATCTATCTATCTATCTATCTATCTATCTATCTATCTATACTCAAATAGTATAATGAGATAGATAGAAAAAGCATTATCTATAGATGACATGTTACATTTCAAACGCTTATGAAAAGGAGACACACAAGTAATGATTATGAATTAAAATAATATGCAGCGAGCAATGTCCACACTTCATTTCTTTGCACATTTATTTGTTTCTATGTGTTTGAGAAACATATAGAGCTGCAACAATTAGTTGATTATTCAACTAGTTGCCAAACATTTTTGATAACCGATTTGATACATTTTTCTCGAGGAGGACAATGCCCAAATTGTCTGTCTCCAGCTTCTCTTATCTGATTATTTTCTGGTTTCTTTAGTCTTCTTTAGTAGTGAACTGATGATCTTTTGGTTGTGGATTGTTGGTCTGAACAAAAAAAAAGACAACTGATTTATTAATAGTTTAGCACAGTAAATATATTATAAGATATAATGTAGTAATAATATATTGGATATATACCCAATAACATAACTACATATTGCTCTAAATAAAAGAAATCTTTTATTTCGATCTTTATTAAAATCTTTAATGTAGAAAGTAATATGATAGAGCATCATTTTAACATCATCATCATTTACTTTAGGTAACATAATGTTTTGTGTGTGTGTGTGTGTGTGTGTGTGTGTGTGTGTGTGTGTGTGTGTGTGTGTGTGTGTGTGCGCAGGCTTTATGGCTTCCTGCTGGTGGCTGCTGATCCTCGTCACTTCCTCCTCAGCTCACAATGACTTCTTCACCTCCATCGGTCAGTGGATCCAGGTTCAGGTTTTTCTTCTGTTTCTGATTTGACAGCGATGCTGCTCCTCTACTACTCAGTAAAACACACCACACATTTTTTAGAGTAGGGGTCACCAGAATCAGGTGTGTTACTGCCTGGTTGGAACAAAAACCTGCACCCACGGTAGCCCTCCAGGACCAGAGTTGGTGACCCCTGCTAGAGGTTGTTTTAAAGGGGCAGTTCACCTTTCTTACAGAAAATTATTCCATTCGATTCATTTAGAATTGTATTTATAGAAACACATATATGGATTTGGATGTTTCAGATATGGGGATAGTTTAGTTTATTAGGATCCTGTTTAGCTGCAGAGACTCTTTACTCTAACATAACATGACATAAATGACTACATAAAACAATATAAGAAATTACATTACACAGATAGAAGAGCATGTCCTGTCATTGAACAATTTCTGTTTCAACATATAAGAAAAACAAACATTAGGTCTAACTATTACATCCACCAACTATTTTGATAACCAATTATTGTGGTGAGTAATTTGTTAAATCTGATTATTTTCTGGCTGTGGACTGTTAGTCTAGGCAAAAATGAAAACAACATTTTAGGTTAAATCTTAAGCTTTGAGAAACAGAAATGTGTATTTTAAACAATTTAATGAATCAATACATCTATGGTTTTCAATTATCAATATTTAAATCAACTATCGGAATAAGTTATTTCATGTTGCCTGATAGCAACACAAAAATGGTGTTTAAAAAGAGTAAAATAATAGTTTTCCCATAGAAGTCATAAAATAATCAATCCAGATGTGTGTGATATTACAAAAACAACTTTACCACAGTGTACAATGAGCCTCTTCGTTTAAGTATAACTTAATTCTCATTCGGCTATAGCAGATGTTTGCTGTAATGAAAAAACATCTGCACATGAAGAGAAAATTACAGCATTTGCATCCGTAGGTGTTTTATCTAAATGTGTAATAACCAACGTGATGTGGTCTGGTTATCATTCTTATCTGTGTGTGTGTGTGTGTGTGTGTGTGTGTGTGTGTGTGTGTGTGTGTGTGTGTGTGTGTGTGTGTGTGTCTGTGTGTGTGTGTGTGTGTGTGTGTGCGTGTGTGTGTGTGTGTGTGTGTGCGTGTGTCTTCAGGTCAGATGACTGACCTGCTGTTCACAGAGAAGGACCTGGTGGTCTCGCTGAAGGACTATATCAGAGCTGAGGAGAACAAACTGGAGCAGATCAAAAAGTACAAAGCCGTCTGATGTTGATAAGATAAACTTGATACAACCGCACCAATAAAACATCATGAACACAACCGAGAACCAGCACGTAGGGAAAAAAACGCAGAAAAAAGCCCCAGAAAAAAGCAAAAGTCCATCTTTAGAGTCAGTGTATGTTTTTTTTTTCCTTTCTGGGCTACTGTAGAAATATGGAAGGAGTCCTGCACCTCTCAAGATAATTTTTTCGGCATTTATTGCCAACGTGGTCTGCTGCTAAATCTGACACACTGCCCCTTTAAAAGCAGGAGAAGGCAACATTATGTCATACCATCATATATCGATATCTAGGCTCATACTGTATCATGTCTCATGACTAAATGTACAGCCTGCATGGGAAAAAATGTTACAGACTGGATCCACACAAAAGACTCAGTCAGTTTCATGTATCAACCTATCTATATACTTACATACATATATGTGTGTGTGTGTTTTACAGACCTGCAGTAAAACACTTAAGTCTGATGATCACAGGAGAGAAGATCAAACACTGTGGAGGAAGTTCGGTGTGACTAAAGGATCTGTGACATTTATAATACAGTGGTTTATATGATAATAGGTATAATACAGTGGTTTGTGATACAGCTCCAGCCCCCATGACCCTCATGAGGAATAATCGGGTATAGAAAATGGATGCATGGTTTATAATTAAGTGGGGATTAATGGATTAATAATAATTGTCTACATTGTCCAATGGATTAATGGTAATTGTCCCCTTCACCTGGCTTGTATTTGGAGTTGTGGCGTACAACAAAATAGGAAACATTGTAACCTTATATTCAAGGGCACATAAAGATCTTTCCTGTGTGTGTGTCCTCAGGTGGGCAGACAGATTGGACGTCCTCTCGGCGGCTGCGGCTCAGGACCCGGAGGGTTTCCTGGGACACCCGGTGAACGCCTTCAAGCTGATGAAGAGACTCAACACGGAGTGGGGGGAGCTGGAGAATCTGGTGCTCACTGACATGTCTGATGGTATAAACACACACACACACACACACACACACACACACACACACACACACACACACACACACACACACACACTGTCATAAGGAAATTCATGTTTGAGATTCAGAACTGAAAGTGAAGCAGAGACGCAGCTTGAGGTAAAAAAAAAAAAAAGTCAAGACTCTGTCCTCTGTTTGGACTGATCGCTCTAAAAGGAAAGGTGTCGGTATTGTTAAGTGTCATTTAACTGATGTGCACCCACATATCTGCAGGAATCTTCTCAGAAACAGAAACCTGAGTCTGCAGAAGCAGCTTGGCAGTCATCACATGACAGAGTTTTCTTCAGACGTCTGTTCATTATGTGACTCACTAACAGCTGATTCACAGGACTTTAACAGTAGTGGAAGCATATTCAGATATTTAGGTAAAAGTAGAAATACTGTCATCCAAAAAAAAGTAAAATTCCTGAATTAAAAATGTAGGCAAAAGTACAGAAGTAAACGCATAACTTCTGCAGTATTTAACAACTTTAATAATAATAAGTAGAATTTATGGGCGTATCCTGTCACTTTTAAGAGTCACCTACATCAGATAGATTCTCAGACTTTAATTCAGTTTCCTTTTCTGCTGCAGTCAGATCCTAACTGTTCATTGGGAATCTTTTTGTTGAACCATAACCCAGATTAAGTGTTTAGTTAGCTCATATTTTTGTTTATGAATTCAAACCTAGGAATGAACCGGTTTGTGAAATGGATTTATTGCTGAGCTAAAGGACACTACAAATGGGCCTGTCAAGCCTTCACAGATCCTGTATCAAGATCTCACTCAATCATCTACAAGTTTAAATAAAGTTGTTGTGTTTTTTGAGTCACATCTTAATTTGCCTTTGAGGAATCTGAGACCTGGTTCTTCTCCTGTGGTGTTCCAGCGTTCATCTCCAACCTCACCATCCAGCGGCAGCACTTCCCCAACGATGACGATCAGACCGGTGCCGCCAAGGCCCTGATGAGGCTGCAGGACACGTACCAGCTGGACACCAACGTCATCTCCACTGGCGAGCTGCCAGGTGAGCGCCACGGCAACGCTTCCTGTAATGCTGCACTTTGAGTACGGTGGAGTGTCACAGGAAGGTTAATTCAGAGTGAAACCCTGTCTGTGCTCAGGCTTGCCGGCGGCCGCCTCGCCGCACAGCACGCTGGCCGTGGACGACTGCTACGACCTGGGGAAGGTGGCGTACTCGGAGGCCGACTACTACCACACGGAGCTGTGGATGAGCCAGGCCCTGAGGCAGCTGGACCAGGGGGAGGCGTCCGGCGCCGTGGACGCCGTCACCGTCCTGGACTACCTCAGCTACTCCGTCTACCAGCAGGGGGAGCTGCACCGGGCTCTGGAGTTTACCAGGAGACTGCTGCAGCTGGGTGAGGGGGGGGCGGGATTACACACACACACACACACACACACACACACACACGAACAAACATGCACAAACATGCACAATGTTAATGGTTATTCCATACCCCACTTTTTAAATATATTGTTACTAGACGTTTAATTGTTAGTACTTTTTATTACATGTTTTCATCAATTAATATTATAAATCACATCAATGTATATTATAAGCTTTGGCAACATAATGCCAAATTTGCCACATCAATAAAGTCAGATGATTTGATAGAGGGAGTGATGAAGTCCTGTTTGTTGGTTCCTGCTGTAGAAAGCTTTAAAAATTTGGCCCCATTTGTAACAGGATGAATTTATCCTTCATGTCTCTGGTTGTAACAGGATGAATTTATCCTTCATGTCTCTGGTTGTAACAGGATGAATTTGTCCTTCATGTCTCTGGTTGTAACAGGATGAATTTGTCCTTCATGTCTCTGGTTGTAACAGGATGAATTTGTCCTTCATGTCTCTGGTTGTAACAGGATGAATTTGTCCTTCATGTCTCTGGTTGTAACAGGATGAATTTGTCCTTCATGTCTCTGGTTGTAACAGGATGAATTTATCCTTCATGTCTCTGGTTGTAACAGGATGAATTTGTCCTTCTTGTCTCTGGTTGTAACTTCTCAGATCCTCAGCACCAGCGAGCCAACGGGAACCTGAAATACTTTGAGTATCAGTTGCAGAAACAGAAAAAAACGGAGAGTGGGGAGACTGAGGGGAGACAGAAGAGAGAAACCAGCAGCCTGACAGACGACTACCTGCAGGAGAGGAGGAAATACGAGCAGCTGTGTCGCGGCGAGGGCGTGCGGATGGTCAGCGTGCACACGTACACACACACACACACACACACACACACACACACATGCCTGTTAGAGCTCATAAAATCATACTGATCTCTGCTGTGTCTCTGTCAGACGACGCGCAGGAAGAGCCGCCTCTTCTGCCGTTACTTCGACAACAACCGCCACCCGAGGTACGTGATAGGTCCGGTGAGGCAGGAGGACGAGTGGGACCGTCCCCACATCGTCCGCTTCCACGACGTGGTGTCGGACAAAGAGATGGAGAAGGTGAAAGAACTCGCCAAACCCAGGGTGAGCCCCAGCCAGTGCTTTTATTGTGAAAATCTGGACAGCCAAATTAAGACTCAGTTCCAGTTCAGTAACAGATGGATCAGAAAAAGACCTGAAGAGAAACTGCATCACATTAAAGAAGCGGAACCCCATTGAATATTTTGCTGATTCTGCTTTTTTGTGTTACTTGAACTTTATTTATTAGTTTTTCTCTTCCTTCTTTTTTTCACATTTTTTTCTTTTTTTAGTGGTATTATTATTACTACTATTACTTTTTTTTAATCAAAGAAAGAAGTTCTGTTAAAGAAGTTTTAGGCCAAGGTTTGGTCACTCTGGTTTCCAGCCTCGCCTCTACCAAGACAGATATATATTATTATATTTATATGTGCAGATAAAGTCTAAAAAACAAAACGAGTTGCAGATGATTTTTCTGCAGCTCCACTTTGTTTTTTGAATGAACAATCTGTAAATTCTGTGTGTGTGTGCATTCCACAGCTGCGTCGAGCCACTATCTCCAACCCGGTAACCGGTGTCCTGGAGACGGCCCACTACCGCATCAGCAAGAGGTAAACATCACTTCTACTCACCTGTAACATTGTGTGTGTGTGTGTGTGTGTGTGTGTGTGTGTGTGCATGTGTGTGCGTGAGTGATTAGCTGTCTCAATGGGGACATTGTCCTGAATACACACCCGAGGGACCAAAAACACAGTGGAGACAATAAAAATAGCTCTTTAACAAGCCATACTGTTTCTACAGGAGCTCAGAGTGGACAAAACTAACATCTGTCTGTCCTCCTGTGTCTGTCCTCCTGTGTCTGCTCTCCTGTGTCTGTCCTCCTGTGTCTGTCCTCCTGTGTCTGTCCTCCTGTGTCTGTCCTCCTGTGTGTGTCAGCGCGTGGCTGGCAGCGTTTGAACATCCAGTCGTTGATCGGATAAACCAGCGCATCGAGGACCTAACAGGGTTAGATGTGAGCACAGCTGAGGAGCTGCAGGTAACATTAATCAGTTACACTCTATGTTGAAGCTTAGTTTGAAAAGTCAGGCATCATGGGATCGTTTAGAATTAAAAACAGATTTAACTACCAGAGATACTATATTAGGACTCATTTTCTAAGGTAAGTTAACTCCCTATTGTGTTTAGTTAGTTTCTATGCACTGAAGTTGAGGTGTGTTTATTTGCAGGTGGCGAACTACGGCGTCGGGGGCCAGTATGAACCACACTTTGACTTTGGACGGGTGAATAAACTCTTTACTTTAGGGGCATGTTTTGGGGCAGGAGTTTCTGTTCCTTATCTTCATCTACACAGTGTTAAATTGAAAAAATGTAAATGTAAAACCGCTTTTACATGACTTTATTGCTATTCAAAAGTTTTTGAATAGGAAAACTTTGTAATTAGCCCACATTTAAAAAAAATATTAAATAAATTACCTCAAACAATGTTTTAATAAACATTAGTGATTTTATATTTATTGATTGACAGATACATTGCAGCCACAAGCCTCTGTCTCTGTGTTTACTAACCTGACATCGATTATTTATCACCACTTCCTGTCGATTTGAACCTTTTCACTCTGTTGTGATTTTTACAGAAAGACGAACCCGATGCTTTCGAAGAGCTGGGGACAGGAAACAGAATCGCCACCTGGCTGCTTTACGTCAGTAATCGATCAGCAATGAGTTTCTGATTTGATTGATTACTGGGCTGGACTGCTGAGGGTTTTTAACTGTGTCCCCCTTCGTGCTGCAGATGAGTGATGTGCAGGCAGGGGGCGCCACCGTCTTCACCGATGTAGGAGCTTCAGTTTGGCCCAAAAAGGTACAATACACCTGCTAACACTTTACAGACCGTCAGTCCATCAGAGGAATAAAATACATAAAGTTTCACCAGCTGATTTGAGCAATTTATAGAAACACACCATGATATGTGAATAATCAAAAATCTACTTACTAGCTCATTCTTTATATTTATTTGCTTCATTTCTGTTGTCTTTCTTTTGTGTCTTTGCCTTGATTATGAATAATGATGTAGTATTGAAACCGATAAACAGTAGTTTATTCAAATAAAATAACCTATGTGCATAATGATGCACTACAACTACTAAATTACATACATTAAATTGCAAATTTTTGCTAACTTTTTCTAGTTATTTCACCTAATATAATGATTAAAAAAATATTTTAATAACTATAATTATTTGTCTTGATTCTACACAAATAATCTGTTTTCACAGATTAACACAAGTGACACAGATTGTGATGTCATTTTATTTATTATTTAGCTTTTTTGTCTGTCAACAGACAAAACTTTTCTTTTTACTTGCCTGAGTGACATCTGCTAAAAGATGTTTGCATTGTTGTGAATTTTTACTTTAGTCTGATGAGCTGAAACGTGAAGCTCTTCGTTTAGCTTGTCTCTCCTTGCCGTCAGGGCACGGCCGTGTTCTGGTACAACCTGCATCCCAGCGGGGAAGGAGACTACCGCACCCGGCACGCCGCCTGCCCTGTCCTGGTCGGCAACAAGTGGGGTGAGTGGACAGAACCCGGACGCTTCATTTAAACAACGATTCCCAGACAGAAGAAATAAAACTGACTCACTGTCTCAGGCTCTAAGATGCAGAGTCTGCAGGCGAGACATTTAGGGAATGTTGGTAAATCGCAGTATCTACCAATGGCGCGCATGTGAAACGTTTAGGGAACACCTGTAAATTGCCATGTCTACCAATAGTCTGTGTGTGAGATGTTTGGAGAACATTAGTAAATTGTAGCTTCTACTAATAGTCTGCAGGCGAGATGTTTAGAAAAGAATTGGTGAATTGCTGTGTCTACCGAGAGTCTGTGTGTGAGATGTTTAACATTCGCAAATTTCAGTTTCTACAAATTCTATTCACTATTCTCTCTAAATATTGATAAATTTCCATTCCCACAAAACTGGTTTTAATAATAACTATAATGATAAATAATATTATTGTAAATGCAACCTGACTATTTGAAATATTCCATTTTTTATTGTGTCTCTGCAGTATCTAATAAATGGATCCATGAACGAGGGCAGGAGTTCAGGAGACGCTGTGGCCTTCAGGAGACGGACTGACCTCCTCCTCCTCCTCCTCCTCCTCCTCCAGTCAAACATCTTCCTCCTTTTCTTCTTCAAGCTGCTGAGTCCGTGGCTGCACGTGTGATATGCCACATTTATTTTTATCAGAGGTGTGTGCGCGTGTGTGCGTATGTGTGTGCGTGCGTGCAAGCGTGTGCATGTATCAGAGCCATTACATGTGTTCTGACACTTTTACCTTTCAAGTTAGTTACGTTTTGAGGTCACAACATTATTACAGAGAATTACTGAAACAGAATATGATGAATATAAAGTGAGCAACACTCCATCCAGTCTGAGCAGTTTCTGGTTTCACACACTCGTATCAGACGTATAAAGTGTATTTATAGCAGCTGCTCTCTACTCTGTATTATCACCCTCTGCCTTTAAATCTCACTGGTCAGTTTAGAGCGAGCTGAACCTTATTTCAGCCTCTCCGATGATTTGTCGTGAAACGTTGGAGCAGGTCGACGTGTTCCTGTGGTAGATCTCAACTTCTGAGTCGTTTTCTTTTGGAATGTTCCACTGCTGTGTCACCTGATCTCAGAGGAGACACTCCCACCTACCACTCACTCCCACTGCACACGCCCTCTCCAGTCCACCAATACAGTGGAATAGTGTTGGTGCTGTTTCAGCCTTAAGGTCATTCCCTCCTTGCAGGGATCAGATAAACGGCCGATATTCTCCTACGTCCCTGCTGCTGCTCACGTTTCTTTTGTTCAAACAGTGGAACTTGTGCGGCGTGTGTCGTGACTCGAGGTTCGGGGCATTTTTTAACCTTTGTGGGGGCCGTCACATGAACGCAGAACGAGGACAGGTATTTTTTTTTTTAAAACGGCTTTGACAAACGTTAACGTTAAAACCGCTAAGAGAAACGATCACTGTGAATGTAGAAACAATAGCGACAAAACGCCTAGAAGAGATCTGTAACACGCAAACATGTTCTCACTCCCACAGCTGTAGCTGACAGAATATACGGAATAATCAATAATGTGATCTATTATTTATTATACAAATACAAAGATACAATCAGATCTGGAGACCTGTAACAATAATAAATGTTTTGTTTATTGTTAACCAGCTGCTCTGATGGTGTGCTTTTTTTTTTTTTAAATATGTCTACATCAATTCGTAAAATGCCAGTGACTAATGAAGCTGAATGAAAGTTATAGTTCCTGCTGAGGGGGCCGGTTGAACTGTCCAGGACCTATGGGGTGGGGCTTGCAGGAAAGGCTGTCACTGATTGGTCGAGCACAGACGCTATAGCTACTTAACTTGTGTAACAGTTCATTCATAAAAGTAGTTGGTGTGCTGTGGTTTGGATTTAGAACAGAATCTCAGTTCATCTGGCTCCAAAGTTTCTGGAACTGCTGGACTCAACCTACTGATTAATATTGATTTTTTCTTAAAAAAAATAGTGAGGGAAAAAAACTGATATAAACATGTATAAAGTAAAGAGACAAATATAATAATTCCATAATGAAATTATGTCTCTATGTATCAGATCATCAAAGAAATGTGGGAAATGCTAAAATACACAAATATCCCTTTAATATCAATAATTCATTTACCCCTTGGACATGTTCTGACACAAAAAATTGGTGCCTGCTCAAAATCTGTAGGAGGAGAAATAAAATAAAAATAGATTTGGACAAGTTCAAAATGGTGGAAAATCAATATCTCTGTAAGTGGGCGGGGCTTATTTATCTGGACTCTTAGAATCCAGGAAGAAATAGTTTTGCTACTGATGCGGTTTAAAAGTTACAGGACAAAACATTCAAATTTGTTATATCGCCACCATCTGGACAAGTTTAACTTCCCTGGGTTCCAAAAAAACTGAGTGTGAGATGAACAGGATCCTGACATGTGACACACACACACACACACACACACGCAGTCAGACGGAAGCTTCCTGCTGCCGAATCTCATCCGTGCAGCTGCACGTTTCTTTCTCTGCGATCAGGCAGCTTGTTGATATAAGAACCGCTGATTAAGTGTCCTCATCTATTCATGTGCAAGTGTGTGGGCGTGAAGATGAGTCTCGTGCTCTGAGCTGCACAAGGACTCACTTTATAAAACTGATCCAGGCTACACAAACATGACTGTAAGAATGTGGCTGCATATTTCTGGCTTTGTGTGCACACAGGGTGAAGGTCAGTTTTTTGCAGAAGCTGCACAACAGAAGCTAATATTATTAAAACCAACATGATAGAACTAATACAACACGACAAACTGATCCCCCCCAGACACACACACGCACAACTCACATCAATCTATGATCAAGTGTGATCAGATTATGTTACGGCTGATCATATTTCAAGAAACAGATGTTAGAAAGTTTGTTGAAAACAGTTGAGCTGAAACCAGGCGCCGCCCGACTCTCATGCAATAGTTCAAAAGGAAGGGAGGGGGGGGGGATGTTTGTGCCAACCGTCGAGTGCACTTATTTATAGAACACATTAAAAAACAACAGAACAAAGTGGATCTTAGACGGATCACATCATAAATGCAAAGCAACAGGGCAGTTTAGAACGGGAAGACTGAGCGGAGACGAAATGAAACGCAAGAAAAACCCAACAGAAACAACGGATTTCCTGATTAAAAACTCAAAAGTAGCACAAGTACAGTTCACAAGGGAGGGGCTAACGTGCACGCTAATATGCTCTAACATGCACGCCCCCGGGATAGCTTCCAAAACAAAGAACAGAAGAGCTCAGATTACAACACACACACACACACACACACACACACACACACACACACACAGAGGCTGTGTGAGGACACGGCCGCTTTACTTTACCTGATTGCTGCTGGTTTTAATGTGTGTTCTGTAAGTGCTTTTTCACAGTCTGTCGGCAAACTGGGCGACTACTTCTCCAAACTCTGAAATTGGAGTTTTCGAGAGTTTGAAGCAGTGTGAGCGTTGAAAGGGGAGATGTGAACACACACACACACACACACACACACACACACACACACACACACCTGCACAGATAAGTCATAAATCTACAGGGTTTTAAATATCTCCTCAGCTCAGGTTTGCAGGATCAGACAGTCTGCATCGGATGAGTAAACACACTCAGTCTGGTTAAACATCTACAATCTGGGTCAATAAAAGGCCTTTAACATGAGAACTTTTCATGTACTATTAAATTAAAAAGTCTGCACAGGAAACATGAATAAACGTTCCACTTTGTCTTTATTTCATTGTGTCAAAACAAACATTTCAAAAGAGGTGAGCTGCAGCAGCAGTTCAACATATATTAATCAAGCTTTCATTTTGTCATTTTATGACCCTTCACGACCTTCACAGGACATCTTTACATCATTTCTGCTTTGGGATTTATTCGTCTACAATTTCAGGACATCAAGGCAATCTGTGCTACAATCAAAAGTTTCATTAAAGTCAGTAACACTGACAATTGCTTTATACTTTATAAGTATTCATCTTGTAGATACTTGCACATCAGTAGGTTGTTTGCATCAGTTTAAACATTATGTATCTTCAAAGTGCTTAAAATACTGTTGTCGCCCATCTGTGGACCCCCACTGGGTTTTTCTCTCAAACAGCCACAAAAGAAATGCACCCAGACATGAAGTCGCAGTGGGCGGAGTTAAGTGCTATAAATTGAAAGTATATTAAGGCTGGAACATTAAGACATTGAAGTTGAGCTTCTTTGGTTTGTTAAGTGACGTCACATTGCTGATTTCTGGCTGTTAAAACCTAGTTAAAGTTAGTCAAAGTTAGTAAAACAAGACAGTAAACAAAAATTTAATTCCTAACAAAAGTTGAAATAATCATCTCCTTAAAAGTTCTAAAGTTAAAATGAGAATGCCAGATGCTGTTGGTGATGTGAGAGGAGTTCAGGCGTCCGGCAGTGCAGTCGGAGAAGCCGGCGTCGGGCCTTCACGGCAATGGCAGGACGTAGTCGGGCGGGTGGTTTCCCTCACGCATGCGTCCGAAACAGCCGAGCACCAGGTCCACAGCCGTGTTCACCGTGGACTGGATGCCCTCCTCAGTCTTCCCCCGCAGAGGATTCACCTCCACCATGTCCACCACCGAGAGGAGACCTGCAGAGGAGGTCGACCAGGACATTACGGTTTCGTTTTTGAATTTCAGTTCAGTTCGGTATACTTTAATAATTGTCAACTGTGTCTTCAGCTAAAGTTAAATTTTGTTACAGTCTTGAGGTTAAAAGCAGATGAGATTATTTTGTCTTCTTTTCATTCAGTATGGGTGGTTGGCCTTAGGTGCAGGAGCACCACCTGCTGCTCTGGAGGGGAAACACTTTGTCTATGAGTAAAAAGCAGGAAGGAAAAGGAGCAGCTGATGATTACGATTTGAAAGGAAAACACATGAACCCAACGTTTCCAACGGTTTTCAGAAATCATCAAATCATTTTCTATACCCACTTATTCCTCACTAGGGTCACGGGGGTCAGCTGGAGTAAATGGAGCTGCCATCGCATTACAGGAAAGAGACAGAGATACACCCCAGACAGGTAACCAGTCTATCATGAAGGACACACACCATTCACTCACACCTGCAGGCAATTTAGAATCTTCAATTAACCTCAGCTAGCTTTTATACTGTGGGAGAAAGTTGGAGAAAACACATACAGACACAGAAAAGAATCAGTCCAAGTCAAAGAATCTGAACCTGCAACCTTCTTGCTGTGAGGCTCGTGTTACCCACTGTGTGTGTGTGTGTGTGTGTGTGTGTGTGTGTGTGTGTGTGTGTGTGTGTGTGTGTGTGTTGGCGTGCTGAGTTGTACCTGTCTTGTATACTTGTTCAGTGATGTACACGCCCTCTCTGTAGCTGAGGCCTCCGACTACAGGCGTCCCGGTGGCTGGGGTGATGGTGGGGTTGATGGCATCAACGTCGTAACTCAAGTGAATTGGCTTCTTCACTCTGTTAGAACACATTTCTCATCATCACTGATATCTGACATGAATAACAATAAAAAGACATCAATTATAAAAAATGACGAATTAATTGAAAAATGTTCTAGAATTATTTTTTTTTTCTTTTTCAGACTGAAGCTTCTAAAAAATTTAAGTTTAAATGGTGATGTTTAAAATCACAGAATAAAAATATGCAGAAGAATGATAGAACCACTGACAAAAAAAACTTAGGGTTAAATATTTTCTTCATTCATTGTGAGGTAAAAGTGAGAATATTGAGAATTTTTTTCCAAAATGAATAAAAAAATTACTACTTTTTTTTTTTAGCTATATATACCATGTCTAGAGATAGCAACCTCTAAGTACAGCCACGTCTGTCTCTGCTACTCAGTAACTCTGATATAAAGATTTTGAGAGAGAACCAAAAGAAACCTCTTTCTCCAAAATATTTACCGTAGAAACACCAAATCACCCCAGAACTTTAGTGAAGTCCTTACATGATGATGTATGGGAGACCAGGGCAGAGGGAGAAAAATGCTGTTTCTCTTGATATTTCTGTCTGTGTCTATCTGCAGTGCAGTTGTCATCATTGGAAAACACTAGTTGCGGAGGTAAACTCCTTATATATAAAAACATAAACGTACTAGTTTTATTAGTTTGAAATTTCTGTAGAAGCTCATCATAATGTACACACTCTGGCAGTAGCCCCTGAGCTCTTTAAAAATTTCCTTAGAGAAAATTTTCTAGATTTATATTTAAAGTTTTATGGTCTTACTGTTAAAAGTTTGTCTTTGTGTAAAAGACATTGAGTTTTTCTGTGTATAAAATTCATAAATAAAGCTGCCTGGAAAGTCTATGAATTGAAAAAATCGAACCAATATAAAACATTCTGGACAGAGCGCAACAATTACGAGGAGGCGGGGCTTACTTGGCAAAGAGGTAGTCACATGTCTCCTCCATGACTTTGGCAATGCCCAGTCGATCCACCTCCGTCATGGAATAGGCCTTCACACCCAGAAGCTTCAGGATGTAACTGTGAGAATGAAATCAACAGAATACTGTTTGTACCAAATGATCTGATAGTTATTTATTGAGAAATCTTTCAAAAATAAGATGAGGATCTGAAACTTATGTTAAAAGTTTTTGAAACGCACAAAAAAGTCCCAGTGATCTGGGTCTAGAGTAACTTACTGCTCCCCAGGATCCACATCTCTTAGGCCGATGTAGACCAGATCTTTGGCCGAAACACAGGGTTTGACCCACGAGAAGCTTGGCAGTGCGGGAATCTGCAGCCGATTAAAGGACAGACAGGAACACAAAACTGAATTTCTTCATGTTTTACCAAAATTATATTTTATAGCAACTTCGATCTTTCGTCCAAAGTTGCAACATCTGAGAAATTCATGTAAATTAAAGGTGCAGTTCATCAGATTTAGCAATGTCTTGCAGAACATTTGTGAAAAATGGAATATGATATTGATGTGTGTTTTAATTAGTATATGATTGAATTAAAACAAGGATAACAAGGGTTATCTACATGTGTTTCTACAGAGGGTTTTTAATATTTTTTGTCTTTGTTTGTTCTCAGTCAGTTGCAAACTGCCACTAGATGTCACCAGAAAAACACACTGCACCTTTAAAGGGGACTGCCACTAATGATTTATTTTTATTATACATTAATCTGATGAAGAATTTCTTCTGCTTGCCTCTATTTCTAAGGAACAGTCCTAAACCATAATATAATCAGGTAACTGTCGTTTGTATTTAACAGCATCAAATCTTCTCATCTGAGAAGCTGAAACATCACTTTTTTCACCACAAAAACTTCTTACAATTATTAATTGTAGATGATATATATTATTTGTGTTTGCTATCTAAAGGTACGGTGTGCATATAGGATCTGTACTAAAAAGGACAAAGTGATGATTAGGTTAGAAAAGACGGAACATGAAGAGAGCTAAAGTTTGGATTTATGAGGATCTGTGTTGTGAATACAATTTCTACACAGCACGTCAGCCGTATGGTTTCTCTTCAGGAGCAGCTGTTTCCGTTCTCCAGGGTGAGAACAAGCTTCTAATGGGTTCCTGTTTGTCTGATCCGAGCTGCAGGTAAGTAACACTGATTTATACCAGATTGTCAGTGGCTCTTTTTGCTGCTTCACATTTCCATGACGTCACATCAGTGACTGCAGCGAGGGGGAAGGAGTGTCAGGGCGTGTTTGTGTTCACCTGTTGCTGCAAGTGTGGTTTGCTTTAAGGAGTTCAATGTGTGTGTGTGCTTGTGTGTGTGTGTGTGTGTGTGTGTTTGGGTGTGTGCGCATGTGCTCCGAGGAACAATGATATCGCATCCACATCTGCAGGGTGTTTGTTCCTTTAAAACAATGAGAATGTTATCTTTTCATGTCATATTTTTGACTTTTTATCTCATTTTTGAGTTTTTATCATAACATTGTTTTGTATAACATCTTTTTATCTGATATTTCTCATCTCATAATTATATTTTTATCTGATATTTATTTAATATTATTTGATACATTTTTTTTCATCTGATTTGTTTTGTCTCATATTTTTAAATGTGTTTTATTCAATAGTTTTATTTTTTTTATTTGACACAATTTTATCTGATTTAAAAAATATCCCATCCCATCTACTATGTTATGTATTTTTATCTGATATTTTTTAAATATTTAATCTTCTCAAATAAAACAAAACTCAGTAAAAAAGAGCAAAAATATTTCAGGTCATTCGAGATAATTCTACCCAAAATTGCAGGTCCTTTTTCGATATTTTTACCCTTAAAGATTTGTTTGCAGTGTTTTAACTTTTTCTTATTCCTAAACACAATCTGTTGTCCTCTTGTCATTAGTATAGGTTTTTTTATATGAATTCACACAGCCTCCACATGTCCAGGGCTCCACAGGGTTGTGAAACTCCTGCACAGACTTGGCACAGAACAAGAACAAGCGCTTTAGGCAAAACCACAAGTTGCAAAGAATTCCAGTTTCCAGTCTGCTTAATGAAACATCTGCTCTATGTGTGCCAGCATGCTCAGTTCCAACATGTGTGTATAATAAAATGTTAGTTTCTTTCATTTGGTTGGGGTCTCTATCAGTGGAGGGGACAGTTCTAGAAATCCAGAGAAGTATTCTAAGGTTAAAAAGTACTTCTGTGAAAGTTAAGAGTATTAACTCAAGGTTTTTGCTCAAGTAAAAGCATAAAAGTTCTAGTTTCATATCTCCTTAAAGCGTAAAAGTAATGAAGACTGAGGACAAAAGCTTAGGCCGCAGGACCAGTGAACAGGATGGAGAATGATGGAGTTTATTCTCAGTATTTGTGAATCACTGAATTCTTCAGGTTCCACATCACACTGTATAACTGGATATTCAACCAGAATCAGCCACATTTAGAATCGATATTGTAATAAATGATGAACATGCTAAGTTGAAATGTTGTGGAGTTAAGGTGAAAGTTTGTAGAATTATAAAAACTCAAGTAAAGCACAGATAGTCACCAAAATAAAAAGGTACTGAAACAAAGTATTATTACTTTCTTATATTTCACCAGTGCTATTTTTTTTTTTTTTACAAAATATGTAAGTTTAAAGCAGTTTCTTCGTATTCAATCTCATATGTAAAAACATATAACAGCAAATTTTACTGTTTAGTCAAAGATATGTACTTCATACATTGGTGGCGGCCATTTTGGAATACTTACTTTTGTCGGCCATTTTTGAATTGGTCATGCAGCTAATTTGAATACAGCATTATTCAACAGCTGTACAAATCATGTTTTCTACAAATTTACAAAATCTTGCCAACAGCTACATTTCCCATGATCAACATCACATTTGAATACAATTGTAGACAAATTTGCCAAATCTGCCTGAAGTTCATTAAAATCAATGTAAAGAGGTAAACAGTAAAGAGGTTGAGTGTGTTATGCTAAAAGCAAACATTTATGAAAAGTAATTTAGCTTCATTGTTCTTATTTTTTGTATTCCTCTGCTTATACGTCTGAGTTTTTGTGTTTTGATCTGTTGTGATAACAATTTTAAAATAAAAAATCATATGCAGGTATGTGTAAATGAGGAAAATGGATTGGTGAACAGACCTTGTCCTTGAGCTCTCTCATCAGGAAGGACATGGGCTGTCCGTGGATGTTCCCGGTGGACGACGTCAGTGGCGTGTTGATGTCGGCGTGGGCGTCGACCCAGATCACGCTCAGCTCCCCGACCGCCGACGCATGGCCGTGGATGGAACCGATCGCCAGGCTGAAAACACAGAAAAAACACACTAGTTTACATCAACTCATCCACCTTTGACAGTGAAGTACTACAGGTATTCAGTCATACCTGTGGTCTCCTCCCAGCATTACTGCCGTGTGGCCGTCATTCTTCACTTTAACCATGGCATCAGACAGCTTCTTGTTAGCTCCGCCCACTGCCCGTGAAGACTTCACCCGCCCGACAGGCTCATCGAGGGACATCTCCTCAAATGCGAGGTTCCCATAATCCTTCACTGCACAGCCTGCATGCGCGCACACACACACACGTGCACACACGCTTTAGAAGATGTCTGTCACTCAGCTGTTTCGTCACTTCCAGCCAAGAAAAGAGTTGAGGAGGTGAATTTTCCCATGATGCTCTCTGTGTGTACATTAACAGTCATAAGTTTCCTCATTTTGCAATAGGTAAGCTGATGAAATGAGTCACTGATCAGCGTGTCTCCTGTCTCAATGAGAGAGCAGCTGTCACTCAGTAGGTTTACATGACACTTAAAAAAAGCTAATTATTAATCCAAGTATAACCTGACTAATGCAAGTTGTAAGTAAGTTGTTTTTTCCCTGTGTGTGTATACATCCTAATCAGTGTGCACACCCTCCACACTGGCATTTCACCCCACACCCTCTGCTCACCCTGTTACTATTGTTTGTTGTTTGTTAATAATATGATGACATCATAGATGAATGGGAAAAGGCTGCCATATTAACACGTTGAAACACATAACGCCCCGTTGCAGGTAAACTGGGACAACGACATAAATCCGATTAGACCCCAAAACCGAATCCTGAGCATAGCTGGATTAAGCTGTGCATGCAAACGCACTGACACAGAGGAAAGGGGCGGGGCTAAACCCTCCCCCATATGACATCATGAGCTATGATTGGCTGGTTTGAGTCTGTGAGTGTTTCCGTTAACCAATCATTAACCGCTCATTTACCAATGTTTTAAACCAATCATTACCACTCATTAACTACTCACTAATCAATCATTAACCATTAACAACTGGAACACTAACACAATCATGATCCAGTCATTAATGATCAATTCACCACTAGTTAATGATTAGTTAATACCCCTATAATCACCTGTTAACAAATCATTGACAACTGTTATAAAACTACAGATAATAATTTATTAATAATCAACAAGCAACACAATCATTAATCACCCATTAACAACATGTTAACACTCACTTATGATCAGTTAACAACCCACTAATGGTGCGTTAACAATTCATTGATGACGTTCATATTACTACTAATTTAACTTATAAAAGAAAAAAACTATTATACTACTACTAATATTTCTAATACTACTAATAAACAACTAAAACTCAAATATAATATATGAACAACAATAATAATAATATTAATAATCATCATAATTGACTGTTTCAGGGTCAGCAGTTGCCATGGCGATGCTCCTACCCTCTAGTCCAAGACGACACCAGTTTAAAGGTTAGTATGATAACAAATTATGACTGAACATCACAGAGTAACCGTCATTTCAGGTCAGTTTCCATGGTTACAAGGTGACAGTTTCTGACTGTTCACAGGTTTAAAGCTGCTTTCACTGATAAAACAGTGAAATACTGCGTGATTATCAGATGATCCGCAGAAACTTTATTGACACACACAGAAGTTTCATATTCAGCAGAAACAGGAAATAACAAGTGTCGGTTGGACTTTCAGTTGGTGCTGTTGCTATGGCATCTGGTGCAAATTTCATGAGTGGGATCCACACAAAATATAACACAACTCAGAGTACTCATTTACTTAGTACTTATACTGTAGTACTTTAAACACATCCACTAGGCCACTCTTTATAATATCAACTCATTATAGGGTAGTTACTGTATCTACTTTAACTATATTGTCTCATAATACTCGTGTACCTTTACTGCAGTTATATTCATGTGTTTATATTGCAGTACGTTAACTACATCATCTCATAGCACTTAGTACTTCCGTATAACTTAAACTGCACTACTTTATATTTTCTTAACAACATAACAAACCACAACTTAACAACAGTACTCTAACTACATTATGTCATAATGTACTTCAATAACAACTCGTAATACTTATGTACTTACACCGTATTACTTTAACTAGATAAACTCATAACATTTGTTTCTCGGGTCTGTCTGAAGCATCTGTTGTTGCGCACTTGGCACCAAAACGCGCAGATGCGCAAAAAGAAGAAAAAAACGGATCCAGGAAACGCTCCTGACCCGGTCTCTTGTCTCCGTCTCTGATCGATATGAGTGTATGATTTATAAAGATTATAAATATAAACTTTTTTTCAGCTTCCGTGAGTGCAGCAGCTGCTGAGTGTGAGTTCACCTAGTCCCTGCAGTTTGTCCTGTAGTCCCGCGGCTCGGATCAGGTCTGGTCCCTTCTCCACTCCGCCTCTGGGCTGCAGGGCAACAGCAACAGCAACATCAGCAACAACAATATCATCAGCAACAACAGCAACAGCAACATCAGCAGCAGCAGCAGCAGCAACACGGGCAGCCGCCGTGTCCTCACCTGCCCTTTGGAGAAAGGCGCTCCGACGATCCCCACCGACTTGCCCTGCTGCTGGAGATGAGGATGATGAAGATGAAGGCTCCGCGCAGACACCGTCTGCCCCAGCCGCCCCAGGATCCTCGCGCCCTTCATGTCAGCGATCCGCAAACACAGTACCGCAACTGACGCCGTCCCGCAGACCGGAGCCTCCTAAAGACTGTGGGGCAGACGCCGCCTCTGACGTCGGCGACTGGGCGGGACTTTCTCCAAAATAAGATGTGTAAGCCCCGCCCACCGTGGCAGAGCAGGGGAACCAGTTCTTCATCTTGCATCTTGTTATATATAATTATAATGAATTACACTGTACAAAGCACCCAAACGCACGGCACCGAGTACTAAGACACACATCTGTATAGAGAATTACCTAGAGTATCTGACATCTGTTCTTAACATATCTGAAAATTACTTTGATAGAAGTTAAAGTCACTTTTTAAAATATAATTTAGTCTTAAGTAATTATAAACCCTTAAAAACTCTTAAAAAGTGTTAAAGTAAGTGATATTTATTGTAGTTAAGTATCAAAGCTAATGTTCTGGTTTTAAATGTACTTAAATATTTAAAGTGAAAGTGAAAGTAAAGGTGGCGAGTGAAAAGCAAACGGGTCAAATTCAGAGAATGATGAAGTTTATTCTCGGTGTTTGTGCATCACTATTTGCTTCAGTTTCCACATCATACTGTGTAACCAAATATTCAATCTGAATCGGCTTCTGAACTATTTGTGATGTCACAAGTCATGCTCCTATGAGGTTATGGGCAGTTTGTTTCCACCAAATTGATATTCTAGTAAGTCATGAACATGCTGAGGGGAAGTGTCAAGAAGTAAAGATGGAAATGGGTAGAAATATAAAAATTCAAATATAGTAGAAATACTCCTTAAAATACTTAGCTACTGTAACAAGGTAATATTAGGTTAAGGCAATATTACAAATATACTACAAAGACATGAGATTATTTTAATGTTGTAGTTCATCAACATGGAGCTAATTTTAGTTACTTCAGGTAAATCAGTAGCATATGTACTGCATTCTATATTACCCTATAGAATTATAATATAGATTATAGAAGTGTATCACATTTCCACATAATATATTGTGTTTTTACACAAAGTGCACAACACATTTAAAAAAAATATTTAAAGAACAACAATGTAAACAGGAAGAATTAAAATATATTATTTAATGTCAAATCTGCATCTAAAGTAACTTAAATTACATCTAATAATTAACAGGTAAAGTCTTGTGTATTACTTATACTAATCCATAAAGAAGCACACACACACACACACACACACACACACACACACACATACATTCTGTAATAAACTCTTACATCCTGTACACAAATCTGTCTGTGAAGAGGCCTGATGCCAATTTCTGATTAGTGCTTTTGCAATGAAACAACTTTAACATACACACACATGCACACATGCACACATAGAGAGGCACACACATACACACACATATACACACACACACACACACACACACACACACACACACACAACACACACGCATGTTATAATGGTGAACAATGTGATCATTCACAAAAACATTCAGGGCTTATCACTGCACAAACTTCATTGTTGCAGCAAAGTGTTTTTTCCCTTTTCTTTTTGTTGTTTTGTGTGTGCTGCAGTAGGTCCAATATCAGAACAGTTTCCTAAGAGCCTCGAGTAGACACACCCACACACACACACACTCACACCCCACACACACATATTACTTTATGGTACAGTTCGTCTCAGTGAAAGAATACAGCCTGTGCTTCTTTTTATGAACAATGGGAAGACAATACTTTTAATTTTTGTGAAAGAAAGAAAGTTCTGAGTCACCTCCTTGCCGTTTTACAGTATGAGAAAGGCTCATTATTTTTAATTGGATTGTGAGCTCTAAGGTGGAGCTGCTGCCAAGTTCAGGCAGAGTAACGGTGGCGCTGCCTGGGACAGCAGGAAACCACATCAAACTGGAGCAGAGTCCCGAGCTCTGAGCTCAGCTTCACCGGCTGCAACCTTCACATTAACAAAAAGCTCAAGTGTTTTTTAGGCCATGAGCACAGCAAATTCTTTCACTTTCCTTTTTGCTAAGAGGTGCGCTAACAAACACCCCCCTCCCCTATCCCCCCGGTGTTTTCCCGGACAGGGAAAAATGTTCAGTTTCGTTTTGAGACCCACTCTTTCTCTTTTTTTCTATCCGCTTGGCTCTGAGCTGGAACGGCTGCTGACTGTGAATTTAGGGAGTTCATCTGAGTTTGTTTGCGCGACAGATTTCAGCAGCACAGCAACTCAAAGTGATTCATGCAAGACACATCAAGACAAACTGTAAAAGTATATGTTCACATAGAAATCAAAGTGCCTGCAGCAGCTTCAGGCCTGTGTAAAGAAAGTGAGAGAACATATGTGATTACAAACTGTAGTAGTGGTTCTCTGCTGTTATCACCTGCATCTCTTTATGTTTGACTTGGTGATTTTAAAAAGCTGTAACCGGAAATCGAATCCACGACCACAGAGTTTACCTCTAGCTTCCTACCTACAGAGCTCATTTCTCTCACTGTAAAACAGGGATTAAACAGATTGAACCGACAAACCTCCACGCAGCTTTCACACACTTATCCACCTGCATTCACCCACCTGCAGCTTTACAACTTTTCACACTTTTCTTCTGGGTTTCTGACTTTAAATGTTATGATATATAAAAGTTATATCATGTTATGCTACTTTATAGTTCCACTTCACTACATTACAGAAGGAAATATTGTACCATTTACCCCACTATATTTATTTGACAGTCTTAGTTAGATGCAGATGCAGATTTTACATCAAAAATATGTTTTTACTGTTTAAATTGTTCTTTTATTTTTATGAAAAATGTGGTATGCAATATATAAAGTGTATTAAACAAACATGATACATTTAGTACAGTAATTTTTTTACTCTTAACCCTCACAAAGTATTTATAATTGGCCCCAAGTTTATGAAGTACAAAATTAAAATGCTTTGTGTTAAAATAAAATTATTAAAAAAAAAGTATTGTAATATAGTAATTTACCACAGTCTGCATAATGAGTACTTTTACCTGTGAGCATATTTTTCTGAACGTGAGTTTCAAATGGCTTTGAAAAACCCTACACGACTGATAAACAATCAGCTACAATCACACACTAAATTGTTGCAAAACAAACAATATTATAACATTTTATCCTCAGTTATAGTTACAAAAACAACAACAATACACCGGATTAATTTAAGCATAAATGAGGACATGTCTGACTTATTTAAACCAAGGTTTGAGTTATTATTTCAGTATTTGACAGAATTTAGATAATGATATGATAATAATAATCCAAATATATGCACAAAGGGAACAGCATTATTCAAATGACAGAAGACCTGAGGCCACTGGAGCAAACTGGAGCAGCAGCAGCAACATGTTGTATAATGATATAGAATTTAATTATATATCAGGCTCAGGTCTTGTGATGCATTTGAATTGTCAAATGCATGTAAACTTAAATGAATGGTGTTACTGTTGATCTCTGACGGCCGTGAGCCTTAATGATTTACTTCATTTAAAGAAACTGCTGATGTTTTTGCATCATTATGCACAAACTCACAACAAAAAATTAAATATGATCAGGTGAAAATATTTTTGATACAATTAGTCCAGTATTGAGTAGAAATATCCTGAAATATCTGATTCCATTGGTAGTTTTTTTTACTGCAGAACAAGAGAAGTTGTCTGTTTCCTTCACATGCAAAAATAATTCTAAATGCATTAGAAAAAGAGCAGCTAGACAGACATGAATCCTGCTTGTTAGTGTAGTGCAACATTCCCCGAATATTCTTTAGTTTATGTCTACAATTATACCATTATAAGAAACCGCAAACTATGGTGCAAAATCCGAAACATATGCTATGCTGCACGTGAAGAAGACACACACACACACACACACACACACACACACACACACACACACACACACACAAACACGTAATACTAAAAACAAAAAAAAAACTCAAAAACTACTGAAGTTGTGGAACCTGAGGCTCATCTGGATTCACTAGGATGTTATATGAGCAAAGGATGCCTGTTCCCATGTATCTCAAAAACAAAACGTCAGATCTAAATGACTGCACTATAAATATTTCTTTCACCCTGAATCCAACTGAATCCATATCACTGATGCAGGCGGAGCCTCCACAGGACTGTGCAGGCCCCGTAGGGTCACCCTGGTGGTCGGAGCAATGTACCCACTTTTCTCCACAAAAATATTCTAACACAACTGATTGACCATCTCTCTGCCAGAAAACAAAACTTTAAATTACAAACTAATCATGATACACATAAGCTATTGTTCTCTAAAGTGATAACTCAATGACAGGAACATGAACTGCACTAAGGGGTGGAGCCTTCCTGCACTTGTTGCTAAGCAACAGCTATTTGAAAAAAAAAAATTAGCTATTCGCCACAGCTATAATATATTCGCCAGAGATAATAAACTATTAGCTATTAGCTATGGCTCTAATGTTATCTATTAGCCAAACATAATATACTATTATATATTAGTTACAGCTATAATGTAAGCTATTAGCCACAGCTGTAACATTAGCTTTAAGTCATAGGTAGTATATTGTTAGCTATTAGTCGTAGGTATAACGTTAGTATTGCTGCAACTAACAACTATTTTGATAGTTGTTTATGATAATTTTGTACTTACTATAACTTTGACACAACAATAAAAAATAAGAGTAGAGAGAAAAGAGGAGTAAGAAAAAAGTCATTAAGATAAAATGTGGAAGGTTCTTCCACGCTTTGGGAAGAGGTCAAACAGTGATTTTTAAAATGTTCTTTTAATTTGCATTATATGTTTTTTAATATTCTTGACATGGTTTTAAGCAGTGTTGTAACTAACAACTATTTTGATAGTAGGATACACTTCATACTCATACACCTACACCACCGAGCGAATGCTCCCTGTGCACACTCTCCCAATGAGAGCGCCCCTAATGTAGTGGAGGTGCAATTGCACTTTATTCTAGTACAGTAAAAAAAAAAAAATCTAAATAAAAAAATAAAAAGCCCCCACTGACGGTATTTAACATCATATTTTATGTTTTATTATCTATATATATTGACAAATGCAAATATTATAACAAAAAGTACATCTAGCATATAAATGTTGCGAAAAGTTTTTTTTGAGGGTGAACTCTGCTTTAACAGCAACAGGCTGATGGGAAATTAATGCTAAGTTTGATGAATTTGCAGAATCAAGCTGTTTCCTGTTTCTTAGCAGGTTTTTTTTAATTTCCTATCAAGACAGGAAGTGAGAGAGCTAGCGCCAGAGTGGGCGTCGGCTCGTCCCAGGAGGCGTCGCGGTCACGCGCTGATTGACGGCGGCCTGGAAGGGTCAGGGGTCTGGATAGTTGAGCGAGGGTTCGTTAGGCCTAGGGTCTGATGACGACTGATCCTGCTATACAGACTGAAGCTGCCTGAGGTTTTTGATTTTAAACTGATCTCTGATTAACATTATAAATAATAAGAGGAAGCGACCTGTTGCGAGGATGTTAAGAAATACAGTGAGAAAGTTTAGACAGTTCCCTGGAAAAAAGGGGGTGTGAGTTTCTTCAAACCAGAGCTGACGGTCAGCACTTTTGTCTGACTGAAACTGAACTTTGTTCCTTTCCCGTAAAATACTGTACGGCACAAGAAACAGGATCTGATCGTTATGAAATAACCATAATTTAGAAGTAATTTAGAAAAGCTGCCAGGCAGCACTTTTGACCAGATTCACTTTCAACAATATCAGGATTTTCAGTTCTGTGAATATGTAAACAGGAAATAAACCAACATAAAGTGCATACTTTTCATTTCATCCGTTTAACCTAATTATTATACAATCACACTATA
Source organism: Eupleurogrammus muticus (assembly GCA_036785175.1). Taxonomy (NCBI): domain Eukaryota; kingdom Metazoa; phylum Chordata; class Actinopteri; order Scombriformes; family Trichiuridae; genus Eupleurogrammus; species Eupleurogrammus muticus. The sequence goes on along the minus strand of JAYKQN010000015.1, from coordinate 9,595,623 downwards.
AATTAATATCAAAGCCTTATCTAAATTTACTTGGCTCACCCATATCGTCTGTGGATGGATGACGCCAACTGACCTTCGACCGTGAATCGGAGACATCTGAATCACTTTTGAACCGCGGGCCGACGTCTCCGGCTTACACGGTCGCTCCATGACCCAATTTTTGATATGAAATTAACGTTCAGGGTCCGACTGCACCACTAGTACAAAGGCTTGTTCTGACGTCTGGTAGAAAGTCGTTATAGGACAGGCACATTTCCATCGTCAGTAGAGCTGCAATGATTAGTTGATCAATTGATTAGTTGCCAACTATAAAATTATTGGAAACTAATTTTGTTTTGCTTATCGAATAATCAATTTGAGGCATTTTTAATATATTTTGCAAAATTACAAGAAATTACAAATTAAAATATATAATATCAAGTCATTATTTCTTGTGATTTTGGGTACTACAGCTGATAGATAATAAAAATCCATCAATATCAATATTTAATTCAATATTTGAATCAATATTCAAATTCTATAAGATGCACCTGTCCATATATTGAATCTATATGTCTCTATGACTTACAGGTGTGCCCCACGATTGGCTGGCGACCATCTGGGGTGTATCCCTGCCTCTCGCCATAAAATGCGCTGGGATAGGCTCCAGCAGACCCCTGCGACCCCGAAAGGGAATAAGCGGGATAGAAAATGGATGGATGGATGGACTTACAGGTGCTCAGGGCCTTTTTTTTTACTCCTGGTCATTATTAAAAATAAATAATTAAAAACAATTGTTATGCATTGGTATGAAATAAATTATATATCACATCATAATAATATCTTTATTAACATATGTTCTAATGAATATCACCCACCTCTTAATACATAATAAAAGTAGGTCATTAAGCATGAAATGCCTTCACATATTTAAAATAAAGTCATTAATAATTATCAATATTGGTCACTAAAAAAACACAAGTAAACGGTTTATTGATAGTTTTTTTTTTTTACAGTTGTATTTCATTTTTCTGTCTCTCAGTTAATTCAAAAACATTTTCACATTGATTTGATTATTTACTCATTAGAACTTACTTATAAAATGAATATTTTACTGCATTTCTGCTCTAAAATCAGACACACTGGATGTTTGATGAGCATTTTTTATATTTCGGAGTACAATCAGGATAAAGTAATTATCTAATAAAGAATGATAACAAACAGAAACTATTTTAAATAGAACAATAGGTTTATTAATCAGAGAACTACGTCAGACTGAGACAGACAATTGCTCTTTTGATTCATGAGTGATTCTCTGTCCAAATCAGCATGAGGAGACATTCAGAAACAACTGATTGCAGCGTTTGCACATTTACACGCGGCTCTGTCCGAGGTCCTGAAACAGCAGCTGAGCAACAGCCCCTCACGTAGATTTCACCATCAATAATGCCTCGTTTCACAGACAGACCCAGTTGAATCACTAGGACTCAGCGTGGGACACCAGTGATTAGTCGATGAATAGATTATTACTATTACATTTATCGCCATCTATTTTCATAATAGATTTTAGTATTTTTATAAAAAAATGTCCAAATTCTGTGGTTCCAGCTTCTCAAATCTGATTATTTTCTGGTTTCTTTAATCTTCTATAATAGTAAACTGATGATCTTTGGGTTGTGGACTGTTGGTCTGGACAAAAAGACCTGAATCTTCAGCTTTGGGAAACAGTGATTAACATTTTACACCATTTTATGAACCAAACATCTAATCGATTAATCCCCTGTCAAAATAGTTGTTGTTGGAGTGTAAATTTCGATCAAGAATTAAGATGACAACACAGGTGTGAACTCTGGATCCAGCGTCACACGTGACGACGCACCTGAGTATTCAAAGATGGCGGCTGTCAGGCTCGCCCTGTGTGGCCAATCAGTGTCCAGCAGCCTTGTGACATCACAGTAAAGTAACAGCTCAGCTCATTGAGAAACCAAAAGAGGTGAAACCACAAATAGAAACAGGGCCCTGGTTTTAGATGTTAAAATGCAAAAAAAAAATGAGGTGAGTTAAGTGCCATAATTTAGACACGTGAAGCTTAAAAAAATGTGTTTTTCGTTCTACAGGTGACGATTTGAGCGCCAGGATGCAGGACGAGGCCGTGTTTGACCTCGGAAGCTGGTTTCACTTCATCTGCTGACTCATCCATTCACTGAAAACCCGACTTTAAGGATGCAACGCGCCCAGGTCACAGTCCTGGTGCCATCAAAGCAGGACAAAAAGGCCGAGGAGCAGCGGCACCTCCATCGCCAGGAAAAAAACAGGATGTCAACAGCCACATCCAGATAATAAAAAACAGCATATCATATAAAAGGAATGTTATCAAGGATACAATTACAGTCCTGTTCTGCAATACCTTTATTATCTTGTTTTTATCTTGTGGCTGAGGGTTGTTTCACTACAAATTATCTTATCTATAAGATACAGCAAAATTCATATAAAAAAACCCTGTTGCAGCTAATTTGAACGCTGCTAAAGAGAAAGTGAAGCACATGAAGCACCTCTGAGGCGTCCCAGTTTTTCAGCTCTGATGAGTAACAACTCAGCCTGCAGCAGGTTTGCTGCAAGTTCTGTTTGCTGCTTCCTTTTAATAAATATAGTCATAACACATAATATTAGCGATCAGTGGTGGAAAAATAACTAGGAAATGCACTTTTAATCCACTAAATTAATTTGCAGCTTTAGTTACGTTCCAGATGAGAATTTGATATAAAATTAAATATTTTCATATTTGTCCTGATTGAATTGTTGCTCTTAAATTGTACTTTTTAATTAGAATGTGTAAAAGCTGCTGCATTAGTGCATTAAAAAATAAGTGATTCACTTTTATATAATATGAAGCTGTACTTTGACAGTTTTTCAACCCAAACAGATAAAATTGGCTCAACATTGTTGCATGTTTATTAATAATATATATATATATATATTTAAAAACAATCGTTTTCTGTTAGTTTCATAAAAAAGACTACAGATATTACAACTAAGTAACTAAGTACATTTACAGTATTTGAGTGCAGTTCTGAGCTACTTCTACTTTCCATTCCATTATACTTCACTTCACAATTCAAAGATAAAAAATTCTACCTTTTACTCGTTTTACTCACTACATAAATTCAACAGCTTCAGCTACTTTTTAGATTCAGATGCTACATCAAAATTTATATTTTTTTTCTGTTTGAATTGTCATCCTTTTATTTCTTTTAATAAATGTTATGCACTTTGTGTAAATTGCTATATAATGTGAATTAAACATGTGATAAAATGCAATAATTTCTGCTAGTAATCCATGCAAAATATCGAAAATCTGCTTTTTACTGACATAATATACTATAATAATATACCATAGTTTGCATAATAAGTACTTCTTTTCACTGATTATTTAGGTATTTTTTTGATAATACTTATGTACATATATTAAAGTGCATTTTTTCATTAGGGACTAGAACTGGTAATGGAGTGGTTTTAGATGATACTACCTCTACTTTTACCTCAGTCAATAATCTGAATACTTCGTCCACCACTGTTTGTCATTGCCGAAACTGCACTGGAACTTTTGCACTTTATCTTAAAGCTTTAATGTTTTATGGACAGCGTTGAATTGCCTTGTTATTAAAATGTACTGCACAATTAAACTTGTCCACAGTACATTTCACAATAATGCTCAGAGATTTATGGAGGAGTGATATTCCTGAGTTAAGCTTTGCATTGTAAATGAAGACACACCTGTTTCGCTGGAATTTCACAATTCACAGTCACTGAGGAGTGAAACCGCTCCGAGGCCTCGGTGCATCCGCTGACTCTTCACAATGTGTGTTTTCACCTACAATAGTGATAATACTACTGATCTGGGCCCATGATGAATGGGAGTGTGTAGACCTGGGTTTTGATTGACAGATGTGCATATCAGTCGTGTTCCAGTCTGAAAAAGGCTTTTTTTTTGCATGATATCACCATATAATGTTGCTGTCCATTAAAATCAGGAGCTGAAGCATATTTGAGGCTGACTGCCAGCGAAAAGGTAAGATAAATATCAGTTTTGTACACTTGGAATTAAAAAGACTCGCTAGAAGAAATATGTGGATGTGCAATAATATGTGGAAAAGCATATTTGACTTGTTTTTTATTGCTTTGCTTGCTTTTGTTGCTTCAGGGCGACATCGGGCAGAAGTAGCACTTTCATTAAGACTATCACACTGCCATCTCTATCCATAATGGATGGAGATATCCGGGAATGGATTAAAGTTAAGTTACAGTTTAGTATTCGCTGCACCCTCAACTATTGATTGTAGGAAATGGAAATCCGAGGAGGAGTGAAGTGTGTGTGTGTGTGTGTGTGTGTGTGTCTGCATATATGTGTGCATCTTGGTATAAACCTGTGTGTCTTTGAGCATATCTGTACTGGATACATGTGTCCCAATGCTTGGTATGTGTATGTGTATGCTTTTGTGTTTGCTTTCTGCGTACACGCATTGTGCATTTGTTGGCAAAGGGAGGACCATTCAAATGACAATGAGCAAGAAAGCGAAAATGAAAATCGTGTGTGATCATGTGACATGAAATAAGCAGCGAGGGTTTCCTCTGGGTCAATACAGAAAAGGCTAAATATGGGGAGTAGACTCATTTCTTTTCAATATACAGTATGTCCTTCATCTGGGACCTCGCAATCATCCCTGTTGGCCTGCGGCCCTTTGTCTAATCTCCTCCTGCTCCTTCTGTTGTGACAAAAAAGATAAATAAAAAAAAACAGGGAAACCTTTTGAAATCATTAGAATTTAACTCCCCCCCCCAAAGAAACATTTTATGCAATTAATATTTTCTTATATTGACAGAGACATTATAATGACGACGACGTTATTTTCTCCTCACTTCCATGGCCATCCCATTTCTGCTGCTGAAAAATGTGTTCATAATAATAGTGAGCACATGTTCTATGCAGAAATTAAATAGGAGTGGGTTTATAACTTGTTAGCGTAGCTAAGTATATTGACATTTATTTGTTACCTCTAGGTCCTAGGCAATCATATCTGATACAGAACGTCCCTGTTTTAGCTAAACAGTTTCTATGTACCTACAGGGTTTTTGCCTCTTGGCTGGTTTGCTGAACATGACACATGTCTGCAGCGGTTGTTTAGCTCCGCCTACTCATGATCTTAAAAATGAATTAAGTGTTTGTAAATAGAGCGTCACACAGTACCCACACAACCTGTTCCTCCTGCTGTACAGACCGGATATGATGCATGGTTACTATGACAACCAATGCCAGTAGTAGCCTAACCCTGAAACCCTGCCTAAAGTAGACCTTACAACCTCATCTATGCCTAAGATCATTAGTTTGCTATTATAGAAAACTAAAGAAACCAGAAATTGATAAGATTTGAGAAGCTGGACATTTTCTTCTTAACGGATTATCAAATAGGCTCCAACAATCACGGATTTCACTTCCTCCAGGGAACCAATGTGGCTGCAACACTGGGACCAGCAGGTCACTGTGTAACATTGCAAAATCTGGTGACCTGTTAACCTTCTCATTGGTGCAGCAGAACTTTAAACAAAGATGCTGATTCTCTGCTGTTTAATGTTATTTCAGTTAAAGCAGTGATGTTTTGTAACACAAATGAATTGAAAGATCAATCCATCATCTTCATTAGTCACATGTGAACAGTGGGCCCTGTTTCCTGGCCTGAGTGGATCGTGGCGGCCTGCTGTGTCCAGTACCTTCTTCCTGACCACAGCAGAATCCTTGTTGACTCGGCAGCTCCTGATGTAAATGAAACCATGACGTGTCTCCGAGCTCAGAGGTTCAGACACAATAAACGTCCTGTTTGCTCAGTAAGAACCTGGTTTCTGTCCAGATCCCAGCTGGTGTCGGGCCAGACGCTGATAAACGAGGCTGCATAACTGAAGTTTATCTGTCACTGTGATAAATGCAATCGCTTGTTGGATTTATTGCTATGAACATTTACTTATCTCATAATAAATGACTTAATGAGGGTGTGTGGGTGTGTGCAAACACCTTTAGCTCGCTCAGTTAATCCAGCTACAGATTCCTGCAACAGACAGTTATTCACAGACTTTAACCCAAAATAAGTTAAATAGTCTAAGAGATTATGATGATGATGATGGTGATGGTGATGATGAGGATGATGATGCCTTATTCAGCTCTTGCCTAAAAATCAACGTTTTCAGAGAGTTACTGGTTGAAATAAATATGTTTTGCTGAAACTTCCTCAAATCAAACCGTCGATCAGCAGTTTGACCTCAGAGACGAATCTGATTAAAAATATCGCAACCCAACCTTGTCCTTTTGCTTGTAAAATACCAACTGCAGCAAAACACAGAAACGGGATCTGATTCTTATGAAACTAACCACAGCTGAACTCAGACTGGAGGGAACAAAAACAATATTGTTCTTGTGTTTGAATCATTGAACTACAGGAATGTTTCAGAGTAGTTATTTTCTATTAGTTATTTTTTATTTTTTATGAATTCACAGATAAAACCACATCTACAAACACTTTTCAAACTTTTTATCAGGCTTCACTTCAGAGGAAGAAAAATATAAAGCAAAACGGTCCATGTTGAAAATTTGTATTGAAATTTGTGACTGTGCTTTTGTGCTTTTTTAAATAATAGAAAAAAGCAAACTGGATCAATCATTTTCAAGTGAATCATTTTGCACCATCAGACAGAAACAAATAAAATGTGCAAAACGTTGCGAGAGCAATGCAATTAAATTTCAATTTGTGCAAAACAACTAATTCTTCTCACTTCTTGTGGCTGAAAATAGCTTTTCAAACAATAATGTGCAACCTGTGCATCCAGTGTGTCCTCACATTCTCCATATTATAAACCATAGTCTGAGACACACAATTTACTGTTTACCAGGTGGTAAAAAGAAAAAGAATCAGCAGAAGCTACAATTTACCAATGTCAACGTCTTAACGCCTCATGCAGGCTTTTTGTAGAGCCCAAGGTTCGTCTCAGTTTCTGCTCAATGGCTCATCAGGCAGCAAAGAAGCACCTTCGTTGTACATGAGGCAGTTTTATATATTTCTGGGAAATCGCTCATCCAGACAACTTCCTGACTTATGATATTCTTCCCAATGTGTGTGTGTGTGTGTGTGTGTGTGTGTGTGTGTCTAAAATGCATCTGGTTGCCTAAACTGATTGAAAACAAAAGATTTATGAGGATCATAAGGATAAGGCTCCATCTCCGTGGGCCTCACGTGACTAACGCCACAGCCCACTGGCGCCGTTTCATGTGGGCGGAGCCGGGCGCCATTTTTAAAGGCTGCACCAAGCCTCACACAGAGGTGAGACAACTGTTTTGTATGCCAAAAAAAAATGTACTTGTTTGTGCTTTCAAATGATCGTGATGTAAAACAAGGCAGTAAAGCTGAAAAATATTGACATTACTGAACATATTAACATATATTAGCTTTGTTACAACTGCAGAATTGTTTTAACCAGTTTAAAACATATTGTACTTGTTTTCAACACTGTTACATGTTATTTTTCTCATGTTGGAGCCGTGTAGCAGTGACACACAAACACTGGAGCACTGAAACTGTAGCTGATTAACGCGGAGGCGTCCTCTGCAGCGCCGGAGGAGTCGTCCTGTTACTCATGAAACAGCTTTCAGCTGTCGCGTCACTGTTTATAGGAGCAGCAGCAGCTTTACGGAGCATCGCTGGGTTTTAACACCAAGACCTGGACGGTCGCATTTAAATATATGACTCGTGTGGCTAATCATCACCCAAAGAAATGTGCAAACCAAACAAATTATCTTGTGACGTGAATGTATAGCAGAAGTTTCAGTTTGAGACATTGTGCTCTGCTCATCCTTTTAACCTTAAGCAGAATCCTGACTCCGCAGAAAACGCTGACTCATGCTTTAATCCCACCAATCTCTTCTTTAAGTGTAAGTGAAGGGCTGGTTCTTCTACCTTGTGATGTCACAGAGTGTCATGAACTACAGAATAGATCCCAGCAGATAAACACTGGGGTGCAATTGGACTGTTTGGTATAATGTTTCTCGTTTATTGGAGATGATCTAGTTGTTTGTCTGAGTCTTCTCTGCTGGACGGCTGTTGAGCTGTTGATTTTTTTCTATATTTCATGCTCACATCAGTCCTGCAAATCTAAGTGCAGGTTTACTGACAACTCATCCTTCACATTCATCATATTTATTATTTTCTCTCATTTGTTGCTGTTTTATAAAGTAGCAGCAGTGATTTACCAACCAAACCTCAGATTTATCAACCATCAGCGCTTTTTGACATTTTCCCACATGCCGTTTTACTTGTTGTTAGGTTTAGGCACAAAATCACTCATGTTAGTGTTAATGTTAGAGAAGGTGGTTTGGACGCCCGTAAAATGCCCAACATGACAGAGCAAAATGCTGGTAACAGTGTTGTGCAGACATCTCCTGCAGCTCCAAGACAACAAACAAAGCACCGATTCATCCACCCAAACCTCCTCCTGCTCCTGGGAGAAGAGGAGCTGCAGGGTAACTGATCTACATCGCCACGTCTGAAACGATTTCCACATATCCGTGGTTACGGAAACTGTCAGCGACAGGACTGGATTCATCGTATTTCACGACTGTTCAGGTCTGTTTTCTCTCTGTGATCACATATCATGTTGCTGCATGTCAGGTGTCGATCACACCATGTAAACGTAATGTGAATCAGACGATGTTTTGCCACTTTGCAGCTACTTCCTGTTCCCAGCAGGTGGCGCTGTGACTCTGAATCAATCTGGTGGTGCTGGTGTGTTCAGGGTCACTGAGGAAGCAGGAGACATTTGCTGCAGATTAGAATGCAACTTCCTGTCTCATGGCAAGGCCTGGAAATTCATGGTGTTGTCACAGCAACCCGGAATAAAGTAGGAAAAGGCGTAAATTTCCATCAATCCAGGGCTCAATCTTTTTAAGAAAGAAACAAAGAGAGATAGAGAGTAGAAGAATCTTTACAGACACAACAAGGCCTTAGTATTAAAGGACAAAAAGAGAAAACTGGACCACAGACATGGCCATCAGGACATTTCCAGAGACACGGAGACGGGGAAGCCGTCAGAAGACAGAAAATAAAGACAATACTGATATGCTTCATGTTTCTGTCACAACGTGTAAAAACAGACACCAACTCTAATGTAACCAGAGGTGGAACTAAGTAAGTAAGTACATTTATTCAAGTACTGTACTTAAATACAGTTTTAAGGAACTTGTATTTTACTGAAGTATTTCTATTGGATGCTATATTATATTTCCCTTCACTCCATTGCAGAGATAAAGATGTTAGTCCAGTACATCAATTCAACAGCCTTCACTAACTTTCAGTTGCAGATTTTATGTAAACTAATATATTATTCCTTTTTATATTATTCTGTCATTTTCTTAATAACACACTTTGTGTAGTGTCCTATCTAAAGTGTATTAAACAAATATGTGATACAGATAATGGAGTATTCCTACTACTAATCTACCAAAAGTTTTTGAAAATGGCTCCAACTTATATATTAAAAATATAAATATATTAGAATGTCTAATGTGTCTAAACTAAATATAAAAATAATAATATAACACAGTATAATTAATACTTTTACTCTTGATACCGTCAGTATATTTTTTCTGGTGATACTTATGCACTTTCGTTTAAGTAAAAGTTACAATTCTGGACTTTTACTTGTAAAGGCATATTTAAGTCCACTGACGCATGAGAAGAGAATAGTGAAAACTGCTAGAAAACACCTGTAAATCAACAAGAATTTATTGAGTTCATACTTTTTTTTAAATCATCAATTCTCCTCCATCAGGCTTCAGTAAGTGTCTTATGAAGGTTTCTTCTATCAGGGTTTTACATCTTTACAACACGTCCTCATAAAGCCAGTTGAATTTCCTGTTGCTGTTGAAACCTGCTGTATAAATAAAATCGCCTGATGTGAACTTCCTCAAACCACAGCTGAGTCAGCACATGGACCTCAGAGACGAATCTGATTAATAATGTATATTAAAAAGCTTCTCATACGTACAGCTTGGTACAGACAGACAGAATGTTAAAGCCATTGCTGGGAGAGAACGACAACTGTGTCTAATATGATATATATTAATATGAATCTTATGTATATAATGTTTTGGCAACAACATTTTTATTTGTTAATTTCAATAAAGTTATTGGAATTGAATAATAACAAAATTGAGAGATGTATTTTTCTAATTTTCATGACAAATAATCTCATCACATTCTAACATGAACCTTTACTTTTTAGAACAATAAACTATTTATCACACTCTAAAGTAAAAACAAGGTTTTTAAAAGCGAAAAATTATTTTTCTGAATTTAGTAAACATACTAAACGTGTGTTTTAATCCAATAGTCTCAGGAGACGATGGTGGAGCATGTTCAGCCTCTAGTGGACAAATCACAAAACTACATCACCTGATCTGGGATTTTCCGCCACGTGGAAGAGGGTGACGTCCCTCACCGGCGGCCATATTGGAAAGGTCTAGTTCCGGTTTTCCTCTGGTTCTTTAACCAATAAAGTAAAGATGCACAGACAAAAAAGCGTTTTCACATTATGCTTATATAAAGTTATTCTATTGTGATGGTGTGAAAAGTTCATGTTTATTTTAAGATTATGCTAAAATGTGCAAGACTCTAATAACTATTAAGTACATTGATTTGTAGTTAAATTAAACTGATAATCATGCAATGTTATTCTGGAAAATATATTGAAAAATACTTTATTAAAGTAAGTATACTCAAAGACAAGGATTGAGCTGTATGACCAAATACAGATAAACAGGGTACAATTTTAACAGATTTCACAATGAATCTGACATTAACACCATTGTATTTTGAAATACAAGTTTTGTTTCCTAAACGCGTCACGCAAATCCTGTGTTTAAATATGTAAATGAGGCATTATCTAAGTAAATATGATCTTATTTGCAAACATTTTCAGATCACTCTACAATCTGAAAATAGTCAAAAAAATAATTATTCTTCACACCATGTTTCAAGAAAATGTCATCAACATCAGACTATAAATAATGAGTGTAGGGATTGGTTTGTATAAGTGTTACTTTAAGGATTTAAACATTTGCATTGCAGGAGAGTAAAGTAAAACCTAAATGTGGATTTCTACTGTTTTAACTGTCTAACATAGTAGATAAATATCCCACAATCATAAAAGTGAAATTGTCAAACTTCAATATCGACAATTCCATGAAAATGACACAAAAGTCTTCAGATGAAGAAGATTTTATGATCAGATCAAAAGCTCCAGAAATAAAATAAACTGTATCTTTGGGCAGATTTCTTCTCTCTCAGGTATCACCAAGGTCAAGGGATGAATAACGGAGATACCTGGCTCCGACAGGGGGCTGCTGATCCGGAAGGTCACGTGCTGCTGTGGAATTCTGGGAGCTGGAGTTCAGTGTGGTACTGCTGGTTTCAGCATTACAGATGCTGTTCTGCTTCCTGGCTTTAGACAATACTACATACTACAGATATGTTGGTGATGTTGCAGATTTTCAATTTTAAACAGCTTTTGGATCCACAATTTGACAGTAGTATCACTAATTAAAGAAACCAACTGGATTCTCTTGCATTGTCAACTCATGAAAAACAAAGATTGAGTAAAGTATATTGTTGCCATGGAAACAGTTGTTTAGACTGGCAGCAACAATTGTTTACATTTAAATGAAGTTTGCAGATTTAGCTGCACTGCAAAAGACTTAAATTGAAAGGCGAAAATATTGTATTGTTGGTACAATTAGACCATTATTGAGTAAAATTATCTTATTCCACTGATAATTTATCTTATTAAGAGTTTTTTTTCCTGATTTGGGTCAGCTTGGTCTTAAGAAAGATTAAATTGCCTAAAATAAAGAAAAAAAAACTTTAAATAAGCTAAAATTGCTATTGGAATAAGATAATTCTACTCAATATTGGTCTCATTTTACCAACATGATATTTTTACCTGTTAATATTTCAGTTTTTGCAGTGTATTAACAGGTAAGTTTCAGTTCAGCTATCAGTGAATTATTGACCATTTACTTACCAATAATGTGGTTTCATTTGAATATGAACAGGATAACATGCATTAAGAAGGTTAGAAAGATTAAAATTGCATTGTACTCCTGTACCAGCCTGTACTCACATTTGCAATGAATTCATAGAAGTATCAGCTCTGGATCAATATCCTAACAGCTTTCTAGGACTTTTCCTGGGGATGTTTCAGTTACTGAATAAACTAACATTAAACAAGTTTGAACTCACATATGTTTACATTTAAGTGGTTTAAATCATAAGAAAACTGTTGCTAGGCAACTAAAATGGATGTTGCCATCCTCTGGTGTTTGATGCACAACTGATGAGTTAATGAATGGATTACTCAGTTCAGAAGAAAATAATATTGTATTGCATTAGATATTTGTTGAGAGCTGTGATATCCGAGTATTGCATATGAAAATACATTTTAAAAAACAGACAAACTTGTTACACAGGAATAGGCAGAAAGCAAAAACCTCTTTTAATAAATTTTGAGAAATAATAAAAAGAATGTCAGTATATTGTTCTTCTTCTTACCAACATCTCTAACACTCAATACCTTTTAATAACTTATGGCTTTTGTCATGTTTTGAGTTCACCTATAAAAAATGTTTAACAGCAATACAATTACATGTATTACCTTCAATATATAATCCATGCTTGAAGATACCAAATTGATCCCATGATGTTGCACTATTGCAACTCGGGGTCAGTGAATCAGTGTAATAATGTTGCAATATCACCATCCAGTGGCCTTGAAATAAACCTGACAAATTGTTGTACTGATTTCACTGTAATCTGATTCTGATTCCTCCAGAAGAACCGTCAAAAAGTTAATTTTCACAGTGTGGTGGAAATTAGCATTTTGAAATGATTGAAAAACAGTTACAATTAAATAAAACTTTATGAATATTTACATCAGCTTTATTGGTTAAGTATCTATAGGAGAAATAAAATGACTTCATACTTAAATTTATAAATGACTTGCTTTGGACTATAAAATTAAGCAACAATATAGTCACAGTGGGTTCAATGCATTATCAATACATTAGTGAATGTGTTTTTTAGAGGTAAAACTCCCTCCAGGAGAAGTGCAACAGATCAACACCTTCAGCTCTATGCGGCCTTGCAGGCTCTGGTCTATATGTACTCATATAGAAACCAGGTTACTGATAAGGATCCAGCAGGAGAATGTGTTTATGTAAAAGTTTTGCTGACATGCAACCAGTCAGTCATAAGATTGAACTGAAACTGGCATATTTTAAGAGCTGCAGTATTTTGCCCAAGAACGCATCGACATGCGGACTGCAGGAATTACCCCGGAGTAATAGGTGTCACAGGATGGCTGTTCCTCTCTCCTTCCATTCTGGGAAGAAAAATACTTTTTATTTATTTGGAACATGAGGCTTGAGCCAAATGGAGATGAGAGGGTGAGAAGTTGTTTTTATTAATGGCATTGGCTTTTTACATGACACTTGGTGTTCTGCTGCTGATTTAGCTTTTTTTCAAACTAACTCAAAGGGCTTTTTCCTTTTTGCTTTCTACATGTATCTGTGTTATCCTCCGTCACTTTTACTGGACAAGCTGCAGCACATAGGTTCGCTGCCAATCTTCAGTATCAATGCAAAAGTAGTGTGTCCTTTATATGGATTGTGTTATGTTGGGGTGCGGCAGTTTGCATACCATCACAATTAAAATAATTAATGTTTTCAGAATCAGATATACATCTGAAGATTGTTTTACTATGCAATGACTTTTTTGCTAAAATGCAATACGTTTTGTTGCTACACAATAAGTTTTGCGTTAGAATGCAAGAATTTTTTTTATATGCAATAAGTCTTTAGTTAATGCACAAGTTTTTTTTATCATGCAATAAGTTTAAAGATACTATGCAAAAGGTTTTTTTATGCAAAAGGTTTTGTGCGACTACACAATACGTGTTGTTACTACAAAATAGGTTTTGTGCAACTACAAAATAGTTTTTTGCTACTACACGATATGTTTTGTTACTACATGAAGTTTTTTCATGCAATGAGTTTCGAGATACCATGCAATACGTTTTGATACTACGCAATAGGTTTTTTTCACTATTTAAAACATTTTTTGGTATTAGGCTATATGTTTTGCAGCATTAGGTTAGTTTTTGCAGTTTTATATTATCTCACAATATTTATATTGTCAGTGACAGTGGTGTGTACTGTGCTGTTTTCTGGGTTGTTTTGTGTGCTGCTTTTGTTAATCTGTGTCTGTGTTTGTAAGAACAAGCTGCCCTCCAGGACAATAATGTATTGTAATTTATTCTAAAATATGGCATCACACCTGTGGATGTTGTTCAATCATTCAAAATCAATCAAGCTAATTCCAGAAAATTAAAATCATAAAAAAATAGGGCTGATGTCACTGCATCAATGATCGACATTAAATGATTTGCAAAACTTCACTTTGTTAATTTTATTCAGAGCATTTTTCTTTCACTGGCCATATTCCCTGTAAACTGATTTTCAGCCTCATTGCCGTTTCTGCCTGTTTGCTGTGGTCCTTCCTGCTGAGTATTAAAAAGTCTCAAGGAACCAATAATGTAATTTGACAGAGGCCAGCACAGGGTATCATAAACCTGAATTTTATTCATTTTTACTGGAGCATTTTTTTCTTGTTGACCTTGAATCCTTTATTATATTTGTGGAAGTGAAAAACAGGTCAAGACGAAACCACAACCTCATTACTTCAAGAATTTATCCAACAAAAGTTAAATAAAGCAATGTCACCTAAAGTAAGAATTTTACAGTGCCTATTATTATTGATAATAATGCTGGTTATTATTAGTAGTAGTAATAGTATCAATATTTTCTTTTACACTGTCAGTCTGCAGTCAGACACCTCTCCAAAACCTTCATCCCTCCCACATGTGCAACGCCTGAGTTATGTTGTAATGTTTTATCATGGTGCTTATGTATGGGGTGATTTTCCTTATCAATCCCAGACAGGATGTGTTCCTACATTTATTTCGTTTGTACAGGGAAACCTGTTTCCACAACCGTGCAAATGGACATAACGATTAAAGGCTTCCTCGATCGTGGGAGTCAAACTCAGTTTACTTCATGGGTCAATTTGATCTCAAGTGGGTCAGTCTTGCAAAATATATGTATATATAAATAATAGCATCTACCAATTGTTCTGCCTTTTCATGTAAAAAAATACATAATGAATATTTACATCAATAATTATCCTATTATTTACAAGTCAGGAGAGATGACATAAAAAAGTGCAATTCTAACCATTATATTTCCATTCAAAAAATGGACTCACTGAACATTTAGTTTTTTAAGCAGCAGGTAAAGTTATCTCCTGCCTTAGAAACAATTTACAAATCAAAACTGGAAATGTTTTATCCTTGAGCCCTGAAGGAATTTTACCGACTTTTACATTTCTGCAAAGAAACAGGAACTGGTCGAGTTTTGTCTCATGTTGTACAGTCATCCAGTGGCCGGATCGCTGCTTTTATCGGGTTGGTTCTGGCCCCTGGGCCACATGTTTGATCCCCCCCCCCCCGATTCTAGCCTATTGCTGCAGGATTATCAGTAATTCTGAGTGAAGTCTGGTGAAGTGGACTCTTTGGAATCTGTAGAAAATCTCCTTATGGCCCATTATGGACTTGATGCAGAATTCTGAGAAGGCAGCTGTCAACAAGTCTACAAGTTTGCAAGTGCTGTTACGCATTTGATATCAAATGAAGCTGCAGAGCAGATCCCAGCAGATACACACTAGGCTGATGTCTGAGTTCTGATTTACTAGTTCACTAATTAATTTTAGATCTTCATTTTATTTATTTTAATTCTCATGTCCTCATTGGTCTCAAATGATCCTGTCCTCTTTAGTGAAAAATGTCTTATTTGTATTAACATTGCATGGTTAAGTCCTATAAAGGCTTCCATTTTCTTACAGTTTCTAAAAAAATGAGAATGAAAAAGAGGGAGAGGAAGCTCTGTATTTAGGCTCAGAGCGACTGGAGAGAAGAACAAATGCGAAGCAGCACAGAGACGAGCTGGTCACCAGCAGATTTAAAGCCTGAACTGCACTTTCTTTAAAAAATATGACATCATACCTATGTTCGGCATCAGGATGAAGCGAAAAACAGGATTAAAAAGGCATTCAGAAAAGGACTGGATGCCTGAAAAACTGGCTGGTGTAGTTGAAACACATATCTGTAAAAGGCAAGCAAGGCAGTGCTTATTTTTCTGAATGCATAATACAATATCACCACTAGATGGGAGAAAAAAACTACACTTTTCCTTTAAAACAGGGTTTATCATCCCAAAACCTTCACTTTCACTTTAAGACTAATCGTCATGACGTCTCGTCATTGCTAGATATATTTACCCATGCTGTATACAGTGACCAGGATAAGCCCTGAAGGGTTAAAAAAAAAAAAAAAACACGGGGAGGCATTGGGATTCGGCCTTGGATTCAGCCTTGGGAGTCCAGCCCACACTTAGCACTGTGGGTAATGTAGGCTGGAGCCTGGGAATCATGGGAAATGTAGTGAGGACCTGTGTGATTAGCTGCAGTGATTGTCCACTGCTGCCTTTTGATTCTACAACAGCAGCATCTTTACTCCTCTCAGGGCTTTTTATGCTTTCACGCCCATTAGTCCTGGCTTTGTTTTCCATCTGTCCCAGTCTGCCTTCCTGTCACAGCTCCAGAGAGCACGCAGCGCCTACGTCACAGCTTTAAGCAGATGGAGAGGAGGGGGATGAGGAGGAGGAGGAGGGGGGGGTAAGGCGAAGAGAGAACGGGAGGAGGAGAAGGAGGAGGGAGCTTGATGTCTCTTCTGCATCAACGTCAACATCACAGCCACGCCAGCCTCCGTCACCGGAAAACAAGGAGGAAGAACAGAAAACGTCGCACAACAGGGATTTGAAATTAAGAAAAAAAAAGAAAAAAAAAAAGCATCAGCTGCTCCTTCACCACCGGACACGCATCCACAAATTAGGGCAATACGGTTCCACCTGCCCCAGGGACAGGCGTTGAGAAGCTCCCCCGGGCAGGAGGAGCTCTCCCAGGCATGACCTGAGAGGAGAAGCCAGACGGCCGTCGGATGCTCTGAATCAACATGGGCAACCAGGAGGCTAAGCAAAAGAAAGCTGCAGCATCGGGTAATGGAAGCTACCCTTCACTGGATGAGGGATGGAGAGAGGGAGGAGGAGGAGACACCACTAAAAAGGGAGGAAAGAAACTCCACGGTAAGCATGGAGGTAAAGGAGCAGGCAGCAATGGAGGAGGAGGAGGAGGAGGAGGGGGGATGCATGGCACAGCACCAGGCAAGAAGAAAAACAAATCTGAGTCCAAGTCCTCTGTGTTCTCCATCCGGAAGAGAAAGGGCAACCTGAAAGGGAAAGGAGACGTGTCCTCGTCAGTCACAGGCTCAAAGGAGGACGTGTTAGCGTCTCAGCACGATGAACTGGACAGCACCAAAACACCAGAGCTGTCCGCTGACGAGCTCGGCCAGTCGGACACCGAGGCTGCCTTGCCCGACAAGAAGAAGAAACCGGACCAAGGGAGAAAGGATGCAAGCGGAGGGGGAGGAGAGGGGAAGCAGGAGGTGCAGCGGGAGGCGTCGACGGCAGCGACCTCCCCCGCGGAGGATGCAGGGCAGAAGGCGGCGAGCTCAGGGTCAGACACCGACATCTACAGCTTCCACTCAGCTGCCGACCACGAGGACCTGCTCGCTGACATCCAGCTGGCGATACGGCTCCAGTTCCAGCAGCAGCATGGGGGGGTTACCTCGATCGCGGAGGCTCAGGAAGGGGGAAGAAGGGACCCGAGCTGGGGGGGAGGAGGAGGAGAGGGAAGGAGAAAGCAGAGCAATGGAGTGGTTAAATTATCTCCTCCGGACGTGCTTGACCTGACACCAGATTTAGAGCTGGGGTCCGATGCGCTGTCATACCTAGAGACAGAAACTCTGACTGGCTCTGCAAAGCACAGAGACCAGAACCCAGGACTACAACCCCCAGCAGGATTGCACCCCCCCCTGCACACAGAGGTGCATGAGAGGAGGAAGGAGGAGGAGGAGGAGCATCCGGAGCTAAACGGGAAGCAGAGAGAAGCCTCTCTTTGTGCTGCCACAGGCACAAAAGACCAGCACGCTTGGGTGCAGCAGCCCCCTCATGCAGCCATCGCCATGGCGACTGCTGGGGGGGCAGCTGTCAGCCCGGTTGCCCTGACAACCAGTGGTAACAGCTTCCCGGGTCCCACATTTGACACAACCGTGAAACCCCCAGGAGAGGAGGAGGAAGTCGGAGGTGAAACCCACCACCATCATCATCAGCAACAGGAGGAGGAGGAGGAGAAGGAGGAAGAGGAGGATGAGCGGCAGGAGGAGGAGGAGCATGTGCACAGTGTGGTTGAGGATCTCAGTCCTCCTCCTGCAATCATCCATAACAAAAGTCCAGAACCCACGGAGGGGCTGAGCTCAGGAACTGTGTTTATAGAAGGGGAGGGTCAGCTGGGCTCGGGGACCAGCGCAGAGTCCCTGGAGGACTCCCTGAGTGCTGGGTCTGAACCCAACCATTCAGCCGCCGGCGCCACCAGCCTCTGCTGCGCCGCCACCTCCATCCAGCAGTGCAGGCGGAGCAGCGTGTGCTTCAGCCCCCCCCAGGAGAGCCCCACGCTGGCCAAACGCCTCCTCAGGTCCAACCACTCCTCCTCCTCGTCCTCCTCCTCTAACGCCCTGGTAAAGCCCTACCCCCCCATCTTCCCCTCCTACATCAAGACCACCACCCGGCAGCTGAGCTCCCCGGGACACTCCCCGGCGCTGTCCCCCTCCCACAGCCCCCTGTCCCCACGCCGAGCCCACCACCAACCCCACAGGTACCTGGGGTGCCGCTGAAGTCAGATATCATCTTTTTTTTTTACCACTGACAAGACACTATAACATCACATGAAACAGTAGAATTTCTAACATTATCTTGGATTTTACTAGTTTATTCCAATTTGTTACTCAGGGGAATTTTTATAATTGGTAATAATAACTTTGCATTCATTTGTATTGAATTGTTTTGAGTTTGTATTCACCGGCTTAATTGTTGGGATCTGGCAACATGGTGAAAAGAAACATAAGAATTGAGACAAACCCTAACATAGTCAAACTTATTTGTAGGCTCAAACAAATTGGAATAGTGAAAATTATTACCTAAAATATCCATAAACATCCGTCACACATTCTCACTTCCTGCCTCACTGTTCTGTAGTTGTGTTGGCTTGCTTACAACCTGTCTGTGTCCTTAACAACAAACGACGGCGGATTTACCATCACAATCTTTTAAAAGTGATTCCTTGATTTCATTTTAGTTGGCAACATTAACGTTAACTCGGCTGACTCATATGACTGAGAACTCTGCCAGTACACAAGTGATGAATACATCCATGATATTATTTTAGCTCAGGGCTGTGTAATGATGCAAAAAAGACCAAAGGCTAAAGATAACTGGTCATAGGTAAAACGTTAGCACGTCAATGATCGATCATGATAATTTATATAGAAGAAATCAGAGATGGCTATTGTTTTATATGTTGGACTATTATCAGAAGCCTACAGTTATACTAAATATTCAAGGCAAACTTATTGTTAAATCCAGTCTTTACACTTCAGTATTTTTTTCACTTTCACAAAGGAAGTATTGCTTTCTGTGGTTTGTTTATCCATGAAGAGGATTACAGAAAAACTAGTGGGTCAACCATGTTGATAAGGCTGTAGGTGTATCCAACTTACAAAATGTGCATTTTAGTGGCTCCTGATTGTCAATGGAATGTAAAACTGAATGATCAGTTGATGAGCAGCTTGGCACTATCGTTTAAGTTTTGGAACTATAAACACCAGGGCGGAATGATTTTAAGAAAAATTTGATTTAAGCTTTTTCTAGCAGATATTGTGATTTTGATTTGAAAACTAAAGTGAAGAACTGATTTCAGCTTTTTCAGCTTGAGCAACAGCAGTTATTACAACTGAAGAAATAAAAGAGCATAGACGTCCTAACTTATAGTAGAGAAAAAAAGTCTTACCCTAAAGTAATGCAGGGTCAGGGAGGTGGAAGGCATGTGTAAAATAGTTGACAAAAACAAAACCCAGGGTAGGAAAACAGAAAAAAAAATATCACAGGTTTGTCAATCTCAAGCTTGTGTTGCCTGAATCAAAGTTTTCGATCTACATTCAGGCCTAATAGACACATATTTTAATTACACATTTGCACGCCAGATAGAAAACTGACCATTAGCCTTGGTGAAGATATGCTCTTTCCAAGTGGAAATGTGATTAAAGACATAGCCCCCCAAGGTCTTTAGATAGCAAGGATATCCGTGACTATACAACAAGACACAATGAAAACTACACAGACATACAATAAGATGCTGCACTGGCTACCTTGCTTGTTTCTTATTGCTGCAGTATGTCAACACGTCACTCGTGGTCCGAGCAAGACTGACTAAACAACCACCTTGCCTCCTGTGTCCCAGAGCGCCAGCCACCAGTCCAGTGTTTCCACAGTTTATGGCAAGTTGCCATAAACATGCGTTGCGGCTACATACGTCAATGGACAAGCCTGCTATGTCAAGTTACTGTTGTTAAATGTATGGCGAACAGTTTTTGGAAAGGATCTGATTTGAACGGATATATATAAGGTAGAGGTAGCTACTTATAGCTGTGTCCAAAAAAAACACTTGCTACACCTTTTGTATTACCACAAAGGGTCAAATCACGGTCATTTGTACTGTAGGGAAAGCAGAAAGCAGTTTATATGCCTTTCAGAACTGTGAATTTTACAGGGCAGTATATAGTGTATATATACTCAGAATTAGGTTACTAAAATAAAATGGAGGTGAAAGCACAGTGCAGAAATACTAATAATACTAATAATGCTAACAATACGCTAAGCTTACCAATGCCAGTGTGGATTTAAATCTCACCTCAAATTTAGAGCTGCAACAATTAGTTAATTAATCAGTTACTATTACAACTAACTAACTATTACATTAACCAGTAATTATTTTGATAATCAATTATTATTTTTTTTAAGAAAATGTTCTAATTCTTTGGTTCCAACTTCACAAATCATTACTTTCTGGTTTCTTTTGTCTTCTGTATTAATAAGATGGTGATCATTATACTGTGGACTGATGTGGTCTGGAGAAAAAGACATTTAAGATGTCATCCTGAGTGATATAGTAGAGCAGTGGGTAGAGGTGTTGCCTCACAGCAAGAAGGCTGTAGGTTCAAGCCCTTAGCTGGGACCTTTCTCTTTGGTGTTTGCATGTTCTCCCTGTGTCTGTGTGTCAGTCTAAATGCATGCAGAGGTTATTTGGAGACTTTATTCACGATGGCTGCATCCTTGCCTTTTGCCTGAAACGCAATGGGATTGGGTCCAGCAGACGCCCATCACCCGAGCTGGTAAAAACAGGCAAAACTCACTGAGCAAGTGACCATTTTCCAAAGCAAGAACATTCCAGATTTTCTCTCCATTGTTTTTTTTTTTACTCCTCTTCTCCCTTTATTTTACATCCATTTCAATGTTGTTGTCAGTTATAATATTATGTGTTACTGCCACCTGTATTGTCCATGGGATGCACTAACATCAACCACTGTAAATGTTGCCAGGACGACGGCTGAAGGTCATCAGCTCCGTAGACAGCGCTCCCGGAGCCTCGCCGGGCCTCTGAGCCGCTCCGCCGACTGGACAGAGGAGCTGGAAAGGAGGCTGAGGAGCAGGGATGACGATGGAGGCTCTGTGGGCTCGGGGGAATATCTGATGGGCTACAGAGGAGGCAGCCAGCCCCTCTGTGCTACCAGGAGATCCTCCTGTGGACAGGTTCCTACCTGTGGCTTTCAGGACGTCTTCACAGGTGAGCGTCTATTGGTGATAGTAATAAACGTTATAAATGGTTTTGATTTTTGTGCGTGTGGAAAAACACAGAAAATATTAAAACGAATGTGTTTACTCTTTTTATATTATAATGACAACAGAAACTATACAAATGACCCTGATCAAAATTTTACATTTAGTTGAGATTTGTTGACACAAGTTGACTCAAATGGGTTTGAATGGCTCATACTTGTGAAGAAAAACCTACAGATGACTTCAGCTGAAATACAGGACTGAAAAAAGTGGTGCGAATGTTTCAAGATGCACAATAAGGAGACCCTTGGGAAGATAATTGCAGAGTGTTATTAAAAAAAATATTTGCACTTATCAGCCTTGGAGGGTGCGTATGGGACTTACTTCATATTCTAATGTGATAATGATTCAAAACACAAAGCCAAGTCGATGTGTCATTGGCTACAGCGGAATAAAGCCGAACTTGTGGATTGGCCCTCTCAGTCTCCTGACCTCAATATCATTGAGCCACTCTGGGGAGAAGTCAAGCATGCAGTTCTTACAAGACAGACAAGAATTTACTGGAACCGGAGGCCTTTTGCAAAGAAAAATGTGCAAAGTTACCATCAGAGAAAATAGAGAGCCTGATTCACAACTGCCACAAAAGACTCCGATCTGTCATTGATGTGAAAAGGAAAAATACACAGTATTAAAAACTGGGATATGTAAACTTTTGATCAGGATCATGTTTCTGTTGTCATTATGATTTATAAAAATAAAGAGTAAACACAGTTAAAAACTTGGCTGTTAAACCATAAAAATTTGCACAAGCAGCAAATTGTGTAATTTTGCTCTCATGTTGGACATTTTACTTACCATCCTAAACCAAACTATGATGTTTCCCCTCACTGTGTTCAAGTGTTTTGTGCCTGAACCTAACCACACCATAGTCACATAAAAAAATATGATTCACCCAGACATGAAGGGTGAGAGCTAATGCTCTTAGCTCCAATCTTTGATGCAGATGGGTTTATATTGTTAGTTGAAAAGCCTGGTGAGTTTCATGCTGATACTACCTTTTACCTCCATGTCCTATACCAAGGGGCTTGATATGACACACTGAGAATGAGAACAGGTTGTTCCAAAACTATTAGAGCGATGCCTGACGCATGACCTCGGTTTAATATCAGTGTGTAGTTGTGGCTTATCTTTTGTGACTGATTTATCTTGTGGCCTTTTAGAGGAGACCTGACTCCAGCATGACTATATATAACGGAGTTCAGACTGGCTCCACCTGGACATTCTTCAACTGTTAAACACTGTTTAACTGTTGTAATAGTGTAATAGGGCGGCAGTTAACAACTAGTTTGTTTGTCGATTATTGAAACGATTACCTCAGACTGCCAAAGACGTCCTATAAAAAACTAATGTTGACTGCCAAAGATGTTTTTTCACAGAGGGGGCAGAGTGAAGACTTACATATTGAGTGTATGAAATTTAGACTTGAGAGTGATGTATTTCAGTCCCAGTAGGGGGCTACAGGTCTATTTTCCTGCTCCATTAATGGTGTCTCATGTATGTACATCAGAGAAGGGAGACCAAAATTTGGTGCAAGTCCTATGTCCTAAATCAGTAAATAAATTTAGTTGTTTTGTCAGACTTTTTCCTGTTATTTTTTATTGTTTCATAGAACTGAACAATTTTTCGGAGGTTTCAAAGTGTCACTAAAAATAATAAATTTAGACGTCTGTCACAGATTTTCACTCAAAATCTGGTGTTTTGCATTTGTTCTATGGTTGATTTCTAACCTGAAGTTAGAGTCTGAAGTTTCAATAGATATATCAATGTTTATGTAGTCTGAAGACTATGTATGTAGTCTGAAGACTACATATTCTTTGGGTCAATATTCTTTGGGTCTTCAAAGTTCACTGAAAATGTGCCAAAACACTGGCAGTATGGAGCTCACTGCTCTACACATGCCTGAAATTCAATAAGTTAATCAATTAGTTGTTTGGTTCATAAAACAAAAAAAAGTGTAAAAAGTTAATCGCTGCTCCCAACGCTGAAGATTGAAGATCTGCTGAACACTTAAAACTGTTATTTTTGAACAGGCCAACAGTCCACACCCCAAATATCATTAGCTTACTATTATAAAAGACCGGAACCAGAAAATAGGATTTGAGAAGCTGGGACCAGAGAATTTGGATCTTTTCTTCCTAAAGATTACCCAAATTAAACAATTAATGTAAGAGTTGTCAGCTAATTAATTGACTAATAATTGCAGATCTAATCAGTAACAAAAATAATAATATCGAATATTTATAAGTTAGAGGTAACTACAGGGCTCCAGTTATTGCACAAGCAGCTGCTTAGTCTACTTTTGCTGATTATATACATTTTATTTTAAAGGCACCTGGGATTGTTTGTTCCTTTCTTCCTCCCCTTACGAAAATTAACCATGGTTTTACCATGGGAAATACCGTGGTTTTACCATGGTTTTTTGGGTCATGGTTTACCATGGTTTTTTTGTGGTAACCATGGTTATACTATGGTTTTTATGTAGTAACCATGGTTCTACCATGGTTTTTGGAAGTACCATGAACCAACCATAGTAATACTATGGTATCCAAAAACCATGGTAGAACCATGGTTACTACATAAAAACCATAGTATAACCATGGTTACCACAAAAAAAACCATGGTTAACCATGGTTACCCAAAAAACCATGGTAAAACCACGGTATTTCCCATGGTAAAGCCATGGTTAATTTTCGTAAGGGTCTCCTTGTTCCTGAACGTGCAGGTCGGACTCTGCTGGAGAAGCTGTTCCTGCAGCAGCAGCAGGAGGAGCCGGAGGAGGCCGAGAGGCTCTGCTCCAGGATCTTAGCCATGGGCCTCCTGCTGCCGTTCACCGACTGCTTCAGAGAGCAGCTGGGGGGCAGCACGGCCCACATCACCTCCACCTCCGCCCCTGCCAAGTTCGACGTATGTATGGTCTGCCGGTATCGTCAGTTATCGTGTGTCGTCACTGGTCGTTTTAGCCTGAAAGTATATTGTATTTTAATAATAGTATATGACGTCATGTCACCGTCACACAAACAGAAGCAGCTGATCATTATTAGCATTATTAGCAGAAACCCTATTTTAAATACAAACAAGTCGGCAAAGATTAGAGAGACAGGTGCTCAACAAATGTTGCTGCTAAATTAGCAAAACTAAGAAAATCCAATTTCCTTAAAGATTTCGTTGAGGCATAAGATGTTGGCTTATATACAGAAATTATTTCAGGCGGCAAATTAAACTCAGGCGAAATATCCATGAAAAACCAACACATCAGCGCCAAAGTTCATTAATTAATCCTTACAGTAAATTTCTAATAGATTTGACTCACCGATGCATAGTGGAGAATATTAAGACGGCGGCGGTTGTTGTTACGGTCCATGAGCATATGGAGACGCCGCTGATAAATTCCACATGTCTACGAAAACCCGGTTTATTTATTATATTTATAAGGCTACATTCATGAAATCATCCAAATAAGCAAAAAAACTAGCAATAAGTTACTGTCTTTGTTTTGTCAATTTACACAGGAACTATTTTTGCGGGCAGCGAGTACCTGTTGCTAGGCAGAATTCAAGTCACAACAACGACTGTCCCGCGCCGTTCGCCCAACGTAAATTTGGCAGCTGTCAATCACGCTCGCGTATTGTTTCCATAGCAACAGTTCTAAAGATGTCGCGTTGCCACAGAGCAGAGAAGGAGAGAGCGGCGTTTTACAGAAACACACTAATCAAATCACTACAAAACACATCTATGATGCTTGGGAGTTAAGTTTATTCACACACACATTTGCAATTGAATCATCACTTTGCATCATGAGTAACATAAGATACATTTTGCCACAGAGCACAGATGTATTGAGCTTTTTGCACCACAGCTCCGCCTGGTGGATCTGGAGGGAAAGTGTCCCCAATGTAAAAACAGTTACAGTCATTATGTGTTATCAATAATGATTTTACCTGAAATTACTAGTGTGGAAATGTTATCATGTCATAAAAATAGAGGTAGCTGATTATTACAAGCAAAAATCAAACATTTCACATTTTACATGTTTCAGAAAGTTTTAGACCGACACAGCTGCTCAAATAACTAATGTTTTATCAGTCTTAATATCAGCTTCACACCAGGCAAACACAGGTTACATCCCAGCAATTACAGCATATAGCTTATAAAGTTCACAGAAGCATTGCCCTCATGAATATCACTAAATCCCTATATTAGACAGGAACTTACAGGTGATGCTTTCTCAAGCTTAAACGAAAGGATAGCAGCAGATTGCAGCCGCTCCTCAAACAGACTGAAGAGAAATGGCAGCTCAGGTCACTGGAGAACGATAACTTATACAGGCAGGCTACTTCCTGTTCAAACAAAACCTCCACCAGGAGGTGCTGAAACACTGCTGAAGGAACTCCGACGCCTGGGGGGGAGGACCAATAACCATCATAGCTACATGGTGTCAATGCAACCAGTGTGAAAAAACAAAACTGTCTAACCGAGTTGTGTTTCCTCAGCATGGCCAGCTGTACACATGGGCAGCGGTTAATCAGCCATCCCACTCCCTGGATCCACTCGAGGGGAAGCTGCCGGTGCAGCTCAAGGACTCCTGGCCTCCAGCCAGGCCAGACGGAGACAGCAGGACGGGACTCAGATCCACAGAGGCCGGTAAGAGCCTTACTTGCACACAGCCTGTATATGGCAGGTTAGCTGACAGGCCCCAACTAATATGCTCAATCCAATGATTCAGCATTATCCCAGTGTCCCAGTCAGCCACACCGGTCTGACAGTGAATCAGCACAATGCCCATGAAACAGAACCAGCTAAATGGAGTCCTGCCGTCATTCATTTGTTTATTTACACCTGTTCTTTTAATTAGCCTGGCCAGATGGCCAGATGGTTTTGCCCCTGGAAACTGTTTGCAAAACTGCAAGCACTTTTGTAGATATTTGGCAGGCAATAGGTTCATCCTTTTGCCATCATTAATAGGCTGAGTGTGACTATGAGATCATGCGAGACACTAATATGACCAATAACTTGAAGCCTGGTGAGATGGATTCTCAGTCGATTGTGAATCCAGCTGCCTTGCAAGGTTCACATCACTACACCATGTCAAAATGTCCTCTATGAAAAGGGCACATACTCTAGGGGCCTTACCGTCTCCTTGCTGCATGGTTAGTAACAACTTTTTAAACTTTTGACATTTAAAATTCTGTGTCCACAGATTCACCTCTGAATAAAACCTGTACACTATTTAGTTTGGGAGCATATCCACATATTGCCAAAAGTATTTGCTTATTCACCCCTATCACAGTCAGGTGTTCCCATCACTTCCCAACTGTCAGTTGTATTATTTTTTGGACATGACAGGAAATAGCAGGTGATATAAATTGATGGAGTGGGGGTAGTAGATGCTAAACAGCATAATGCATAATTATGTGACCTTCAGACTAGCTTAAGAACAGTGCTCAGAGAGTTTCATGGCATAGGCTTCAAATGCCGAGTTGCTGCATCCAAGCCTTAGGCAAAGCATCACATGCAACCCACGCCACCACTGGACTCTAGAGTAGTGGAAGCTGGAGTGATCTCCATTTGGTAATCTCATGGATGGGTCTGGGTTTGGAGGTTCCCAGGAGAGTGGAGATTATGGTGTGGGAGTGTTTTTCAGGAGCTGGGCTTAGCCCCTTAGTTCCAGTGAAAGGAGTGTGAGTGCTGCAGCAAACCAAGACATAGGTCATATTCACCCTAGGTATTGGATGTCACTTAAATTCATATGAAAGTCAAGGCAGGTGTGTGAGTACTTTTGGCAATATAGTGTATGTACCCAGGATTGTATGTTCCCAGGCTCATGTGTTCTCAGAGTCCCACAGTATGTTCCTTGGGTCCTATGTTCCCAGGATCATGTGTTTCCAAGGTCCTATGTTTGCAAGGTCCTATGTTCCCAGGCTCTAGAGTATGTTTCTAGGGTCCATTGTTCCCAGGTTCAGCATTATTTCCACACACAAACTTGACTAGTTACTACCAGCCTATCATTCTATAATTTAAGATAATAAGATTTATGACAATATCTGTGCTTGTTAAAAAGTGTTAAAGGTACAGTGTGTAAGATTTAGCAGCATTTTGCAGAAGTGTCAGAAATGGAATGTATTATTTATAATAAATGATTATATAATTAAGTTTCTATAATATCCCAGAGTGGCTAGTTGTGGCTAGTTGGTTGCAATCTGCTACCTCACCACTAGATGCTGCCAGAAAATACATTGTACTTTTTCTTGTACAAATTCTCCTCGATGGCTGATTTTTTGTGTTTCTCTTCCTGTCTTACATTCTGTTTGTGGTATCTCTGTCTTCATCCTTTGCTGATTTTAGAGGACAATCAAGGTGAGTGATCGTTTCTGTACATTGAGGTTTCATTTTTTTGTGCTGACTCAGCAACAAATATGCAAACACTAGCAGAGTGGCAGTGTTGTTGGTAGGCCCCAGGTGAAGATTCCCTACGCCTGTTTGACAACATCATAGCTACAGCTAAAAAACCTTTTCATACCTATTTCTTAAGCAAACGTAATACAGCAAATGAAACATTTCATTGTGTTATAAACCTATAACATGGATTACTACACAGGAAAATATGGATTCTGTGTCTCTGGTCACAGTCAATTCATATTTAAACTAACTACAAAATGGATTATTGATTAAAAAAAAAATTCCATCGCAGGCTCCCTTTTCTCAGATCTGTAAACATTGAAAATCAACTAAACCGTACCTGATGTATTTGTTTCATGCATAGAGTGAGAGTCCATGTGACTTACTGTTATAATGCTGCTTGCTTTGCTGGTTCTGGTTGGTTCAAAAACAATTTTGTATACATCTTAGAATTACATTATATTGTTATTATTATTACTATTTTCTTAATGCCTACTCCTTCCCCCTTCACTATCAATCCTTAAATCCATATTTATTTTATTTTATTTTTGTCTTGATTCAATATTGGCTTGTTTTTAATAGACTCATACACATAAACACACACACACACACACACACACACAGATGCAAAACAACAAATACATTGTTATTCACTATGTAGACCTAATGTTTAAACTTAAACTCACATACTGTACTCTTGTAGCTTTATTCTCCACATATAAAACAGCGGGTCTGCTGCAAGTCTCAGTTCTCTGAAGTCAATGCTGAAGACTTTTCTGTTTTGCCTCTCATTAACCTGAATAGTTATTTGTTTCCTACACTGTACTACAACTTTTATTCTGGTATTTTACTTGTTTTTTGTTGTTTTCTTCTCTTTTTATTCAATAATGATCTTGAATTGTTTCCAAATTTCCTTTTATGACATGTTTGTTTTGCACTGTTTCTTAGGTTATGACTGGTGTATATAGAGATCCTTGAATGATATTGAAACGTGCTGTGGATGTCAACTCTGGTGTTTTGTACTAACCTGACTGATAATGTCTGTTCTTCCAGAGCAACTTGCAGCCATCACGGATTTGAGGCAACAACCGATGGAGCAACAAGATTTTCAGGTTCATACTCATTTATCTCTACTTTACTCTTAGAGCTAGAACTCTGTTAAACACAAGTTAATTTATAGCAGCATATGTGATTGTAATTTTATAGAGTATACTCAAATAAAACAATTTAATTTCTTCTCAGATAGTATGTTTTGTTTTCAGTAATGTGAGAAAAATCAGAAAGCAGGATAGGTTTGAAAAAAACAAAAATGAAGACACTATCCTGTCAGCTTTATGGTTGCAGGGCTGCAGCTCTGTCCAGCAAATGTGTTGCTGCTGTTCTATTTAGAAATTGATGGAAGCACTTTTATTGGAGTCTGATGTGTCCATTATGTGAGAGAATAAACGGCACTGATATTATTAAACATAAAATAAATAATGGAATATTGGGCTTATTGTACCACTTGTTAAGATTAATTTTTTTCAGTGATAGTTTAATGCTGTCCAAAAAAAATTTAAAAACATAGTTATATAATAAAATCTTTTTCTTGTGAAATTGCAATTTTATGTTATAATATCATGATATTTTGTCCCGAGAAATTGCAATTTACTACTAATAATTACTGTGTACTTTTTTTTAATCCTGTGTTTGTTGTATGAACTATACAAGAATCTTTTGGTTTCTACAAACATATGTTGACAAATTTTTAATACAGCTTAAAATATTTGTGTATTAAAGTCAAAATCCTTTATTTTTACCTCTTCTCGAGAAACAGCTTCAAATGTTTGACTTCCTGTACTTGGACATTCGTAAAACTTTATCCAATGAACTTTGTTGTCATTTGAAAGTAAGCGTATTGCTAAGCCCCACCCACTTTACTGGAGTCCAATCAAATTTTAAGATTTGATTTAGACCCCTCTTGTAATTGTTCAAACCTCTAAAAATGTGTTTCACTGGGATATGATCACAGAACTGGCTCTAGCCTCGCAGAGTCTTTAAGAACTCAGACTTGAAATCTTAAACTGTGTCAAATGTGCTTCAGACATGTTTCTATACGCTTCGTGTTTTCAGCAGCTTTCTCGTTTGCAGGAGGAATGTGTCCTGAAAACAGCGACACTGAAGGAAAAACACGTCAACGTGATCCAGCAGCTGGAGCAAACCATCGAGGACCTCAGGACTAAGATCGCCGAGCTGGAGCGGCAGCCCCCCCTGCTGGACCGGGACGGCGTGAGACCCTGCGCCGCCACCACGGACCGCGAGTGTGGCGGCGAGGAGGGGCTGCTGCGCGCCGTGTGCGACGCCCACCTGCAGACTGAGGCCCTGGCTCTGCCCGGCGGCCTGGAGGCCAAGTCGGTGCAGACCTCTCCCATGGACGACAGCTTTAAGTTCAAAGTGCCTTGCAGCGAGGTGGGCGGAGCCAGCGAGGTCCGGCAGGCTCCGCCCACACAGGAAGGCGCCTTCCAGTGTTCATGTCAACAGCAGCAGCCTCCTCCTCCTCTGCCAGGAGGGGCAGCACCTCCTCCTTTGCCGGGACAGACAGTGGCACCTCCTCCTCCTCCTCCTCCACCCCCTCCTTTACCGCCTGGTTCAACAATTCCTCCTCCTCCTCCTCTCCCTGGTGGCTTAGCTCCTCCTCCGCCTCCTCCACCGCCTCTCCCTGGCGGGTTTGCTCCTCCTCCTCCTCCTCCTCCTCCTCCTCCTCTCCCTGGAGGCTTTGCCCCACCTCCTCCCCCGCCTCCTCCTCCTCTCCCTGGAGGCTTTGCCCCACCTCCTCCCCCTCCTCCTCCTCCCCTCCCTGGAGGCTTTGCTCCGCCTCCTCCTCCTCCACTCCCTGGTGGCCTTGCTCCTCCTCCTCCTCCTCCACCGTTACCAGGAATGGGAGGCCCACCGCCACCTCCTCCACCTCCACCACCTCCTGGCTGCGGGCCCCCCCCTCCTCCTCCTCCGCCGGGAGTCATCTGCGTTCCTCCTCCTCTTCCGGGGGCTCTGGGCTCGCTGCCTCCTCCTCTGCCATTGGGGCTGTTCGCTCTGGGTTTGACCCAGGAGAAGCCGCCCAGGAAGGCCGTGGTGGAGCCGCCCAGACCAATGAAGCCACTGTACTGGACCAGGATCCAGCTGCACGCTAAAAAGTAAACACAGGAACCTGTGCAGCCACGATCGCTGCGACACGCTGTAGTCTAGTCAAATTCATCACATACTCAGTGCACACAGATCAGTAGAGACCCTAGAAAATTATACCTTAAAAATCACATTTGCACAAACAAACAAAATAAAAGCTGGTATTTGTTCCTTCTTGAAGAACAGCAGCTGTTGTTTAAACATGTAGTTCTGATTCATGATGGATTTATACTCTCAGTCTGTGCGGTTTACACTTCCATTCTGAATAATGGAAGAATGTTTTATTTTCAACAGAGAACCTTCTTCTTCGTTGGTGTGGGATGCGATAGAGGAGCCAGAAGTGGACTTCGAGGAATTTGTAGAGTTGTTCTCTAAAAGCGCCGTGAAGGAGAAGAAGCAGCCGCTGTCTGACACAATCACAAAGTCTAAGGCCAAACAGGTCTGTGTGGTACACGGTGCTTTGCATGAATGTCAATAACTATTTGTATATACATAACTAATTATGTAAATATAAAAAAACAGGTGTTTTCTAGAGCTTAAGTTTGGGTGATTAATCAGTAAATTGACAGAAGATTTATTCATTCCTGTGTTTTCTTTGTGTAACATGATGATGATGAAGTGAATATTTGGGGTTTCAACTGGTACTCAACAACATCAACCAAGGGGATTTTTTTCACTATTTTCTAACATTTTATGGACAAATTGATTAATAGATGAATCAAACCAATAATCACGAATTTACCTGTGACAAGTGGTCAGAGGTCAGAGGTCAGAGGGATTGGAAAGCAGTGGATTTGATGTTTCCTGTTTCTTTTGAGTCTACAAGCTAACAGACTTCAGCCTTAAATGCTAAAGAGTCTTTGAATACAAATTATAATAATCTCTTTATAATCTACAATCCTTCATCTCAGTCATCAGGTCATCAATTTGTAAATATCACATCAAATACAAGTTCACTGTCTTTTACTTTTGCACTATTAGTTTTCCCTAGTTGCAGCATGATGCTTAATGTGGGCACACAGCATGTGACACACATGAACTTTTCTGCTACATGTGAATCTCTGGTTTTGGTTTTAGGTTGTGAAGCTACTGAACAACAAGCGATCACAGGCCGTAGGAATCCTTATGTCCTCCCTGCACCTTGATATGAAAGACATCCAGCACGGTGAGTTCAGAATTTTGTGATCAGAGTCTGAATCAGCATTTTACCTTTTTCTATACTAGTTGGTTTCTTTATTAAATAATGTTTTCCTGGTTTATTCCTTTGTGTCCCTGCGACTTTTCTAATGGCTACATATCTGCATATCTAGTAACATTTTTACTCAGCACACTCTCTTTGTGTCGTTCTCTGCCAGCCATCCTGAACCTGGACAACACAGTAGTGGACCTGGAGACGCTGCAGGCTCTGTATGAAAATGTGAGCAGCACACACTCAGTAACATTATTGTTGGTACAGCTACAGCCACAGCTGCAGCTTCTCTTTATTTTCTGACATCACAGAGGCTGATGTTAGTTACCTGTGTTTGTGATGGTTATCTAGTGTTTGTAACAGTTATTCAGTGTTTGTAAAGGTCACCAGGTGTTTGTAAAGGTCATCAGGTGTTTGTAAAGGTCATCAGGTGTTTGTAAAGGTCATCAGATGTTTGTAAAGGTTATCAGATGTTTGTAAAGGATATCAGGTGTTTGTAAAGGTTATCAGGTGTTTGTAAAAGTCATCAGGTGTTTGTAAAGGTTATCAGGTGTTTGTAAAGGTTATCAGGTGTTTGTAAAGGTTATCAGATGTTTGTAAAGGATATCAGGTGTTTGTAAAGGTCATCGGGTGTTTGTAAAGGTTATCAGGTGTTTGTAAAGGTTATCAGGTGTTTGTAAAGGTTATCAGATGTTTGTAAAGGATATCAGGTGTTTGTAAAGGTCATCGGGTGTTTGTAAAGGTTATCAGGTGTTTGTAAAGGTCATCAGGTGTTTGTAAAGGTTATCAGGTGTTTGTAAAGGATATCAGGTGTTTGTAAAGGGTATCAGGTGTTTGTAAAGGTTATCAGGTGTTTGTAAAGGTTATCAGATGTTTATAAAAGATATCAGGTGTTTGTAAAGGGTATCAGGTGTTTGTAAAGGTTATCAGGTGTTTGTAAAGGTTATCAGATGTTGATAAAGGATATCAGGTGTTTGTAAAGGTTATCAGGTGTTTGTAAAGGTTATCAGGTGTTTGTAAAGGTTATCAGGTGTTTGTAAATATTCTCAGGTGTTTGTAAAGGTTATCAGGTGTTTGTAAAGGTTATCAGGTGTTTGTAAAGGTTATCAGGTGTTTGTAAAGGTCATCAGGTGTTTGTAAATATTCTCAGGTGTTTGTAAAGGGTATCAGGTGTTTGTAAAGGTTATCAGGTGTTTGTAAAGGTTATCAGGTGTTTGTAAATATTCTCAGGTGTTTGTAAAGGGTATCAGGTGTTTGTAAAGGTTATCAGGTGTTTGTAAAGGTTATCAGGTGTTTGTAAATATTCTCAGGTGTTTGTAAAGGTTATCAGGTGTTTGTAAAGGTTATCAGGTGTTTGTAAAGGTTATCAGGTGTTTGTAAAGGTCATCAGGTGTTTGTAAATATTCTCAGGTGTTTGTAAAGGTTATCAGTTGTTTGTAAAGGTTATCAGGTGTCTGTAAAGGTTATCTAGTGTTTGTAAAGGTTATCAGTTGTTTGTAAAGGTTATCAGGTGTCTGTAAAGGTTATCTAGTGTTTGTAAAGGTTATCAGGTGTAAACCCTGTCACTCACTCTCCAAACTCATCTTTCACAGATATTGTATGTCAGTTCTTTTTTGTCCATGTCTGTCATGATGTTCACACTGTAGTAAATGAAGTCCTTGAGTTATGGTTTCTTTTGATGGTGCCAACTAGTTTCTATTATCCGTGCTGGCTCATGCAGAGATTCAGTTGTGCATCAGTTACCGGTGTCTCTCCCACAGAGGGCTCAGCAGGACGAGCTGGAAAAGATCGAAAAGCACATCAAGTCAACTAAAGAGAAGGAGAACACTAAACCTCTGGACAAGCCCGAGCAGTGAGTGGTTTATTCCTCACACATTCTATAAAGTATAGACATGGTCTGTATAGCAGCTGGTGTTTCCCTTGTGTTGCAGGTTTCTCTACCAGCTCTCCCTCATCCCCAACTTTTCTGGCAGAGTCTTCTGCATCCTCTTCCAATCCACTTTCTCTGAGTGCATATCATCCATAACTAGGAAGCTGGACATACTGCAGAGGGTCTGCAAGGTGAGTCACACCTACTAGAACACTCGTATTTCCATAGTCAAATACAAGCCAGAGATTCTCTGTTTGTATTTTGATAAAACCGTTCTCTCGTATCTTTTTTTCAGGCGCTGCAGAACGGCGAGAAGGTGAAGCAGGTTCTCGGTCTGGTCCTGGCTTTCGGTAACTTCATGAACGGAGGAAATCGAACCAGAGGTCAAGCTGACGGCTTCACGCTCGACATCCTCCCTAAACTCAAAGATGTGAAGAGCAGCGTGAGTCTTTTTTTTTGTTGATACAAGCTGTTTCCAGACCAACAGAGCAGAGCTGGCTCTGCTACTACTACGCAGCTAATGGTATTTTTTGGTTTCCCTCATCAAACTCAGCAAATATACATTCCAGCAACTCCCAAACGCTGCTGTGGATAGATTGTGATCTGCACATCAGATTTTCTCTCTATTTATTTATCTATTATAATACACACTTGCAGCCTTTTTATTTATTTGCAGTTGATTTATTAGAATCGCCTTGTCTTCCCTCTAACTGCAGGACAGTATGAGAAGTCTTCTGTCGTACATCGTTGCGTACTACCTCAGACACTTCGATGAGGTGAGCTGTTGTTGTTGCTGTTTTTCTCTCAACTCTCTCTTTTTTCATCTTTTCCCTCAAACATAAGTAGGTTCAGAATGAGACAATCACAGAGTTTGATATTCGTGACTTCATTCAGTCATTCACAGTGAGTTTTTGTTTATGACGCAGGAGGCTGGTAGGGAGACGTGTGTGTACCCGATTCCTGAACCTCACGACCTTTTCCAGGCTTCACAGATGAAGTTTGAAGATTTCCAGAAAGATCTGAACCGACTCAGGAAGGACCTGAGAGGTAACACACAAACTTGTGCACAGATGCAATGTGTAACAACAAATGTCGAAACATCGACAAGAAAAAAAAACTGCTGCTGCTTCATCTTCCAACTGAAAAATTTTAGCTTCTCATTTATGTTTGTCATTACTGCTGAACACATACAAACACAGATCTATAGAGATTTGATTTTTTTTTCTACATTATGTTGTCAGCCTGCACATCTGAAGTGGAGAAGGTGTGTAAAGTGTCAGATGAAGAAAACCTGCAGCCTTTCAAAGACAGGATGGAGGACTTCATCTCACAAGGTAACATGCAGCTGCCCCACCTATATAGTACAGGTCCTTCTCAAAAAGTTAGCATATTGTGATAAAGTTGATTATTTTCTGTAATTTACTGATAAACATTAGACTTTCATATATGTTAGATTCATTATACACAACTGAAGTAGTTCAAGCCTTTTATTGTTTTAATATTGATGATTTTGGCAAAAAAATTAAGAAAAAGCAAAAATCCCTAGCTCAAAAAATGTGCATATTTCATCCAACCAATAAAAGAAAAGTGTTAATACAAAAAAAACAACCTTCGAAAAATTATGTTCACTCAATATTTAGTCAGGAATCCTTTTGCAGAAACTACTGCTTCAATGCAGCATGGCATGGAGGCAATCAGTCTGTGGCACTGCTGAGGTGTTATGGAGGCCCAGGGTCTGGCGTCTCTCAACTTTCTCTTCACAATATCCCACAGATTCTCTATGGGGTTCAGGTCAGGAGAGTTGGCAGGCCAATTGAGCACAGTAATACTATAGTCACTAAACCATTTACCAGTGGTTTTGGAACTGTGAGCAGGTGCCAGGTCGTGCTGAAAAATGAAATCTTCATCTCCATAAAGCTTTTCAGCAGAAGGAAGCATGAAGTGCTCCAAAATTTCCTGATAGAAACTTTGCTTTCATCCAAAATAGTACTTTTGACCACTGAGCAACAGTCCAGTGCTGCTACTCTGTAGCCCAGGTCTGTTTCTGGTTCAAAAGTGGCTTGACCTGGGGAATGTGGCACCTGTAGCCCATTTCTTGCACACGCCTGTGCACGGTGGCTCTGGATGCCCCAAAGTCTGGAATCGGCCTTTCTCCACAATCTTCCTCAGGGTCCAGTCACCTTTTCTGCCACACTTTTTCCTCCGCACAGACTTCCCACTGAGGTGCCTTGACACAGCACTCTGGGAACAGCCTATTCATTCAGAAATTTCTTTCTGTGTCTTTCCCTCTTGCTTGAGGGTGTCACTGATGGCCTTCTAGACAGCAGTCAGGTCTTCAGTCTTACCCATGATTGCGGTTTTCAGTAATGAACCAGGCTGGGAGTTTTTTTTGCAGGTGTTTAGAGTTAACTTGTTGATTCAGATGATCAGGTGCATAGCTCATATAGAGCACCTTTTCATGATATGCACATTTTTTAAGGAATTCTAGGTTTTCATGAGGTGTATGCCAAAATCATCAGTATTAAAACAATAAAACACCAGAAACATTTCAGTTGGTGTGTAATGAATCTGAAATATATAAAAGTTTAATTTTGATCATTACATTATGGAAAAGATTAAACTTCATCACAATATGCAGATATTTTGAGAAGAACCTGTATATGTCATAATAAAAAAAGTCAATGTTGAACCGTTATGCTATGTGTTCAATCTTAACATCAATTAATACTATTTACAGTAAATGTTCATGTTTGATATTTCTTTCTCAGCTAAAAGTGAACTGGAGACTCTGGAAGCTCAACTCAGCAGCACTCACAAGCTGTAAGAACAAGCTCCTTTTCCATGATTATTTTTATTTTATTCCCTCCATCAAGAAGGGTATGTTTTAGTTTGACTTTTTGTTGTGTTGTTCTGTGTTGTCCAGAAGAAATCCTGGTTGCTTAAATAAGCCGTAAAAATGGTTAAAATTATAGTTTTGAAATCACAAGTGCAGAATGAAAGCATGATTTTATGCTGTGTTGTGTGTTTTTATGGGTTTATATGTTCTCTGTAGGGATTTCAGTGCCACACACTCTCCATGAACTGTCTTTCGATTGCATTGATTTATTGTTTTGATAACTGTGTTGGAACTGATCGATTCTGACTCATATGTTAATGTTAATTCTGCTTTATTTACTGAGCTACGTTTAAAAAAAAATCTTGGTCACTGCCCAGCGTTCGACCAAACCATAAAAAAAACATGCAGAACCTAATTGAGATATGCTTAAAATTGTATTTTTGCATCTAGACAGATCTAGTCTCAGTTTACATGAAACTGCTAAATCTAATAACTGATGGAGGCCGTCCCCTCATGCAGTGTCACCTGTTCATTCAGTGGGTTAATATGGCCATAGATATATTATACACGTATATCTATTGACTTCTCCATGTCCGGAGATCCGGTCGCCGAGGTCCCCGCCTTCGACTGCCACCCGAATCTCTCCGCACCCGCCCCTCATGGCTCCTCCCGCAGGTGGTGGGTCCACGGGAGGACGGCCCCACGTCGTTTCTTCGGGC
Source organism: Eupleurogrammus muticus (assembly GCA_036785175.1). NCBI lineage: Eukaryota > Metazoa > Chordata > Actinopteri > Scombriformes > Trichiuridae > Eupleurogrammus > Eupleurogrammus muticus. The sequence goes on along the minus strand of JAYKQN010000015.1, from coordinate 9,557,424 downwards.
TGGGCCCGACCGGGCCCCGTGGGAAAAGGCCCGGCCACCAGGCGCTCGCTGCCGAGCACCCACCCCAGGCCTAGCTCCAGGGTGGGGCCCCGGTAACGCCAGTCCGGGCGACGTAACTGGCCTTGTTCTTGTATTTTTCATCATGTGGGGCTTCTGAACCGCTCTTAGTCAGACCCGTCTTCCAGGACCTGTTTGCCATGGGTGACCCTACCAGGGGCATAGAGCCCCCGACAACATAGCTCCCAGGATCATTCGGGTGCTCAAACCCCTCCACCACGTTAAGGTGGCGGTTCGGGGAGGGGTTCGGGAGGAGGCCCCGGGGAAGACCCAGGACACGCTGGAGGGACTATGTCTCTCGGCTGGCCTGGGAACGCCTTGGGGTCCCACCGGAGGAGCTGGAGGACGTGTCCGGGGTGAGGGAAGTCTGGGAGTCCCTGCTTAGACTGCTGCCCCCGCGACCCGGCTCCGGATAAAGCGGAAGACAATGGATGGATGGATGGATGGATGGATCTATTGACTTGTCTGTTACTTTTTAAAAAATTGAATATGACCAACTTAATAGGCTTAATAAATTCTCAGCAACAGTTTCCGACCAGATGCGCCAGCCTGGGCCGGTCTGTACAGGTTTCCTTTTTGTCGTTCTCACTTTTGCATTAATTGTACTTGCTGGCTGCGCTGTGTGAAAATACATTGATTCTACACTAACATTATTTTCTCTTGGCCGGTTCTGGCGGCTTCTCTGCTCCACTGTCTTTCCTGTTGTGGAACATGTGCTCATGCATTGTCCAGCATCGTTTAGACTAATGCCTATACAGGCCGGAGAAAATCCAATTACAATTGCATTATCTAATTGTGTTAATCTGACTATGAGAAGTCCAACTTAGTCAGATTTCAGTGCAACTAAGGTGTAAATAGGTGTAGCTATGAGTGTTTTCTTGTTACCCATAAATCATAATGTCTATCTACAGGAGGAAAATGTCGGTAAACACATGGAGTAACACTGAGATTGTTTCCTGTCAGGTTCATGGAGCTCACAGTGTTCTTCTCAGTGAAGGCCAAAGCCGGAGAGAAGGAGGTTTCCCCCAACACGCTCTTCTCTGTCTGGCACGAGTTCTCCTCGGACTTCAAAGAGCACTGGAAGAAAGAGAACAAAGTCATTCTCAAGGAGAGGTGCGTTCATACATCAACATGTTAATGTTGCAGTTTCTTTCTCAGAACTATACATTGAATTATGTTTTGACAATCACAATAAATGCGTGAACCTTCGTGTTTGTGCAGGTTAAAAGCAGCGGAGGAGTGTTTCCGACAGGCCAAGGAAAAAGCTTCCTACAGCGTCAAACCCAAACACGCCTCTGGCATCGTGAGTCAAACTCATGGAAAAGGGTGTTTTAATAAGGCAGCTTTATAAATATTTTGCAACTGCAACTATCATTTATATAAAGATCAATTGTAGGTAGTTTCATCAATGGAGATATATGCCCAGGATCAATGTTTTGATACTGACCTTCATGCACAAGGATCTTTAAACTCACCTCAATGGCTAAAAGTTCACTATGTAACTCTGCAGCTCAACACCAGTAGATGACAACACATGCCTGTGTACTGAGGTTGTTCAGAAATGGTGACATATGATTGGATTAAAAACTAGGCAGGTGTAATTAATCTGTCTCCATAGTTAACAAAAAATATCACAAAAAAAGACTCTCATTAGCAAAAAAAAAATCTGAAAACAAGACAAAATCAATGATCTTAAACACTGAGCATGACAGGTATTTTTCGTTGACGAAAAAAGACAAAACTTACTTCATTAGATAGACATGGACTTTCAAATTAAAAACCAAAATTCATTGGATGCATGTTAGTTTTGCCTCCTGAGCTGCTGTGCTCATGCTGGTATGGCACACCACACACACACACACACACACACACACACACACACACACATTGGCGCTGTCTGTGGCGATGTACTAATCAATACATCATTATCATCTCACGTGCTGTTCGTGTTGGCCACATAGAGGTTGCAACACATTTAATCGTCTGTTCTGCTCTCGTTATTTTATCTAGACTGTTTTATAGTCTTAAAGAGCCTCAGTTATTAAATCATGTTGGTTCACAATTCAGCATTCCTAATCATTCAACATGTGGAGCTGCTTCTTGTGAGATGGGTGAGACTAAAATGATTTATCAATGGTATCTATTGGTTAGACTAGATTGACAGGAATGTTATTTAAAATGAAGCTGCTTTCAAAGTTTAAAATAGACCAATGACTAAAACTAGACTTACTAATATTAGACTTTTTTCAACTAAAATATGACTATATATGACTAGAGGGCATCAGACAAAACTAAAGCAAAAAAATAGCTTTAGCATTTCTTGAGGATGTCATGAAAAAAAAAGCCTAAACACAAATACTTGTCATTTTGTGTAGAAGTTGCTGTATAAAAAAGGCTTAAAACAGTGGGTATACTTTGTAAGGGAACAATAATGTATATAATCTGATATATTTTAGCCACGCTTTGTGACATCACAACCAGTTTGGAGCCATTTGTGACAGTTGACAGTGGAGAGCAGTTTAGAGGTTATGGACTTAAGCAGATTAACCAGTGATGTTGTGATGTGTTCTCTCCACAGAAAGCCAAGCTCGGCATGAAAATTTGATCCTGGCATGCTTCTTTTTTTTTTTTTTTCGACTTTGGGCACCAGCAGTGAGTCAAAGACTAAACAGAGAGAAGGAACCAGGAGAGAAAAAAAAGAAGGGACGGCACATACGTGTGCAGCTGAGCCTCGTCTGGACATCAGAACTCATGCTCTTATTTTTTAAACTTTTTTTTTTGGCCTGTTCTGGTCTGTCAGCTGCTGTTTTATGTTGCTGTCACAAGTGAATCCAACAGAATCATGGACGTGTGCTGCTGCTGAAGGAATCAACTGGACACAAGCATCAGCTGAAAAAAGAAAAATGACGCCTGTGTGTCTTCCTGTAAATCTCACTCATACAATAAACAGCAAACCTACAGTGTTAAAGGAGCAATACAAGTTAAGCACTTATTCCCCTGAAGTGTTATGGTGATGGTGACGACAGCTGCTACGAGCACGAGTGAGATGACTCAGCATTACATTATTAACACGTAGTAACTGTTGTTTAAAGTGAGATCAACTGTTGGAGTGAACGTCGTCGCCTTCAGAGCTGCTGAGTCACGTTCTGGCTGCGCAAAAAAGGAAAATCTGTTAAACTGTTTATTATATTTAGGTTCTGTCCCGGCTTTAGTCTGACAAATCACAACCACTATGTGCAGGGGTGGAAGAGAACAAACTAAATCTACTCCAGCAGAAGTACTGTTACCTTGAGGAAATCTACTCAAGTAAAAGTAAAAAAGGAGCGCATTTAAATGAATTAGTTATATATATTTATATATATATATGTAAAGCTAAAACTAACTTCTTTCTTTGTTATCTGATTTTCTATGAACTGATGGTGCAAACGTACATTACTAAACAAGAAAGTACATTACATCCAATAATTTGTCCTTGAGTGAAATTAAAATTGCTAATTTTAAATACAGAAAAAGCTCCTCAATTACAGTAAAGAGTAAATGTAATCTGTTACTTTCCACCCGCTTGCTTCCTCATTGACTCACGTTTCCCTCTGTGGTCGGGATGTAAATAATATAGTATAATAGGAGGAATGCTGGATTCAAGTTACACAAATCAATTTGGGGCTCAGCCCGACCGATACCACAAATAGAATCACCAATAGGGGCTGATGAATTAAATCACAAGTTCTGTTGGGAACCACGGAAACGAGGCTTCACTGTAGATACTGTGCATTCTTCAAGGTCCAGGAGGTGGCGAGCGAACTGAGACCCGACTGATCATTTGCAGAAACACTGATCTCTGTTTGTTTTGCTTTTCTACCCAACATACTGTTCATGCAACATATTTGTTTCAGTTCAGCAGAACAATGGATGTTTTGTTCTAAAAGCTGCTGGAGGAGATAAAACCTCTGCAGCAAACATCTGCACTCTCATCTTCTGGCTATGTTCTCTGAGCCAGTCCTGCATTCAGTCACATGTCTTGTTGCTGAGCAGGGTTTTTTTAATGAAATGTAGGCAGAGCAAGAGGTTCAAGTCCCTAAAAGGGTTAGTTAATCTTTTTGGATTTTTCTTTTTTTGTTGTTATACCAGTTGTTTCCAGACGAGTGGAGCAGAGCCACAAGCTGCTCAGTTAAGGCTAGGCAGCTGATGGTATTTTTTGGGTAGCCCTTTCAAACTCAGCAAATACACAATCTTGCAACTCTCAAATGCTGTGGTGGGCCGGTTGTGACCTGTGACCTACTAGCTGGAGTGACACAGTGTGTACGCATCAACTGTTTCTAAAGTGTGAAGTCCATTTAGCTTGTAAACAGTTCTATCTTATAACTTTCTGTTATATTTTCATAGCGTGGTGCATGTGCAGGTCACAACTCATCCATGAAAGTGTTTGTGAGTTACTGGATTTTGCATTTGCTGAATTTGATTGGAAACCAAAAAATACCATTACCTCATAGTAGTAGCTGAGCAATGGCACTGGAAACAACAACAACAAAAAAAGGTAAAGTGCCTGTTGCTGTGACTATGGCAATCATTACGATGGTTGAATTTTCCTAAACTATCCCTTTAAAGTGTCACCCAGTAAGACTGCAAGACTGAAAAAGCCTCAACTCTCCAGAGTCAATCATTTTACATTCCGCTGTTGATCTCTACATCTGGGTCCATGATTAAGTGTGAATCCCAGTTCCCCTTTTGGCCCCGCCCCCTGTAGTATTGGGTCTACAGCTGAGGGGGCTGTTGGTAGTGCCCCCTCAGAATTAAGCCACATGGGCTGGGATGACCTCGGAACCTCGAATCTGCAATGCTTAGAAACAGCACTATGAGGGCTGTCAACATCAATTAATCAATCACATAATTTGATTTTAATTGAAAGGATTTTTTTCTGAATATTTCAATATAGAATCACAGAATTAATTTATAATATATTAGTACATTGTATATTGTTTCCAGCTTTAAACCTGAGCCACTGACCACAGACAGGGAGACATAAAGACTTCTTCTTCTGTTAAATACATATTTTTAATTACATATTTTATTCAAAAATGATTTATCGGAGGACAACTATATGTGTTTTTTTACAGGATTTAAATACTATGTATGTCCATGTTTATATGTTAGGCATTAGTGTGAGTGTCACCACCATTTCTCCATTTATAAAGCAGCTGGTATCAGTATGGCTCTGCCTCCTGCGTACTTTAGCTCTGTTTTCATTTTCCTTTAGTCTTAAACTGGGTTTCTGTTTATTTGCACATTTTCTTTGGACAAATCTTCACCTCTCCAATCAGAAAACAGAGGGCGTGGCCAAGAACAATGACGTTGAGATCGTTGCTGGTGTGAGTTGTATTGGGTCTACAGTTGTAGTTCAGTAATGGTGGTGGAGAAAGATGCAGCAAATCCATTTGATCAGTTGTGAAATATATTTCAGCTGTGAATATCCAGAAGTTGAAGTGGTAGCAGCAACAATCTTTGCTGAGTTTTTATTTGACAGATGTTAGAACCAAATGTCAGAGGTTGTTTATGATCCAAAGACACTCTTTAGATCCAGTAGTTTTCAACTTCAACAGAGTTCGTCCTTGAGTTAACCATTTAACTGAAAGTGTTAACTCAGTGAGTCTGTAGGAGCAGGCTGCGGATGTCAAAAGTAGTAGCATTGTTTTTGGAGACTTTATAACTTTAAATCTAATCTCTATAACATCTTGCTGCATATTCAGACTCACTTAACAGGCTATGGCTGCTGTGGTTTCATGCAGGTGATGAGTGGTGTGTGCAGAGCTGCACAGAGACAATGGTTGAATATTCTGAAAACAACTATGATGATTCAGCATTTTATTTAAACAATCTGGTTGTGAATGTCATCTCTTAACTCTGTTCTTGCATGATTATTCAGACCATGAGCATTGACCAACGAACAGGAAATGAATTATTGGATATAACATACCTGGATATAAGCTGTGCAGTAATAATGGAGCTCGCCCTCAAATACTAATGGGTCGTCAGCTTGGTTTCAGGCAAGAAATAAGAGATGGGCTCATTTTAACACGCATGAAACTGCTGTGATTAACTTATCTGCACAACACATCCGTGTCATGCACGGCGTGTTTCTGCTCCATGATCCTTCATGTTAATCATAATCAATCACTAGTGTCGGCTGAATTCTGGTGTTTAAAGATGGCGGCTGTCAAGCTCAGCCTCATCATGATTTATCCTGTAATGTAGATTTCTGGCCAATCAGTGTCCGGCAGCCTGGTGACATCATAATAAAGTAACTGCTCAGCTCATTTGGAACCTGAAGGAGGTAAAACTGCAAAAAAACCAAGGATTAGATTTTGGTATTGAAACACAAAAAACCTTTTGTCTCCGGAGCAACAACCGCCCACAGCATCCACTTTTGTGACAAAGCTGCTGAACAGGAAGTTCTCAACAACTTTTTCATGTATCAAAACTGAACATAGTACATGTACTGCAGACCACATCGGGGGAAGCTCAAAAACTCTGGTGACCTTTGACTTATAGGTGGTACTATAAATGGCAAAAATGTATTTTGGTTCATATCTCATGATGTGTTGAGGTTAGGAATAAAATTCCAAGGCTCGATCATAATCGTTCATATTGATGGCCCTTGCCCATTTTTAGGGTTAGCATAATATTTGGTCACTATATTGGATTGTATCAAAGTAAGAAAGCATATTCCAATGACCACATATGGCCAATCATGACAAAACTTGCCACAAATGATGTTAAGAGCATGCCTGACACATGTAATGATGTGGTTTTACTGTCTGTCAAAACTTGGCGCCATCAGAGCCAATTGAATTTGATGGCAAAAGAGCCAAACAGGAAGTGGCCTTATATCTCAGCCAAACCTCCACTGCTTAGCCCCTCATTGCTCTTGCAGCTATATTTTCCTTTTGTTTTTTGTCCAAAACACAAATATTTGGCAATTCTTAAAAAATCTTGTCAACCATCAGAAATCAGCATGTCCATCACTGTCTGTTTTTTGATTGAACCTTTTAAAAAAAAATAATGAACATATCCAAGAACATATTTTATCATTCAGATCAAATTGCCTGTGTTTAAGTCAGACAGATAAAAACACCTTGAAATCTCAGAAGTAGCAGAGGAGAGAATCATCGACAGCTACAGACATTCGCTTATGTCTTGTCATTTCTGTTCATTTTGTGCAAATATTACTGATAGCGACTTAAACATATTGAAACGGAACAGAAATGTCCTTTCAATATCAGCATAGACTGTCACATGTGTCCAGTCACACGCAGCCTCTCTTTAGGGAAACACAATTAAACTCAAGTATGCATTTGTATAACAGAGTCGATTGGCAGGGAGAGAATGTCACTGTAAACTTACATGTGTAATTTTAATGTTTCTTCATGATATGCCTCATTATCATCTGAAATGTGTGTGTGTGTGTGTGTGTGCGTGTGTGTGCACACGGTCACTTAAATGAATTTTCTCATGATCTGGTTGACGACGTCTCTGTGGCTGAAGCTGTGTGATGCAGGATATGTAAAGTGAAATGAAACACAGCCTTTGATGACTTTATCAATGTAAAATAATAAACTGTAAACAGAAGTAAAAGAAATATATTGTGTTTTTTTCTTCCGTTAACATCGTCCTTCTGTTTGTCAACACGATACTCACAACAGGAACCGATTCATGTGCAATAAATGTTCCTTTGTGTATGTGAGCAGGTGCTAGGGTCTGTAAAATAAAGAGAATGACTTCTGCACTAGTTTGGTTTCATGCGATGCTTCATTATAGCAGAGTTTGTATCCCCTCTCACCTTTATGTGCACAACATATTGGTCATGATATTTATTTAATATAATATATTGCTGAAGAGGTCATGTGGCACGCCTGGCTCTTCAGTGATTTGCATCATTAAAAATAATTTAAAATAGTTGCTGTTCTGTTATCCATAATTATGTTAAAATGCAAGTTTTCCTTGTTTTTTTGCAGTAGTAAAATATTTTTAAAGAGACTTTAATAAGTAAACATACATAGTCATTCAGCAATAAGATTACTCATTACTGCATACTGACTCATTTCACACAATCACATGTATTTGTAGAATGTCTGGTGATAGTGTGTCATTGTTCATCACTGCTGGAGGTGCTGTAGACCTGTTTTATCATCCTGAATGTATGTTTTGTATTTTATTGTTTTGCAGACAATTAGCTTACAGGTAGAATTTGGTACCAAGCGTCTTATCTCTGTGATATCAGTGTCTGCTACTGGGTATTTATATTATGTATTGTATTCAATGTGTTTTGTGTGAGGGATGAAATAAGAATGTACACACACCTGCTCCTAAATAATGCATTTATACACGACTAAATGGTTTTGTCATCTATATTTGGAGCAAACGTCATTGATAATTCATGTTCAGTGAATCCAGGACGTTAGCGGTGGATAGCGAGTATATGAACACAGGACTTTGACACCAGAGACGTTCGACATCCCGCAGGTTGTTACTATCATGGTTTTAGTTACATACTGAGAAAAGTTAGTTTACTCTTACGCTACTCTGCGTAAAGTCTTGTCTAAGGTTGCCAATTTTATTATTCGACTAAGGCCTCCGTCCTTATGCTTTGTGACTCTTGTTTCTTAGGTTTTTGCTGAATGTTTTTGTGAGAACTTGACTGTGAAAACTAATTTAGCCCTGGGGACAGTGAAGTCTGAATCTGAAACCTAGACATTAAAATAATATTATATAAAATATGATCTTATTATCATATTAACACAGAAACTGTGACTGACTCTTTCATTATAAACGTTTAAGTAAACAAAGGTGTTTCTATTGTTTGTTTAAATAATTTATTAATGTAGTCTACAGGTTTTAAAGTGTGAGTGCCTCTTCTTCTGGTTGCTAATATAGGGTCATGATGATGTTATTTGATCCCATAAAAATTGTGAATATCATTGTTTGACAGACTTGAGACTAAAAATATAGAAAAGAAAAATGTCCTCAATAATTAGTTTTTTAAATTCACTGGACAGGTGGATGAAATTTAATCTAATAAAAATAATCAAGTTTTTCAAAACTGTACTAAAATTAATAATAAATGTCTGTTTAAGATCAATTGATGATTGATAAGCATATATAAATACATTGTAAGTATAAAATACATATAAAATAAACAAAAACACAATAGAGTAAATCATAAGATTGCAACTTCAAAAGCAAGAAAAGTGTTTATATGGGACCTTTAAAATTCCCATGAAAAATAGGAAGATTTAACATCCTGACTGGACAAAGTCCTCTGCTGATGAAGGTCATGTGACATGATCACATGACCAGAGCTGCTGCAAAGGACCTTGCAGTTAGAAGATTTTATTGTATTTTTATATCCAGCCTACATATTGGCTGTAATTTTGAATATGTGTTTAATTTATCTACACATTATGCACATTATGGTTGAACAGACTGTTGATATAACAGCAGTGCTACCACACACACACACACACACACACACACACACACACACACACACTGATCCACTGCAAAATACTGATACAGCTGCTGTGAATCACTGCACCAGTTTACAATGGAAAGATTTTATGCTCCAGATACACAGAACAAGCTGCTGCAGAGCACTTTAAAAGGAATATACTTATAAGTTATCAACAGGACAGAATGCATCAGTTTTAACAGATGAGGTTTTATATATTTTTACATTCAGTGGTTGTATGTTGCTGCTCCAATTTGTGGAATGTGTTTTAAATTTGTATGTTATTTTACACATCCTGCAGTATTGTGTGTTGATATTTTGTACTTACTATTTTGTACAAATACTGTGTTAGTTAGTGTTTCTTTACTTAATATTCTATATTTCTGTTAATTTTACTGTAAATGATGTCTACAAATATATAAATAAATACATTTACTCAAGTACTGAAGACTACTGTACAATTTTAAGATTCTTTACTTGAGTATTTTCATTTGATGGCCTTTTTATCTATAGCTCAGAAAGAAATATTCTGCGTTCTATTCTCCCACATGTTCACTGATGGTCATGCCAATAAATTTATTGAATTGAAATGAAAAGATGTGTTTCTATTTGTGAAAAGTGGAATAATGAAGGAGAGATTAAGAATAATTTTCTACTTATTAAATACAAATAATCCCACAATTACCAGACATGAAAACATATGTGCAAAAACACACACACTAAACCACAAACATGCTAAAAAAATACATATTAACAAAAATATTAAAACACACGTGGTGAATACACACATCCACATGTTAACATACATTAAAATACACTTTCTCAGGCATTAGTATTGTTCACTGACGTTCCTGCCAATAAAGTTTATTAAACTGAATTGAGAAAGAGACAAAGTCAAATAGGGAAAGAAAGATGTTGTATCTTTTGCTTCAAACGTAGGACTTGAAAACGTAACTTGACATTAGAGATCACCAAGGCGTTTAGTTTTAATGCTACATGTAATGAAGTCAATAGGAAATGGCGTATATCCGCCATTGCTGTTCATGGCTTCTTCTTCCACCTAAACACACGCGCGCGCGCACGCACACACGAATACACACTCACACACAGATAGGCTCAACAATGACGTAGCTCATGCTGCGAAAACACCCGGCAGCCTCTTTGTGAACGTTCCGTCACACAGAAAATATCTCCACTCAAGTAAAAGTTGTTTTAAATGTGTTTGCCACGACAAAACAGGCACTAGCTTGATATTTAACAAGTAACACATATTCATCCGCTTCTACACGAGCGTCAACAGCAGCGCAGGACCCGGATGATGGACTGTCATGGCCGCCGTCGTCGCTGTGGTTCCACAGATGAGCGAGAGAGAAGACGAATGTTTCTGCTGTGAGCTCTTTCTCTGTCCCCGCGAGCCGAACCTTCAGTTTTAAACATGTCGGCCGTTGACCGGACGCAGCCGAAACTTCCATCGACTTCATAGTAAGAAACAAAAAGATGTTCCCTAACTTTGACTGTTGTTCGCGTGGGTGGGGGCTTTTATTTTGGTGTAAAATAACTGCTTAAACTCCGCGGACGCGAACGACGTCGAGAAGCGGCTCGTTCGCGCAGGCACGTGAGGAGCCAGCAGCGGCCACGGGGCAGGAGGATGTGCGGGGAGAAGGTTGCGGGGCTCTTTGTTAGTGTGTGTGGCTGCCTTCACTGCTGCTCTGCTGCAGCCTTTCCCTCGCGTTTTATAAACTTACGCGACTGAGCCGCAAAGTCACTCTGAAAAGTGAACGCACGGGAGAACGACGCTTTGTTCTCCACACTCTGACACCCCCCCGGCTGTCTGCGGGCTTTACGGGAAGTTCCTGAGATAATAACTTTTCCCCGCATTTCCCCAGCTTCACGTTGTGTGTGTCCAATCCCCTGCTGCGGGCCTGGTGGTGTACCTGTGTGAGCCAGGTGTTCCCCCCCCCCATGGTACCCTTCGTTTATGGCCGCCAGTAATGACACCTGAAGAGGCTTCTCTCAGGTGCAGTTGGACGTGGATTATTGGATTCACATCCGGTTATTTATTCTAGCCATGGGTGATTTCAGTCACCTAAATTGTTTTTAAAGAGCTTGTTATCAGTTTTCTCTAGACGGAAGGAAACTACATCAAAGTCAACGGCAGCCATTTTTTCCCCCCCAACATGGCTTCCTCACGTCACAGCTGATGTGAGGACATGGGCTGTCAACCCCAGGAATCTGTACTGCATACTGCAGTATTACTTTGTACTGTCCACTACAGACTACTGCAGTATTACTGTGTACTGTACACTACAGACTACTGCAGTATTACTGGTACTGTACACTCGTCTACTTCTGTATTACTGGTACTCTGCAGACTACTACAGTATTATTGTGTACGGTACACTACAGACTACTACAGTATACGACTATAGTATATATTGCTTACTACATAGTACCTCAGTATATACTGTCTATTGCTAATATATGTTGTCTACTACATACTACTACAGTATATATTTAGTACAAATTTATATATTGCCTACTCCATACTAGTACAGTATATACTGCCCAATACTACAGTGTACATACATACTACTACTACCATAGTAGTAGGCAGTATATACTAGAAGTAGTACACTACTATTACAGCATAGACGGTCTACTGCCTAATATATACAGTATGTACAGTAAATACTACTTACTACATGCTATTACAGTATATACTGCCACAGTAAATACTACCTATGTACAACTGCAGTATAGTAAGTGCACCCTATTACACACTGCTACAGTACATGCTACATAATTCTAAAGTATATATTACTGTCTACCTCTTGCTACAGCAGTATATTTATACTGCTACTCTAAATAAATCCCTACTCTACACTATATACTGCCTACTACATTTTACTACAGTATATACTGCCTACTACATACCTCTACAGTATTGCCTACTGCATACTTCAACAGTAAATAATACTGTCTACTAGTACACAGCCAGTAGTTCAGCTACTAAACGACTGATTTGTGTTCTCAACAGAATGTTTACAGCCACTTGTGCATTTTTCTTTCCTGAGTCAATGTGATGTAACAGACCTTTTGACGGCAGCCATGTTGTTAGCAATGATAGTAATAATAAAGTTTTTTTTCCATCCAGGTCAAACAGAGTCATGGGTCTGCTGCACTAAATGGACAGAAGCTTACTGTGGTTATATATGCAAAGCAAACGTGATGTTATGTGATGTTTTTTTGTGTTTAAAATGGCTGCTGAACTCTGAGAGTGGCTGAGAGTGGACGTGATAGAGCCATGATGCGAGTTGCTGTGTAATGGACTAATTGAGACAGCAGACACGCTTCCTATTCAGATTTCCAAAAAAATATTTTTGGACAAGGGGCTTGACAATTGATTTGGCAAAACAGAGCTTCATACAGGCTAAAATAAACATTTTTGTAAATGAATCAGATTAAAACAACACTGCTGGAATTTAATTTTTTAAATGGTCAGGAAATTTTGTATAAATCAAAGCTGTGATCTTGGAGTATGATGAACAGCTGAGATGTCTTCTGGTGATGAAACGTGATGCTCAATTTCAGAAGAGAATAGAAAAGAGATGTTGGAAATAAAATGCACTTTTTGTTCTATTCTCCATTATATTATTTTAGACGTTGCCAGCAGAATATCCTAATTTGTTTTCTATCTCTGAATGTAAAATATTCATTTACAGAATCTTTCTTGGAGTTTTGAGCTATAACAAATATCCAATTAGTTGCCAACTGTTATATTAATCATAAACCATTCGTGATAATCATTTATTCCATTTGTCATTTTTAAGAAGATAATATCCAAATTCTCTGTTTCCACCTTCTCTTCTCTGATTATTTCCTGGTTTCTTTAGTCCTCTATTATAGTAAACTGATGATCTTTGGGTGGTGAACTGTTGGTCTGAACATTCACCTTTGGTAAACAGTGATTGACATTTTACAACATTTAATGAACCAAACAACTAATCGGTTAATCGTTTCAATAATCAATAGGTTTATTGGATGTGCTCAAGGATCAGTCTGCCATAATACAGTCTGTAATAAGGAGCAGGACTATGATCCACATTAATGTAGGTGAACTACTCTTGTCTGGTCTGTTGTGGTCTCTAGTCTCATGAGCTCCTGCAGGCACCTTATTGATGCAGGACACAGGAAGCAACCTAAACTACTACTAGTATATTTTCCTTTAATCAAATGTCATTATTTTTGTCTTGGCTGGAAAGACACCACCATACAGATGTTTTTTTTTACTAAATGTTGCATCAGGGGATTTCTTTTTATGCAAAATGAGTCAAAATAGCATTTAAATTCAATAATATTGATGTCTACACATTATATTCTGCAGACTAAAGAGTTGCAGATCACTTTTTCATAAGTATTTATCATTACATATCTATTCATATATATTAGTTGTATTTAGATTACAGGTGCAAACTGAAGCAAAAGATTATTGTCTCTACCCTTTTACATTATTAAGTTATAGGTTTTATTTATTTTTCATGAATTAACTTTGTTTTTAAAACTTTCCCGTACATTACCTTATATATTTGATAAACATCTGTTTCATATTCGTTCTGAACTTGGTTTTAGCAAACACACACACGTTTTTCTCCTTTCACAGCGTCTTTGATTTGGTTTGTTTTTGTGATGGAAAAAGAGAGTGAAATGATGTAGAAATGATAATTCACTTTAAAATCAGTCAATCACAATTAGATGTTATTTCAAAGTCGGACCCTGTATCAGTACTTCAATGCAAAATTGAGGTGGTGACACCTGTAATCAACATTTCCTTGTTCACCTGTGATATCAGGAGACTTTCTGCTCTGTGTGAAAACTCTTTGTGTGGGTTGTTTTTCATGCATATCCAGAATTTTATTTGGGAATTGATTTTTTTATAAACACATCTGCCAAACCTGGCAAACTTGGCCTTAGCTTGTACCGCAGTAGATTGGTTATAAACATGTTGTCTTTTAGCTGAATAGAAGATATTGCATGAGACTATATACAGTTGTACTGCTCATAATGATTCTGACCCCTGTTTTATAAATCTCTGAGAACTGTTAAGCTTCATTTACTGTGGATGTGATCTGGATCTGTTAGACGGTCTTCTCTTTTGTGCTCTATTTTTAAAGCAGATTGTCGAATGACATGATCAATAAATAAATTATCCTGTATCATATTTAGGAATTAGGCCCTCCTGTGTATGTATTTCTATGCATACAACACCCTTTTTTTGATAGTCAATCAATCGTATATTGAAATTATGAATCAATAAGTTGTATGGTTCATAAAATGATTTAGAATGTCAATCATTGTTTCCCAATGCTGAAGATTCAACCTAAAATGTGGAAAGGAAAGGAACCAGAAAATGTGGACATTTTATTCTTAAAAATGACTCAAATCAATTAGTCCATTATCAAAGTAGATGTGATAGTTGGCAACTAATCGATTAATCATTGTGGCTCTAGTTAATTTTAGATTTAGTACTACAACACATGTTTTCACCTAGGAGCTATCACTCTGCATACCATTATTAAATTATACTTTAAAAATTAGTTTGCAGGAGCTTATAAAGAAGAAGTAAGAAGGTTCAGAAAAATACTGGTTAACTGGCGTCACTGATGATGTGCCAGTGTTTCCAGATTCTGTTTGAATTGTCCTACAGCTGCTGGAGTGTGTGAAGCTGCTGTAGGAGAACGGAGGCGTCTCGGTGTGTATAGAAAGTCCGGTTGCATGTGTTGATGCCGCTGTGTCTCTGTGCACCGACAGGTTCTGCAGCCACACTACAGGCTCCTCTCTGCAGACACAAAATGCTCTGATGTTCGAGTGGTTTCCTAAAAGAATACAGGTAACTATTGCATATTCACCTCGGCACAAAGACAAGGATTATCCAAATATCGGAGATGGATGAAGTACTTACTTAGTAAAAGTAGAAATACTGTTGTCTCAAATGACTCGATTTATAAGTAAAATTCCTGAAATGAAAATGTTGAGTAAAGTATTTCAAGTATGAAATGAATGGGGAATTGATATGTAGATGTTATAACATTATTATATTGTTTGTTTTATCACTAACAAATTCATGTGGGTATTTTAATCTAATTTAAGATAAGAACACATTCATTGTCCTGTGCCAAACCAGAGGAAATTCCCTCAGATTGTACGGAGTAAAAACATCAGTTAAAATACAAGACAACCAGAACACAACACACAACATACCAACGAGGAAGGATAAATTAAAGGATCTCATGAATAATAAATATGAGTTATTGACCATGTTAATGGTGAATGAGATTAATGATTTTTGCTCACTAATTTCACATATTTATCGATGTGAAACCATTTTTAAATACTTTGAGACAATCAATAGTAATGGTATTGCATCTTATTGTTTGTTTAATACACTTTGTATAGCACCTTTCACACAAAGTGCATTCATATTTTTTAAATGAGATAATAGAAACACAATTTAAACCTGTTTTAATAGAGTATATTAATTCATGCGAAAATCACGGTTTCCCAGATTCTACCCGTGTGGAATGTATTTTTTTTGTCCAGAAAACCAGTCCACAACCCAAAGATCATCAGTTTATTATGAATGAGTAAAGAAACCAGGAAAATAAATAGATTTGATGAGGTGGAAGCAGATATTTTGGACATTTTTTTTCTTTAAAATTAGTAAACCAATTCATTCATTATCAAATAGTTGGTTCAGATGGTTTTTCCTGTGTCACAAATGAATGTACACGATGTGCTTTTGTGAAACCTTGGTGTGCTGCATAACATGTTCAGAAGGTTGAACTCCAGTAAGGCCTCTCTCGCTCTCTCTCTCTCTGAGAGTTGTGTCTACACCTTCCAAGGCCCCATCTGCCGCCATCTTAACGCTTACACGAACATGTCGGCATCCGCCATTTTAGGGGCGAGGTCGTAGGTCACAGATAACGGGTACACAAGTGTAAATCTTCTTCCTACTGTTTAGGCAGTAAGAGGTACCCCTGTCTTAGAGTGGTCTAGTGTAGCGTGGGATCCCTAGCCTGAGGGAATGAGGGACCCTGTGCGTTAACCTCGTGAGCTTGGTGGCGTGGATGTTGGTGTGTGTGGTTGCATGTATGGAGAGAGTACAGTAACATCCGTGGGGAGGAATGGGGGTTGTAGCCATCCTGTTTAGAAGAAAGTGTTATGCCTGATACATGTCCCTGTGTATCGCTGACACCCTAATCTCGCAAGTGTTTAAAACCTTATGTGCACAGTCCGTGCAGAACGGCAGACAGTGAAACAGAATACATCTCGAACGACTACATTGATCCGATATTTTTCCATTGTATTTTACTTTCCTTTCATTTCCATTTTTATCACCATTTTTGTTCATCATCTGTGACCATTGATAGTTTAATTACAATAAATCAGCCTGATAATTTTTACTCTTTGCCTGGAGTCAAGATTCCTTTGATACAAACACAATGCATGTCATCCTTCAACTGAAGAGTTTCTGAGGTGAGCACCAAAGTCAGAATCCAACATTGGTGATTGATGTAATAATTGGAAATCATTGATTAATCAACTAATCGTTGCTGCTCTAATAGTATATAAGTGTGCATATTTCCATAAAAACCCAGCGTTTTAATAAGTTACCAAAAAGGTATGATTGTTTATCACATTAATATTGTCATTGTTCAGTCTCACAATGCTATTCTATAGGACATTTATATATTAGTTCAGCCCACAGGTCTCGAAATTTTACAAGATGCGAAACTTTGGCCTAGCAACAACACTTTGTTTTACTGGACTGAATTCATCAGATTCAAGTAAGTAAAATTCTTTCAAAAGTTTTTGGTGATCATTACCATTACTTACCATAATATGTACATGTGGATAATGTAAAATAATTACTTAAATGTAATTTTGAGCATGTTGTATATTCATTGTACACTGGGAATGTGAAGTAGTCTAAATAGCTATGTAAGTTTACAACATATCTGGCTAAATGTAGTCTAAATGTACATTGTAGGGAATTTTCAATTTTCAGTATATTGTAAATTACGCACTCAAGAACCTATATATATATATATATATATATATATATATATATATATATAATGTATGCTGTATCTTTAGTTTAACTTAAATTCCCAATCCATTAAGAAATGGAACACATTGTACAAGAAGCTAAATTGCAGAAATATATTGCAATAGAATATCACTCTCTACTGCTTGTAATGTTCGAGTAATCACTTTCAAGAAATTAGTTTTTTATTCCGTTTGCACATATGTGCCAATTATTTTGGCTCAAATCATAGTAAAGCAGTTAGTTGTTGAAATACTGAGGGATACCTGTTGCATTGTTGTGGAAACAGGTGTAAATGTTCGGGAATGTGAAGTTATCATCTTAAAAGTAATTCTGCATGCATTGCATTGTAGCATGAATTCATTCTAGGATGATAATCATTGTATGACTAGAAAAATGTGTTTAAAAAAAAAAAAAAAAAAAGATACTTGAGTGGAAGTCTAAACACTTTGCCTGGCCACTCATGTGCTGAAGGTATCTCCATTTAATCCCCCCCCCCCCATTTCATTCAGGAAAAATACAGCAAGAAGAAAGCCTGTGATATCTGTTCTACTGATGGAGAAGCTGCTTGATGGTGGAATCCATTATGTGGGAACGGCCAGGCAGGTGCATATACCCAACCAAAACCTTGAAGATGACATAAGCTTGAAGAAGACATGACTCATGCAAGTGACAACAATCAGCCTGTTGAATGCAAAGAAGAAACCATTCTTGGGTGATGGGAGTCCAGACGACGTCCCACCAAAGATCATGAGCACAGCCGCCACTGGATGAATTGGATGCATGCAAGGACCTCATTGGACATTTCCCAATGAAGAATAAGAGAGAGGGCTCTGCAGACATTGAATCCAAAGACTGCTGCAAGTGTGATGTTTGTCTTTGCTTTTATGACAAGAACTGTTTGAACACAATCAATAAGTGGGACACAATCATGAAGTTGAACAAAATTGATGATATTTTAATGTGAGATGTTATTCGGCTTCTTTACTGTCAGTGCAGCCAACTTACTCCAGATTTTGTCTGAGGATTTCTGAATGATCCAAAGTTGACCTAAATGACTGATGATGATGATACAGACCACCTTTGTGTAATAAAATGAAAAGGAAGGACTACACCAGACAGGCCTGAGATACTGTTGTGGAGAAGTTTTAAGCAGTATTAGGATATAAAAAGATTTCACAAACTTTAAACATCGCATGGAGAACTGTTCAAGCAATTATGTTGATAACGTGGACAAAGAGAAGAAAAATAAATATTTAAATGTGAATTTTTAGTCTTTTTGTCTTGATTTCAGAAAACTGGGAACCTTTAATGATGAAAATGTGTTGGTTTACAGTTTTCCATAAGTTACCCCCCTTACAATAAGACTGAAATATCCCATTTTCATCAGTCTTATTCCTTTAGGATTGTGCTGCTTTTATCAGACACAGACTATAACGTCTTACTTTCATCTTGGCTCAGAAGGAGTCTCAGCCGAAATGGTTGGTTAAAGAGGTGTCAGTGTAACCTCATGAAATGGTGGGACACATTTCTTTCAGTGAACGCTGGTATGCAGAAGAGAAGGCTTCTGTTTTGAGTAAATGTCAGTGAGATATTTCACATCCAGTCCGATATCTTTATTTTGTCTCCTCTGGTATATCACAGATAATGGTGCTTCCTCCAGACCTTTTCTAATAACTATATTCCTGACTTCACAGTAAGGGATAACTTTATACAAAATAAAATATGAATAAAAAGAATACTCATTAAACACATGTCGTTGACAAAAGAGAGTGGCAAGATGAGAAAGTAAACAAATTTATTTAATGCTTTTAAACTTTTTTTTAAGCATGCGTTTTTAAGCATGTCTCATGTTGCAGAAGTGTGGTTTCTTTTTTCAGTTGTCTGAGATATTCCCATGTTTAAACTTCCGCTTGTGGTTCGTGATCTGACTTAACACATCTGCTCATTGTTGCCCGTTTGGCATTGTTACTGGGACATTAGATTATTAACACAACCACAACACAATGTAAACTTGTGATTTGCCATTTAAAATAAAGCTAAATCTAAAAAGAACTTAAGTTGCAATAATCAAATGATTAGTTGTAAACTATTACATTAATCAACAATATTTGATAATGGATTGATTAAATTGAGTAGTTTTTACAAAGAAAATGTCCAAATTATCTGGTTCCAGTTTCTCAAACTGATTGATTTCTGGTTTCTTTAGTGTTCCATAATAGTAAACTGATGGTCTATGGGTTTTGGACTGTTTGTCTAGACAAAAAAATACATATATCAAAGGTTGAATCTTTGGGAAACAACGATTGACATTTTAAGAAACAAACAACTAATTGATTAATTGTTTCAAATATCAACTATCAAATCAACTATTGTTAGTTGCAGCCCTTGTTTACATACATGAGCCAGCTAAAAGGTCCCTATCACAAATACAGGCTCATGACACTATGTGGCTTCTTATCGAGTTATGAAGTAGAACTACCATAATCATACAATTTATTTTTTTCATTTTAATGATTCCCCCACCCCCCTTTTTTTAAGAAAAACATTACAAAATTCTCTGATTTCCCAAATCTTTTTAGATTATATCTTTTACATTTGTCCCACTATTTATGGACAATTAAAAAAATGTCAAAAGTTTTTTTGCCACAAAGAAAATCCTGATTTATTTAGTTTTATACATAATTGTTGCCCTCTGATCCATTTTTCTTGTGGTCTAGTAATTGAATTTAAATTTTATTTTGGACAGTTGAAGACAGAATCATTGAATTGTTCCAAAACTCACTGTTATTTTTCTGCTCTACTGTAGTGTTTTCTCCAGTATTGATGAAAAACACATTTCTTCTCTTGCAGAAATCTGCAGATTTACAGCTATGGAAGAAGATCTCACAATACCTCATGATTCTGCCAAAAACTGCAACATATCCGTTATAGGAGATGAAAAAGAAAAGGTAAAAGACTTTGTGTATAAGCATTTCAGAGACGTGACAGATGGGCCACTCTTCAATATTTCAGAAGAATCTTCTATTAAGGAACATGGGAGTTCCACCAAGAGAGAGAAACCAACTCTCAGTAAGTCCCATTGTAAAACTCAGCAGGGGGCTGTTTTCTCTGGGAAGATTCTGAGTTTTGGATGCTCGGTGTGTAGAGATGATTCCACCTACAGTCCCAATGATCTCCTTAAACACTTTCGAGCGACCCACAAAGGAGTCCTGCCTACATACCCTTGTGATCTCTGCGGTTTTGTAACAAATGAGTTCCCTGCTCTTCAACGCCATCGGATCCAGCACAGGAATACTCTTGTCACATGTGAGCTCTGTGACGATGGTGTTCAGTACTCCCTTCTTTTACTCACCAGACACTACATCGTGTGTCACAGTCTAAATGGACAGTTTCACTGTGACTGGTGCGATTTTACGACTGTGGACGCTGGGACGTTCGTCCAACACATCCACCATCATAACGAAAGTCCCTGGAAGTGTTCAAAATGTAGACACATTAGCATAAACGAAGAGGATCACCAAAGGCATATGAAAGCTCACACAGGCACATTCCCCTTCTCTTGTCAGATTTGTGGATATGGTGCTTCAAGGAGTGACTACCTTAGAAAACACATGGCAGCTGTTCACAAAGAGGAATCTGAGAGAAGAAATTTTTGGAAGGCTATAGAAGACAGTGGCACTCCAGCGAATTCATCTACAGGTGTAAAATATTTGCTAAAGAAGACCGGTGAATCTCAGGAGGTTCAGCGGATTTCAAAACTGAACTGCCTGTCTGGGAGTTTACCGAACCAAAATGGTAGGCTAATCAAACCGGAGTTATCCTTGGAGGAGACTCATCACTTTGTTGATGGGACTGTAGTAAAAAAGGACAACAAAAACTGGAGCAAAGGTTCACATAGCACAGAGCAGTCAATGCCAATCGTGTTTCAGGAGTGTGACAACTCTCAATATGATGCTACGAATCACACCAACCCTAACGGACTGACTGTTCTCATGGTCAAGAACAAAATCTCTCTTCCCCCCAACTGTACAACCAAAGTGATGGGATTTAAGATGGTTGATGGCAAAAAACACTTAGTTCTCAAAGTGATCACAGCAACAAAGCAAGACTCCTCAACTGAGAACCATTCCACAGTTGAAATTGTGGGCTCTTCACCACCCGATTCTGTGTTGGATAAAAGTGAATTTTCTGTTGAGAATGGGGAATGTTCTGACAGGAGCTCAACATCACATTGCTATGCTGTTTCACCGAGAAATGGCTCCTGCATACAGACAGATCAAGACGACATCATGGCAGTAAAAGTAAAAATTGAGGAGGAAGAAACATCAGTTTGCAACCTTGATTCAACCCCCGAGACGGATGATCTTACGGAACAAACTAATTCTTCACTAAATAGATCTTTAGATACATTATATCCCATGACACATGAGTTTAATCATGTGGGGGACCAAAGTCACCCAAGCCAAACAGCCTGTTCCGACCAGAGTCACTTTGATAATAACTTAATCTCTGTAACATTTAACACTGGCGCAACTGGCCTTAGTGGTCACACAACCAGTAATACTACAACAGTATGTGGTGGGAAGGTCACTGGTTTATCATCACCTTCCAAAGTTTCTCAGGAAACATTTCTTAGCAAACCAGTCTGCAAAAAAACTGTTGAGAATTGCAGGGCTGCAGATGAGGTATCAATGAATGATATGAAGGCGGAAAACATCATTGAACACAAACGGGTCTCCTCTTCCAACACTATAGAAAATGATGACCTACCTTCTCAAAGCACTCCAGAAAAGCATGATAGGGTCAGGGCTCAAATTAAGCTAAAATATATTCAGAGAAATCGTAAAAATCTTATGACAAATTTAGGTCCTACAACAGAGTCATCCTCACCCACTTTAGATGCCCGCAGAGAAAGTTCTATGGGTTCAGAAATCTGTGCACAAAATTCACCAAACCAAGAAGTATTTGCCTTTCACAATTACTCCAAGGAAACATTCAGTACTTCCCCAAACACTACCCAAAATTTTGACAATATGTCTGAATACTCGGCAGACGCAGAAAGTATTTGTGAATCATCACAGTTTAGTTTGACATTGGCTGAGTCGCCAGAACAACTTGCAGAGAGTGACAACAGATATGATTCATTTCAAGAAAATCATAGGGAGGCTGTTAAGAAATTGTCAGATAGTGATTTGGTTGATGACTGCACAGCTAGTGTCGATGAACTAACAGCTGAAGATGAAAACCCAGAGTCAGTGCTCCAAGACTTTAATATTATCAAAATTGAGGACGAGAGCATTCCTATATCCAAAAAACCTTGTGAGACAAAGAGTAGTTCAAATTCCTTGGGCAATTTTGTGGAAGAGCATTCAGATGAGATCATTACCCAACAACTTCATAAGGAAAGAATAGAGTCTTCAAGCTCATGCAGTAATTCTTCAAAACAAACAAAAACGACTCTACGAATTCTTCAGTTGCCAGAGCGTAATCAGCCAGTTCTCCTAACAACCGCTGAGAATCAATTTTCTATGCCGATGCAGGTCAAAGCTACTCCAGGTTTCAAACTAATAACCAATACTGCAAATCCTCAGATTAATGTCTCTTACATGAAGCCAGGGTTAGAAAGATCAATGAACCCCACTGGTGTAAGTCTTACTCCAAACAACAAGAAGTTAGGTGTATCGGCGCCAAAGACAGGAGCAAATGAAAAAGGGACAACACTTCTCTCTGCTGTTCAACCAAGTGTTGGCACCACCTCTAATCACTATCTTATCAACAGCCCAGGTCTGAAGGGCCCTGTTTTCCTTTCAAGCACACCTCATAATAACCCCACAGACAAAATTGTGAAAACACAACCGACTTGTTACCTATTACAGAGGTCTCTTCCATTTGGTCAGACCCCTAGTACTCCTAGCCTCAGGCTTGCAAGTTCACAACTCCCGCTGAATTCTCGGCCAGTTTTAGCGATGCCCATGAACTCTGCAGACAAACCCAGCAGTCTGCAAACTGGTCGCCAAGCATTCTTGCTCCGGTACATATCTCCACCCAAATCAGGCTTACTTCTGAACCAAGAATCAAAGACCACGGCCCAGTGTAGCCCAGCCAGTGAAAATACTGCAAACAAAGTTATATTTAAAATCGTCACTTCGACTGGTAGCCTTCTTACAAGCGGTGCTCCCACCTCAAGCAGTCAACCTTTGTTTTTGGCCGCCAGACCTCAGACGCAGTGTTTTCTGGTTTCCTCAAACAAAACTAACACTAACGCCTCAAATAGATTAAAGAAATTTATCACCATACAAAATAGTCCACAAAAGGATGTCAAGGATTCTTGCATTTCACCCTCTCAGATGGCTGTGAAGCTTCAACCATGTGAAGCAGAAAAACCTATTTTAGCCCCAAGGCCAATTCGGCCTCCAAGCCAAAGGAAAAGGCGCAGAAAAACATTATTTGATGAGCTTCCAGTTGCAGTGAATAAAGCTAGAAGACTTGGAAATAAAGTTCAGACTGAGAAAGAGACCACTGTAGTATGGAAACCTGTAGCCAAAGAAGTTGAAAGGACTCTCAGACTTTCCCCATTCAGTTCTCTGCAGCAGATAAAATGTCCTCGTAGATACCAACCGGTTGTGGTGCTTAATCATCCAGATGCTGACATTCCTGAAGTGGCCAATATCATGAAGGTAGTTAGCAGGTATAGAGGTGCCGTCACCAAGGTCTCGCTGTCTCAGAAAACAATCAAAGTACTTGCAGAGCTCGGTGCGGTAGGAAAGAAGTCTCCGACCAAAGGTGCATCATTGCAAAGCGAAGAGCCAAGTCCTCGACCCGTTCAGAGTTCTGTCAGAGAGAGATTCCTCCTGAAAATGAAGCTAAGGAAAAAAAGCAAAAAAAAGTATGAGGTTGTGGAAACGTTATCAGCTTGTAGACAAGAGTCTGTGGTGTTTGACTGCTGGTTTTGTGGTCGACTTTTCAACAGCCAAGAAGACTGGATCGGCCATGGCCAGAGGCATCTTATGGAGGCAACTAGAGACTGGAATAAATTATTCTAAACATTTCCCATCACCTATTAACAGGTTGATATTCTGTCCTTTTTTTGAAGTGGAACAAATGGTTGAAGTTGTATATTTTTAAAGACCTTCCACAATGCGTTTGTTCAATTTCTGGTCCTGTAAATACATATTCTTAAGTAAATCATAGTTTATCTTTTCATAGGTGCATATTCTGGTAAATTATGTACTGCAAGCATGATTTAAATCATGCATGCACAGGTCAAATTGAACTGTGAAAATGGTACACTGTAATTAGGAGTTGTAGGAGCACTGGCTTAAAGAAAGGGTATAGTATCAGCAAAGGTTGTATGCAGAGTTGGATTAAATTACTCAGGTGATTTCATATTAATCTGGTTCGTCTTTTTTGCTCATGAAAAAGGTATAGACCTAGCTTAAGGGACTTTTGTATATTTTATTACCTTGCACAAAATGACAGGTAACTGTATAGCATAACCCTAAAGCTGGTGGACAAATTTCAACTGTTTTGCGCTTGCGATGAAAGAACGCTCTGGTCCAAATTATTACTTTTTTTGTATGATGTTTTAATTGAAGAGGATAACATTTTACACGATTGTCAGGAATAGTTTACAGTTTCCTTGTCAGGCTGTTGTCGACTTGTAGCATGCTTTTGTCATAACTAGAGCAGATGTTTCCCGGTGCTTTCTTTAATTTTCCCAACAAATGTAGTTGGTTTTATAAAACGCTTTTTCAGGAAAGAACAATCCAGTATCTTTTTAAACAGGGATGCTTCATGGCTTACTGTCACTACTTGAGAAACACAGATCAGCTCATTTTCATACATTCAAAACTCTTGATATCATATTTTCAGATGCTACAGTTAGTTTTTCCATGCTCTGTAGACATTTTTGTGTAGAAGAAGCTCTAAACGTCGCCCATGTGTTTGGACTCAGCATTAACTTTCACCCTTTATATTGCATTGATGTTGTACTGTAAAAACAAATGTTCAATCATGAACAAAGTCCAGTATGCTGTACATACATTTATTTTAATGTTCTATGTGACGCTTTTTTTTGGTTTTCTTTCAGAAATGGCAACAGGACATGGACTTTGCATTTTCTTCATGGGTTTTAATGATTGTAAAACATGATGATTAAGTCGTGGAAATGAATGTTTAATCCATTCAATATGCAAAAGTGACTGAACAATGCAAGCCATGCTAATGTTTTTACATTTTCAGAGCGGTTCTGAACTCCAATTACTAAATCTCTGTCCTCTGCAGGGACACGTCCACTTTCCTGCCGACATTTGCAAAATGTGCATTTTAATCAGTAACAGGGCATTTTATTCTTTATTGTTAACCTTGTTTTAATTAAAACACATAGAAATGTAGCATTATCTGTATTCTTTAAAAACAAAACAAAAAACAAAATAGTTAATTTTTGTTTAATTTCCCAGTGGGGTGAAAAGCTCAATATCAGTCAGGGTGTTGTTAGCCTAGCTTAGCATAAACACTGGAAGTAGGGGGGGAAGTGCTAGCCTAGCCCTGTCCAAATAAAAGAAAAATGTGTATACAAAAATCACCTACCTACACCTTAAAGTTCACAGATTGGAACCTTATACTGGACCTATTTATTTTTGTGTTTATCCTTCTACAGAGAAAGTCAGTGCAGCATGTTGCAGCACAAGTTAGCATGTTCCAGTCTGAGCTTTACAGGGGTTGGTAGACATGTCTGTTAACTTTGGACACAGCGAAGCTAATTTTCACAAACCTTTTATCCCAGGCTTTATGCCAAGGTAGGCTATCAATTTGATATCCAATCTGTCCTCTGACCCTCAGAATGGAAGGGAAAAAGTATTTTCTAATTGCAAACCAGTGTAGCTTGCGCCAGAAAGTTAACATCCCTGTTCTTAATATTTACATCCCAGCCCAGTGAGACCCTGTTTAATATTGCCCAGATTGCTGCGTGTTTTTCTGTTTCAAAGAAATGGTCGCGGCCTGACATTCAGCCTGTGAAAAGCCTTAAAGATCCATGGCATGTTCCATCTATAGTTTAAAGAGTGGCGTTATCTCCTGTTATGTTCATGATACTCTACTCAAATTATGTTCTTGGAAACCAAATTCTTTAAATCAAGGGCTGATATAAAATGACTACAGTTTTTTAATCTAATAGTTTTACTTTAATCATTGCAAACTGTGTTCTGCAGTTTTTTAATTTGGGGGTTAAATTAGAGCCATCATTTGTTTTTTGAAAAGCTCTAATTGTTAAATATTTAGAATAAAAAAAATCCATTTATTGACAATTTTTCTTTCTTCTTGCAACTGAAGCTTGTAATGGCCATAAAAAATACAAATCATGCAGAATGGAAACAAAAACTATATTCAAATTTATTTAAGACCTTTTTTTTTTTACTCTGCTTCTCTCCTGCAATAACAGAAATGTAAAATACTAAGCATTTAAAGCCTTTAAAGTACAGCTGAATTTAAGGAATTGAAAATGCAAAATGCAAATATGAAACCAAAACCAGAAAGATTCCCTCTTCACTCTAAAATATCAGTGATTTCAAATTAGTCACAAAAGTTAATGTTGACATTTAAATACTGCATAACTGCATAATGTTTCGCGTAATGATGCTCAGTAGACATTTAATGCTAATATTTTAACCCAACTTTTTGTTCATTTTTAAATCTTCTCGTATCATGACTCAGTTTAGGTCCTATCAGCTGGTGGTTTCACGTCTGTGATGTAAACTTATGGCATGAAAACAGCCCTGTTGTTGTTTCCTCCTCTTTTTCTGCTTCTTTTCCCCTCTGACCCCACATAACTATTTGGTTTTATTCATTCAAAGTGAACTGATTGCTGATTTTCTGACTGTACACATGAGTTCCGCACTGTGATAACTACAAACCACTCATTCTACGGGGACACACTACTAGTTAAGCTGATTTTTGTCCATCTTCCAAGCCTGAAAGCAAAAGTGATCAACAGTAATTTTTAATTGATCAATTCCTCTGCAGCCCTCTGCCGTTTCCTCCCAGCTGCTGGGTGGAAGTTTTTCTGCTCATAAACTACATCGGGATGCTGAACTCATCATGTACAGCGAACTGTTCAAACCTTTACTGAATCTTTCCTCATGCTAAGTGCCTCAAACGTCCTTTGGCAGGTAGACAATGTGTACTGTATTATTTTGTGCAACTTAGTGTTTCACTCTCCTCTAATAAATGTAAATACCTTATGAAAATGTTTTGTTGATTTGAAATTAATGGTGTTTACCCTTTAAATGGTGGTTCAGTTTATCAGTCATGTGATCATGGTACAGGAGTTTGATGTTAAGACATCTTTAAATGGGGTTTTATGTCAGTGATGGAGACATAATCCAGTTTGTCCACCGTCATTTAAAGGGACAGTTCAGTATTTTTTTTTTTACATTTAGCCCAATTTGATGTGAATGTCAAACTAAGATGACGGAGATGATAGGATTACACACTGAGTTTCCTACCATGGTTTATGCAGTTTCTACCTTTTGCTTAAGTTAAACAGGTTTTTCTCCCAGGATTCAAGTCTGTGAACTAATAATATACTGAAAATAACTTCAAAGATCAATACTGGAGCATCAGTGAAATTATGTCTCTATGCTTCAAATAAAAGGAATGAGGCAAATGGGTCTCGAAGTTTAATATAGTGAAAAGTCCCTTTAAATAAGTGATGAAGCTTAATGAGGCTCTGACAACCTGAGTGGGTCACAAACAGGAGATCTGAAGAAAATAAATTATAGCAAAATTATATGAAAACATTTAGAGAGAGATTGACAAGAGTGTGACAAAAAGAAGTTGTGTATCGTCAGTTTTACAGTGTAGCATCAAATTATTTTAGTTTGTGGTAGAAAATTAGAACCAAAAAGGCTCAAAAACATTTTGATATTTCGGTTGTGGATTGTTGGTCTGAACAAAATTTTAGTTTTTAACTAAGCTTTAGTTTTTAAATCAGCTGTGATAAACGGTGATCAACATTTTACACCATTTTATGAACCGAACAACTGTTCGATTAGTCCTATGTCAGTAATCAACAATAGTTTCAATAATCAATCAACATAGTCAGCTGCAGTTTTAGTGTGCACATAAACACACCGTGTGGACACTGTGTTTAAATGTGGACCATTTCTGAACAGATCCACATGAGGGCAGCGTGGGGCAGATTACACGTGAGCGTATCAGTTTGGAACTCACACACAACAAAGTCACATGTTAATTCTGTGGTTCACCTGTGCTCTTCATGATATTTCTATTTATTTTCAAATATAAAGATTCATTTATTGATGAAAGCTCTGCATCTGCTATAAATCTGTAATTCCTGCAGAGTCAGCAGCTCTGAGTTTATTGAATGTTACACAACGTCTTTCTGTAGCAACCAATCAAAAGAGGAACGTTAACTCCAGGAATCAATTAGCCACTTTAAGAGCTTGCTGTGAAATCTATTTATTAGTAATATAGTAACGGTACTGTAACTGATTATTACAGTAGATTGCTGTATAGTTTGCAATAAATTACAGTACTCAGATATACTGTGTATGAGTAAAAACCCAATACTGTAAATACAACTGAAATTGCAGTATTTCAGTTTTAATTATTTGACAGTAAAGACTTACAGTAAATACTATAAAACAAATTCAAACGAATATTGAATCTTGTTGAAGGATTTGTTTATATGCATTTGAATTAATTTGATTCTGTAATATAAAATTGTTTAAAAAAAAAATACAACATATAATGTTTATTAAGGAAGATTGACACTAACTTAGTTCAGTTTCACTGGACGTTTCTTGTGAACGATCTTTAAACATGTTCAGTTGTTGTTATGCTCACAAACGGAAACATTCTCACAACATTCTTAAAACATTGTGGGAGACTTAGTTATCAAATTAAAACCCTGAAGAAACATCCCAGGAATTTTATGGAATTCTTTTGTGTTAGATGGGGACACAATTCAATTTAAAACAAGATTTAATAAACGAAATATATTTTTTACGTAATAGATAAACAAAATATTTTTCCAATGGAATAGGACTATTCATGATAAGTCTGCTCAATATTTAAGCAATTATACTACAACGGATATTTTCACCTGATGACATTTAATCTTTTGCACTGTGATTTTTTGTTTTTTGCCTATAAATAATCCCGCTTTATACTTTTGCTTTGATTTATTTATATATCATAAATATAATGCATATACTCAACTCCACTTTATTTATAGAGCACTTTAAAAGCAACCACAGCCGAAACAGTGTTGTACATAAATAATAAAGAAATAATCAATAAAAAATG
Source organism: Eupleurogrammus muticus (assembly GCA_036785175.1). Taxonomy (NCBI): domain Eukaryota; kingdom Metazoa; phylum Chordata; class Actinopteri; order Scombriformes; family Trichiuridae; genus Eupleurogrammus; species Eupleurogrammus muticus. The sequence continues at coordinate 9,527,431 of JAYKQN010000015.1, read as the reverse complement.
TAAAACATGAGACAAACGGATGCATAACGATCATATACGGTGTTAAAAAAGCCAAAAAATGTGTTTTAAATAGTCGCTACTGTTAACTACTCTGATGTCATGATAACTGACATGATTGATCTTTCTATTACTAAAAAGATTAATTGGTTTATTTGTTTCATAAAACGGTGTAAAAAGCCAATCACTCTTTCTTAAAATGTCTTTTTTGGTCCATAACGCAAAAATCATCAGTTTACTATTTTACAAGATATAGAAACCAAAAAAAAAATCAGATATGAGAAACTAGAGCATGATAACTGGACATTTTCTTCTTAAAAATGTGAATATATATATATATATATATATATATATATATATATATATTGTGCTAAAGGAGATTTAAACCTGCAGCAGACACACTGGACATGTTGATTAGCAGTAATAATGTATATATCTATATCTATATATTTGTTTGTGTGTGTGTGTGTGTGTGTGGGATCTGTAGTGCTTGAGTCATCAGGCAGGTGCTGCCCTGTTCCAGCGCAGCAGGGAGACAGTCAGGTCTGCAGGCTTCTGTTGGGCTTTTGAAATAGGTCATGTTCACATCAGGGACGTCTGCATAATTTTTCTGACTTCTCTGCTGCTGAAGTGGTTCAGGCCAGTGGCCCGTGGCTGCTTAGGAGCGTGTGTGTGTGTGTGCGTGTGCGCACAGTGGGGGGGGATGGGACCACATCGCCGTCACAAACACAGCGACCAGCTGAAGACTCTTCATCTAAAGTGATTTTTCTGTATCACAGGATGAGGGGGGGTGACGACTGGCTGCAGGTTTAAATGTGAGCACGTTTAGTCACAGGATGAATCCCACAGATTAGAAATGAAACCATGAGAGTAAAGTAGTACTTGTACTTTTCACCTGAGTATTTGCATTTTGTGCTATGTTATTTTCCCACTTCACATTACATTTATCTGTAGCTTTCCTTTTCAGATTGGATTTCACATAAATATTTTACTATTATAACATCTTTAAATCATCTACTCTTTTCTTTTTAAATAATTATGGTCCATTTGAAATAGCGCTATTTAAATAAAATAAAATGGCTCATGTACAGTAGAACAATTACGTTCGTGCAATTATACAAATGTATGCTAATATAGCCAATAACTCATGGTTCAGTTATGCTATGTTCATATGGTGCATATATTTATTCTGTATTCATTTTTTCCCCTATCCTACATATATATATATATATATATATATATATATATATATATATCTCACTGATGCTCTTTGCTTTTAAGCTTTTAACACATATATAAGGGAGCTTGAGAGTTGCAACTAAAAGCAATTTCCTCTTTGGACTTGATGAGCTCTGATTATTAAATGTATTATTAATATAAATATGATGCAGTACACTATTAATAGTAAGATTCTCTTATATGTTTTCTTATATCTTCTCAGTAGTTAGTAGCAAAAATGAAAGAAATTATTAAATAATGAGTAGCTGTGCTTTAAAGAGTATTTATAGGTGACATGATAGTGAAGAATCATCTAACGACTCCGGAAAAAAATCAGAAGCTTTTTGATTAAAGAATAAAAATAGGACTATTTATATATCTTTTCATGCATTTTCTAAAATCAAAATGTATATTTGTATCCCTAATGCCTGAGGTCCTGACTAATACCTAGAACAATATTTATCATAAATAAAGCATAGCATAAGTTTTGTGCAATTCATATGGAAAAGGTGCAAAATTCTAAGCAAATTCTTTGAACAAGAGAACTGAGAAGGAAAGCAATGAGCGACGATGACGTGATGTCACAGGAAAAACTTTATTAGTGCAGAAAACACACAGTGTGAACATTGATCCTCACTTTTCTCACAAGGTGCCGTTTGTTTCTTTACACTGTTAGTGGAAAATGAGGAGATGTTCAGGAAACCTGGAAGCTTTAAAAGTGTCGCCACAACACATCACATGTTCACAGTCATGGACGTCCAGCTGCTCGATGATCGCACAACATATATGTGAAAGTCTGTGTTTGACTTACAACATGTAACAGAGTGATGTGACCTTCGTTAAATGAACACAACAGCTTAAACATAGAAAAAACAGATTTAACAGAGTGAAATTCAAGAGACTGATGTTCCATACATGCTGTTAAATCACCATTAACCCAAAGGGGTTTCACCAAGAAGCCTCAAAGAGCAGGATTCATATAAAAACGTGTTTAAGTCAACTTGAGAAAATAATAACATGATAAAAACAGGGCAAACTATTTTTTTAATCAAATTGGAGCAAAGAAAAATCTATTCCGTATACGAATTTGATAACAAATAGGCAACAAAGGTTTTTATCTGCACAGATAAACATTTCTTAAAAAAAAGAAGAGTTTAGTTTAAATAGTTTGCTCCTATTAAATTATTCTTTTCAAGACAGTAATTTCTCTAGGAAACACGTCTTTTGATATGATATAGATATGATGTATATCCAAATGTTCATCAGCCAATGAAATTGGCTCAGTCCTCGTTAAAGTTTAGAGGTTGTCGCTACGGCAACTGAGCCACCTGTGAGATCAAACATTGGACCTGGTGTTTAGGATCAAGTTGTTTAATTAGTGTTTAATTCAATCAAAATAATAATTGTTGTGTTTTTATTTCATTAGTTTGAGCCATTTTAATCTACACAAAGTGTGGGTTTCCCTTCCATGTTTCTACAGTAGCCCAGAACAGACACACAAAACAGCGACTGTAGAGATGAACCTTCAAGTTCACCGTAGCTGCCGTAAATTCTTTTACCAAGGTCCAACCTGCAGCTTCACCAATAGAAGCCTCCAGAAAATATACACTGCACCTTTAATACTGTTCAGTCATGACTTTAAAGGAACATTTCAAGACTTTGGGACAGGCTTGTTCCCTTTACCTCTGATGAGCATATCAATTATCAGCTTAATTTGGCACAGTGATCAGACAAGAGAAGCTGAGTTGATGGTTTAACTTCCTGCTTAGTGAAACACTTCCTGGTGAAAACAGGTGTTTCAGGCAAACCTTGATAATCTTCTAAAACCTGAGTTCAAGTTTGTATGATGCTACAAACTCTGGCAAAACTCACTGAGAATGAGCTGTGTGTAATTTTTCAGCAGTTTAAACTGGCACTATACAAAGCCTTACAGCACATTGCACTTTTTTGGGGGGGGGAATAATCTCATCACATGAGGGTCAATATGGAACATATCAGTGCAAAATTTGTCAGACAAGAGTCTGTTTGCCTCTATTTTGCAGCATACCTAAAGTGTCTCTGTAGAAAATCTTTATAGTTTTCATAAATTCATCTTTATCAGGATATTCTTACATTTTAAATTCTGCAAGGGTGGATTCGTAATAATACATATAGCACAAACACGCCACATCTAATCATGCACACATAAAAAACACACATGCTCACAAGTGTTATCACATGTGTATCCCACCATCATATTGCGTGTTCAGCAATGTATCTAGAAACATCAAAACAAACAAATAGATCTTTTTAAAACAGATTAGTCCAGGCATTTAAAGGTGCAATCAGTGAGTACTTGCATAAAATATTTTGGAATGTTTGCAGGGTTTGCTCCTTTGGAAGCTTGAAATTGAAGCTTAAAATTTGATTAAATACCAAAACCTGTTTATTTGCAGATCTGAGGCAAAGGCAGGATTCGAATCTTCATGGATCAGCTCAGTTTATAACTGTTAAATAACGTCACTTTTATAACACAGCTTTGTTCATTTTTCAATATGCAGGTTGTTGATACTTTTATAAACTGCCACAGTGTCTGGAACGGAGGAAATTACAGCGATAAGGTCCATTGGTTTTATTTGGATGTGTCAGGATGGGTGGTGGCAGCAGGAGAGCAAGCGCTGCTCTGGACCACATACCAGATTTTTCCCAGTATCACATAAGGATCATTGAAACTAGAGCCGCAGCTATCGATTATTTTACTAATATGAGTCTCATCTTCGACTTTGTCGTCTCTCCCTTATCCCCGGCAGGGTCGGGGGGCAGCAGCCTCAGCAGATAAACCCAGATTTCCCTCCCCTTGGCCATTTTGTCCAAGTCTTCCGGGGGAACCCCACTACGTTTCCAGTCTAGCCAGGGGACTTAGTCTCTTCAGGGTGTCCTGGGTCTTCCCCAGAAACCTTCTGGAGGGATGTGCCCCACTAGGGAGGCATCCAGGATCCTCCTCATTAGATGCTTTTCAGGTTAGAGTTAGGGGTTAGGATGGATTAGAGGTATGGAGTTGGGGATTAGGAGGGAACATAAAAAAGGAACATAGGACCCTTTTTTCTAAAAGCAGTGCTATGTTCACTGGTCCCAGAACAAAGCAGGAAACACAGGACTCAGGATTTGTAAGGGGTCTAATTATCCTAGGGTCCTTTTTTGTCCTTCAGGTCTTGTGATATATTGCAGTTATACAGTATTCTATTGTTACTGATGGTCTAATAGACTTGACATACTTTTGAGTTGTGCTGCACATGCTCAGTAGGTATCTGTGATTCTCATGTGTTAATGTTGTAATCTATGCCCCAACCTTCTAGTAAAGCTGTTGAACGTCCACAGATGCCTCATTAGTCTGTAAGATGGACTCGAAATGTATATTGATCGATCACAGTATTGGTGAAGCGCAACAGAGGTAGTAAAGTACCATTCCATTCAGTTCTGTCACTCAGACATGTATAATGACTTTATGTACATCGAGTCGGGTACAATTTACAGTAGTCTGTCAGGAACTGGGCACTAAGTTTTGTATCTATAAAGATCTCTAGGAAGGAGAATTCACTCATATCTTTGGAATGTAGGATAACTCCAGCGAAACTGATGCAAACATACAAACTTCACACAGAAAAGGTCCCCAATGGAACTGGTTCAAACTCAGGACCTTCCTGTTGTGACGCTGATAATCTACAGAGTCACTGATTGCAACTTTAAACTTCACGAAAAGGAAACTTATTTCCATATCAATTAAAATTTCTGATGTTTAAAAACTCTTTATAAAAATTATTTTGTGTCACTGTAAAAGGTAATCTAACTTTGTCCTAAAGGATTCAGCAAGATCCTCACTGAAAACTCAACCTGCGGTTTGTGACCCAAACGCTGCAGAGTAATTTCATCACAGGGTTGGAAGTTCTCTACTAAACAGTGGTTTCATTCCGCCAAGGTCCAGTCCGTATGTTTCCTGTAGCATCCGACCCAAACAGGCCGTCCTCTTGCAGGCTTCTGTTCCGTCCGATGGTGCCTCGACGGCCGATGCCGCTGTGTCGCCGAGGCAGAGTATTTCTGGGGAAGACTTTCCGCTCCATCTCACCGAAACTCTCCTTCTCTTTGTCGATTGTCTTTGACATGTTCGAGGTGCAGCTGTATGTGTCCGGGTCCTGCTGATACTGTGCGAGGAAGGAGTCAGCCTTCTCAGCAAAGCTGGTCGTGGAGGAGTGATCGGCAGAGCTGTACAGGTGCCACTGGCAGGTATGGACCCCGTGGGACGGCAGCAGGAGGCTGTGGCAGGAGGTGATGCTGTCGTGCATGTTATGCGGGTGATTGTGGCAGGAGGTCATGGAATCCTGGATGCTGTTGCAGGAGGTCTGGCGTTGCAGAGTGTGGCAGGATGCCAGCTGCTTCTCCAGGTGGGGGCTGGGGCAGGGCAGCTGGAGGTCCGGGTGTAGGCAGCTGGAGCCTTCGAGGGGGTGCGCAGCGTGTGGGCTGTCCAGGTGGGAGCTGTGGACGCTCCCGTCCATGCTAGTGGATGCCATGTGTGCGCGGAAGTCCTGCAGGCATGGACGAGGGCGGCTGAAGGAGCGTGACTTGGTTCTGTCAATAAGGCAGCTCTGTAGCGGCAGAGGGGGGCGGGGAAGCTCGTCGGGAAGCGACTGTGGACGCAGCGACGGCGGTGGCTCGGACAGAGGAGAGACGGGAGTCGTGCCAACGGGACTCATCACCGCCACACAGCACGGGCCCGTGTGATTGGGTGTTAGGCTCTGGGGCGGGGCTGTGTTATGGTAGGAACTCTGCGATAGATGAGGGGGGAGCAGCGGCTGCTTGCCTGAGCACGGCGAGTTCAGGTGACAGTGCGGCTGGTGCAGCTCCGGCCTTGAGCACTGCATGTTCCCGTTCCCATCCTCCGTCTTGGACTTGGACGGGCAACAGGCCCACCAGCGGTGCCACACATCATCACGTTTGGCACAGTGCTGGATGAGCAGAAACAGTCCCAACGTGACACAGAAAGCCCCGTACAGGCAGCTGAAAATCATGTCCAGGAAATGTCCGAGAGAAACAGCCAGCGCGCCTAACGCCCAGGTGGCCAGGAACAGGAACAGCGTGAACGCTGTAGCCCGGAGCTGAGATTTAAACGAGTGCTCGTTGGCCAGCACAGAAACACCAGCGGTGAATGATGGGCAGTCTGTGCCAGCCCCGGTGGCTCCCCCAGTGTCGGCATGGCACTGATGGTTCGACGTGCTGGATGATAACTGCTGCTGCTCTTCGCTCAGCAGCCGCAGCTCGTACTTCCTCTCCGGGTGGCGTTTGAGCTGGATGTAGGTGCACAAGAAGTACACGGACATGACCAAGACCATCAGACAAACGGGGCCATAGAAACCTCCCAAACTTGGTTCCCACGCCATCCAGCAACTGAAAAAGAAAAAAGCATTTGTTTTAGCTATGTAATATTAACAGAACGGTGGGCAGAGCTTGTTTCAACCAAACACAAGCTATTATTTCAAACTGCAGAGCGTTAACTTTCCAACAGAATAATGCCGCTACAACACCAGTTAAGCTAATGATGAAAAAATCATTAAGGTGGCAAAGGGGCAGAAAATTTCTGGATTCTGTATATGCTGGGACTGATGAGGGAAACCAAAAAATACCATTAGCTGAATAGCAGCTGAGCACTTTGTGGCTCTGCTTAGCTGGTCTGAAACCAGCTTGTATTGACAAAAAAAGGGTAAAGCACTTATTCCTATGACTATGGGAATCATAACAATGAGTGAATTTTCATAAATGTTGAGCTGTCCCTTTAAATCTGGTTGTTTTAGATACTACTTACTTCAACATCTATATTTAAGTTCCTTGTTAAGAGCTTTGTAAACTATACAAGTAACCCCATTTATTCCTGTTTATATCCATATATTCCATGGAAAATAACCAAGATTGAAAGTTCTCACACTTTTGAACCCTACTCCAACAAACAATACTTACTACAATGCGTCATCTCTGCTCCCGTAGTTCTCCAAACCAAAAGCTGCTGTGATTCCAACAATTATGAGAGGGATTCCATCGCTTACAAGATAAAACCTGCAAAAAAAGTGGAAATTATTACATGTAGATGGCTATTTGCTGATACTGCTGCTTGATGATCAGCAGATAATCTGTTTTGCACAGTGTAGTGAGAACAGGTTTTTTAATTCTATAGTTTTGCATTATGGAAAGTTTCCACAAGACAATATGATCTCCACTTGGCTCAGTGTTTCTTTTTTAAACATAATAAAATAGTATAATATGATATATATATTAGTTTATGGTTTAAGGTAATGGTAAGTGGACTGCATTGTATAGCGTCTTTCCAGTTATTTCCACCACTCAAAGCATGTTCATTTACCCATTCACACACATTCACACACATTCACATGCTGCATGGCGCAGCCATCGGGAGCGAATTGGGGTTAAGTATCTTGCCTAAGGACACATGGACATGGAGCCGAGTGGAGCTGGGTACATAGAACATAGAAGTAGTCACAGCCCCTTTATTATGAAGATATGAGTAAATATTTTTTTTTTATTTTGGCTGAACATGACTTAAATCATGGCCTCTGCTAAAATGTTATTCTGTAAATCATCAGTTCACCGGGTGAGAGACACCAACAACAAACCATAAATGATGAAAATGCTCTGTTATGTGATGAAGTAAAAATGTGTTTAATTTAAAGTTCTTGACAGTGATTTTAATTTTGACTGTCAGACTGAGATGAGTTGGATTGTTTTCAGGGCTGAGGATCATGGAGCCGAGTATAGTTAATGACTTTCTGTGAATCTTCGAGGGCAGTGAAGAGTGAACTGAACTAGAGCCAGTTGGCTCGACACAACACAAACTGCTCAAATTCAGCTGAGAATCTGGTCAAAGAGTGAAAGACATCCAAGGGGCGTCAATGACACTATAATCATTACTAAGCAACACAGTCTAGCATCTTTCAAGCTATCTGACATCAAGCAGAGCATCAAGCTTAAGTCACTCGTTGCTAATTATTGATTTCAGCAGAACATTAAACACAGGCTGGAATCCTGAGCTCACCTGAGGACAGTTGGTTTGGAGCGAGTCTTGGCTGGCCCGTTCCTGTCATGGGAACGAAGGGGATCTCTGGACACATCTGTACAGATGTTTCTCGCAGTGAACATCAACCACAGCATCGTCGACAAAGAGGCGTAGTGGAGCACGATCCCAACCTGCAGAGATACAAATAGAGGCCTGTTTGGAATTGAACTGTCACTCCATGACCTTAAAGGCACAGTCTGTATTTTACAAGCGGAATCTAATAGTGAGGTTGCAAAATGGAGCCAACTGAGCCAAAAATGTTTATAACGATTGTTATTAATAATTAATTATTATTTTCTTTTAAATATTTGAATGGAATTTTGTCCTTAATAAATTATTAGTTAAACAAATTGAGTACAAGTAACTCAGATGCAAGACAAAGAGGATAATTTTAGATACAGCTTATTCTTGCTGAATTTACTCTGACACAGTTAGGTTGTAGAAAGATTTTCTGATCAGATTTTTTAAAGCAGCAATAGTGCAAATTATATCTTATAAATTAAACATCAAAAGGGCAAAGTAAATGTTTTTTATTAATAAATCACCTTCTTAGTATTTAAGGAGGAGGTAATAGAAATTAGAATGACTAATTGATGAGAGAAACGTGTGCTGGATGGGGTTTGCTGCAACTACAGGGCTGAGAAACCTGCTCTGAGTATTGCAACACATGTTGACAAGACATGTTTAATTTTCCCTGCGGGGATCAATAAAATATTTAATAACTCTTCACTTCAACAGGCATCATGTAATAATCATAACATGACTGTCATGAAGATAAATGAATAACTATGACGGATGTGTCACGTGATTATGTCACTTTTTCTGCAAATTTGACATTTTTGATATGTCTTTGTTATGACAACCTGACATAAACCAAGACAAAATAAACTTGGCATAAACCTGACATAGCAGGACCCTACCGTCAAACTTTAAAAAACTAAACTTATGACACCATAATGTAAAGCACAACCTTTACATTACATTACATTACAATCATAATGGTCCTGTGACAGCTTAGATGTTGACTGATCAAGTCAAATAATGTCAACTTCGCATCAAAAGTGACATAATTTACCAAATGACATGACAACCATCATAATAATTGTTTATGACAGGTGTCATGATTATGACAGTGGTTCAAATCCCACTCAAGAAAAATAAAATGTGTCTTGTTTAAGGAACACAATGAAACACCATCTCCCACTTATTTTCTGGATAAAATCTAAAGACGCCTCCACCCCGGCAAACACGTTTTCAACGGCTATGATGACTCTTTGCTGAGAAAGTAGCAAAAAAACAACTCACAATCTGACACACGAAAGGTAAGTTGATCTGATTGATGCCTCCGGCAAAAACACCAAATGTCAGCCCAGTGTGGAAGAGGAAGTTGAGGAGTGTGTGCCAACCATTCCTGCTGATGCGGATCACACTGCAAAAAATGACCAGAAGTCAGTGTCACTCGGATGAGCGCAGATTTACCTTCTATGTTGTAATCACTCAACAAGAAGGTGTCGGGGTATTACTGTGAAAGTTAATTCAGCTTCTTCAAGCAACCGTTAAGTTCCTCTGACCTGTGATGGACGATGTACGTCATGATGGAGACGAGCAGGCAGAGCAGCATCACCGCTGTGCAGGCGTACACCACTGGATGCAGGTAATCCCCGGGGTACGGCGGGAACGACAGAACTCGCTTCAGATCCTGCACAGAACAGAGAATCACCAGCAGCTCCATGTCTCTCTGCACTTTACTAATCATTAATAACACACTTTTTGAATCGAAAGGATGGAAAACGAAAAGGTTATTGCAAAACTGCCCACAAAGTCTTGTAAATCATTGTGAAATCATAAAAAGTAAAACCTACAGTGATTTTTGATTGTGATGTTTTTTTTTAATCTTATGCTATTTCACCATAGTTATCTGGTAAATGACCAAAAAGATTTTTTTTTTTTTTTTAAATGTGTAAATTTACTTCCTGTGCTTATCTCTGGTATAAATTTACTGTATTTAATCCCTTTTAACAATTTAATAGGGATTACATACATAAATCATGTATTTAACTAGGCATTCATAATACATCATATATGTAACACGTGCACACATACTGTTTATATAAATATGTACAGTATATATACATAAAATATATAATAAAGAATACATTTTTTAAAAATTATGTTGCATCTGTTTCTTGCAGCTTATTTGCATTTTGTTGTTTTTATTTTTTTTGCAAATTAAAACTAATAATAATTATATACTTTTTTTCTTCAAACACGAAACCTCTCACACACACACACTACCTTTGCCTTACAGTAATAACTCTATGGTCTGTCATGTATGCAGTGGAATTGTTCCTGTTAATTTTAACACTACAAGTGTTATATTTAATTCTTTAAGTGTTATATTAACACAGGTGATTTTGCTGTGTACATGATGGAACAGTTTTTGTCAAGAAAAAACAAAACCTAAATCTGTCACTTCTCTGTGTTCAATCACTGATCAATGCTCTGTTAGAACAGATCAGCTGCTGTATTAATCTGCCTCCAGCTCCTGACGCCGACAGCAACATGTTGTTTGTAGCTTTCAGAACACTGCAAGATAGAAATAATCATGTTTTGTGTGCACGGAGAGAGAAAAGCTGCCGACAGTGCTGCCACGAACCACGGGCGTCTTTAATCTGCAGCCTCGCTCACGCTGGTCGGAGCGAACACATGAAGCCCGGAGACTTGCTGCTGGAGGCAGGACTGTGCTGCATGTTTCCAAAACCGTGCACAATTACTCAACCTCCTCCATGCTGCATTAATGAAAGCCCCTCACATGGCACCAGAATCTGGCAACATACTGCGCCCTGACTGACAAGGAGAATAAAAGCCTGTGTGCATCGTAGCGTAATGTAATGTATATGTGTAGTAAAGCAACCTAAATGTAAATTGCAGTGTTCTCTTCCACATTTGTAAAGGAGGTGGAATGTATATTATGCAAGGTTATATTTATTCTATTCATTAAACGCCTTCAGGTTTTCTTAGAAGTTGCTGCGCTGCCGTTGTAGCGTTGACATCATTGTCTTAAAATAACTTGGTGCACATCATTAAACATGCAAAATGTGGGATTGTTCTGTTTCCCAAGATATATGAGATCAGATTAACAAAAGACACATATTTCACCCTAGGAGCATCTTTGGGCTGTTGTGTTTTTTTGTAGTTGTTTTTTTTGCCTTTTGGAAATATTTCACCAGCTGCACTGGTGAAAATTATTCACCAGTGCAGCCACATGACATCTAACAGCACGAGGAGCCGCTTCCACCGGCCGCTACAGGGAATAGTCCCCGCTGAAACAGTAGAACTGCGACTATATTATTTTACAATACAATTATTTGATACTTATATTTCAATGACAATAGCAACAAAATTCCTAAAAGCTCTGACAATGTCTTCAGATTGTCAAAAATCAAAAGACATAACCAAGACAGGAAGTTCACTGGGCAGATTTTCAGAAGCTTTTGGTTGTGGTTGTGGCTCGTGGTTTAATCTGATTGCCTTGACTGCAATTTACTATTCTAATAACTATTCTCATATTGGATTAATCTTAGTTAATCTGACACTCAACATGTGTTTACTGTTACTGACAGTTTTCACCTTCACGTTTATCACTTTATTCCTGTTTAAGGGTCCAGAGCCTATCCGGGCCCAGGTTTCGCTGCGCATGTGGTCCAGGTTCTGGTCCGTTTTACACTAATCACTGGAGACACTGATGTTCTACATTGGACAAACAAAAACAGTCGCACGTCTGCAATATTTACGACGGGGTTCATTCAGCATTAATTCATGCTGACGTTAAAGGCGAAAACCTCCAAAGTCCACCAGAGTGACTAAAACCTTTGTTTCCATATTGTGCAGTTTATGGTTCGCTTGCTAAGCACCAGACTGAAAAATAGAAGTTCACAGAGTTTCTTGTTAGAATAAAACTCTGATGTTCTTCTGGCTGCGATTCGCAGGAGCTGCAGGGGTTTATATAGAAAAACTACCTGAAAAGAACAAACTATGGTTATTTATACGATACTTCATGTGTTTTTAGGTCAAACGTGTGACCAGAAGACCAGGTTTTTGCAGATGTGTTGGATATTTATCACACTCAAGATGTTTTAGAGATGACACGATTGGCTCGGGATGCGAATATTGTTCATGGAAAACACTGAATAATCAGCAACTGAACCCAGTCAGAAGTGAAGTCAGCCAATAGGTTAAATTATTTGTGCAGGACTGGTTCCTGCGTTTCCAGAACTGAGGCTTCTCTGAGCAACGTGCGTAAATGTCAAGAGTATCGCAGATGTCAGGAAGCCGCGGTAAAGAATCCGCGGTGCGGAGCAGCGTCTTGTGACTCCCACGCAGATCAGGGGTCGACCACAGGGGGGTACACTTTATTCCGTATGCATCCGGGGACCTTTAGACCTTCATACTAACACTGAGCAGTTTGAGCATAAAACAACAACTACACAGCTGGTTGAACGGTATTAATCAATAACCACGTTTCACCTTTTGACTTTATATCAAAGTTGATTGTGCGAACAAACTTGTAAATCCAGTTTGGATTTCAGTATCTGTCCAGAACAGGGTTTCAGTTCACATGTTTCAGCTCACGTGTGCGTTCCGGTCCCGTCCCACTAACTTTACTCACTGGAGGCACTGGCGCTCTATATTTAAACGCGCGCAAACACTCGTACGCTTGCAATATTTACAACGAGATTCATCCGGAATGAATTCATGCGAATATAGAGGCGAAAGCCTCCGAAGTCCAGCAGGACTGTTCCAGGATTATTCTGCTGCCGGGTTTAAGGTTCCATGCCAAAAATAACATTGTTTTCAGGACTGTGTTAACAAAGCAGAGGAAATATCAGCAGTCAGTGAAGCTTTTATATGGAGAAAAGGAGGTGATATGGATGTTATCCACAGTTACGAATTCGAAATTATTATCCAGAATCCAGCCACAAATATCCAGAAAATCACACTCAAATTTACGCTTTACAAATTTCAGTCGTGCTCATCTGGTCACGCTATAACACGTCGCCTTCTGGTCTCCATAGAATCCAGATCATCATCACAGAATCAGTTTCCTACTTACACACCCAGTGGTCCATCGCTTATCTCTTTTTCCCCATTCCACATGTTCCCGTTAATAGTATAATTAGTTCTAATTAGCGCAGTTATAAATGATGAAGCTCTTTCCGCCTCCGTTATACAAAGATCACAAGTGAGTACAGGGCACCTCAGCTCTGAGTTTCCGTCCCTTTTGCACGTTGGACCTACACGTCTCTGCTGTGTCACTAGGTGGCGCTAGAGAACAGCCACTGATCACATGTCATGTTGCTGCATGTCATGTGTAGATCACACTGTGTAAACTTCATGTAAATCCGGCGATGTTTTGCCACATTGCAGCTACTTCCTGTTCCCAGCAGGTGGCGCTATGACTCTGAGTCAGTCTGGATGTGCTGGTGTGTTCAGGGTCACTGAGGAAGCAGGAGACATTTGCTGCAGATTGGACCTGGGCTCCTGAAGTTAATGGAACTTCCTGTCTCATGGCGAGATGTGGAAGTTTGGGTCATTGTCATGGCAACCAGGAATAACGTACGAAAAAAGCTTCTGACAGCTTTTCATGATTCAGAGTTATAAAATCTCTGCGACTAGTTCAAATAGGATATGTGAGAAATATGATGAATAAGTCATTAAATCCAAGATGGCCGACTTCATGATGGTGTTAAGTGTTGGCCTAACAGATTCTTTTTGATCCATCACGACATGTCGAACATGTGCAGAGAATTCCATTTGTTTCTGTCAATCTGGTCCCAGGAGCTACAGAGAGATTAAAACACGAACATTAACGCAAAAATATCAAATAATCTACTTTATCAGCAGGTGTGAGCAGCGTGGAAACTTCTGTCACCTGTCACCTGTTTAAGTCAGAACTCACAAACATATAGTTCACATTCTTGTATGTTAAAATGTTAATATTTCAGTGGAGGCTTCATCTCATCTCACTTTTGCCTCTTCCTGCACTTGCTGCCATTTGTTACCCTTGTTGTTTTGTATATTTCAAACTGCAAAATACAAACACACACACATATATAAATATAAATATATATATATATATATATATATATATATATATATATATATATATATATATATATATATATATATATATATATATATATATATTATGAATAAGAAGAAAGAAGGACTCCATCAGAGCTTCACCTGCTTTTATTTTATTCAGAGAGACGGCAAATCACGAATCTCTGACAAAGACATCTCATCAAATGGGAATAACTGCACTTTCATTCTGACATACTTTTCTACTATTTATACTCCTGGTTGATCTGTAGGAGTGTGGAGGAGGCTCAGAGAAAGTGACTCATCCACCGCCGGTGATGTGCATCTGGTGGACAGGTCGGCCGCTCCCCGCGCGAAGAGGGAAAAAACCTCGGCCTCGAAACAACAATTTCCCTCCCCTGCTCCAGGAGCCCGCCTGCTTCTCCGCGGATAATTCGGGAGGAGGCCGCCGAGGCAGCGATCAGGAGCTAACTCGCCTCCGTCTTTGCGACAGCGTCAACTCGCTTCCCCCCCTTTGTGTTCCAGGGCCTTCGTATTTTAGAGACGCTGTCATGTCTTCCTCCTCTCGTCTCTCTCTCTCTCTCTCTCCCCCTCTCTGGGTCACGTCGCGCTCCACTGAGCAGCTCCGTCTATTACACAGAGCATGACTGATTAAATCCTTTGCAGATCCCAGGAAAAAAAAAAAAACGCAGGCCTGCACTCAGGGATCCGTGCTCACTGGCGTCCACTTATCTCAAATTCTGTTATTTAAGGTTATTTCCTTTCCCGATTTGATGCTTTCGCGTAAACAGGATTTGTTCAGCGTCAGAGATTAACAAGTGATACATTTGATGGAGATAAATGTTTGCCTTCCAAATACGTTCGCCTGGTTGAAGTCTCTGGTAGTTTCCTCCTCAGTTTTACATCCTGCTGTTTATGTTCCTGGTAAATCAGGCTTCTCGAGGCTTATTGATCGTATCAGACACGTTTCATTAGTAAGTTCCCGGGCTGATCAGGGTGTCCTTTAATTATCCAGTGTTATCTGCTGCTGTCGGCTTTTAGCCGCCATCCTGACACTTTTAGGGAAGCAGCCTTCTAATCAGAGCCGATTCACAACGTGGATCACACCTGCAGAGTTGATGCAGGATCAGACTGGACCGGGACCAGAGAGCCCGAGCAGCAGCTTCAGGTTCAGTGTGCAATGGTTAGTTACTGAATACTCCGGGTTATCGTCGGCATTACGTCAGAGATCTGGTGGCTGCACGGCATCGCGTCGCGTCATTGCAGCGAGGCGTCGCGTTTAGAGGCAGCGGTGAAAAGGTCAGCGTCACTGCAGCTGAGAACCAACTGTGTTTCCTGTGGAAACTGCTGCACTTTGTGAAATCCCCCCAAAAAAAGTAGGACATTAGAGAAAAATGTGTAAAATTAAACCTAAAGCAGTTTCTACTTTAGGTTTTAGCTTATCCACATGCTCTTTTAACCTTTTTAAATGCACCTGATGTAAAATGAGGCAGTAATGTTCCATCAGAGTGAGTCATATTAAAACAGATTGCATCATAACACATACACAGCAACATGCAGGTGAATCTGCAGACGAAGGACCTTTAACTCCTAAGGGTCGTCCACACTAACGCAGGTATTTTTGAAACTGTGTGTTTCTTTGCATGGTTTCGATCCTTCATCCACACATAACCGCAGTTGTGGGTTCGTGAAACTTGAGTTTTCTGTCTATTGTTTTTTGAATCCAGGGTGAACTTCCAGTACAGTTTGAACAGTCACGTGTGGATGGGAAAATCACAGTTTCTTCTTCTTTGGTGTTTTAAGTTAAAAAAGTTGCATTACTGCGATCTGCAGGACTATTATTTTATTGTATTTTATCCTACTGTATAATCCAGAAGAAGTCTTTCCCTCCTACTTGAACCTATTTCTAAAAGGATTTTCAGAGATCCCTCTTCCAATCCAATCTCATGATGAACTTGATCAACTCATGTATTTGGTGGACAGTTTTCACAAAAACGTAAAACATGTATCGGAAGTGGTATCCATGGAGACCTGTGAAGTACTATAGTCTTGTGATTGGCTAAAATGTCCTTACTGTAAGGAGGGGTTTCGCCACCTACTGTTCGGTATGTTCATGACAATCACACCAGTGGTGTAGACAGGATATATTTTGTAACAGGGGGCCATAAAAGTTGGCATGACTAGATTAATTAGTTAGATAATTTGACATATTCAAAATTAACTGGAGAGTTCAATTAATTCATTCATCGAAAAAGTCACTGGCCCCCTCTCTGCTTGGTCCCTGATCACGTATCGGCTACGTAATACTTGGGATTCACTTCTTAGTTGTTAAATTGGCCACAATTGGTTTTGACTGTGTTTTCTTTCATTCATGCAAAGTGCATAACCTTTACTGTATTATTTGCTGTAAATGAATAAATTTGAAAAAAAAACATGAAAGAATTATTGCCCCCCGAGGCTAAGTATTTCAAATAGACACTTCCAGTTGTTTCTGCAGCTTTGGTTTATACATTTCCCATTATGCATCTGCATATTAGAGTTTTTCCATCCATCCATTTAGATGTGTGTTGAAGTGGTGCATCAGAAAAGGTTGAAGAAATCAGAAAATTGTAAAAAAAAAAAAAGTACTATATTATATGTTTATTGTAAGTTATATAGCAAGATAATAGGTTACATTTAATAATATTTGTTATAATATCTCTAGAAACTACTCATTATCATATGTTATAACTGTGTGCTGCATTATATAATAATGATATGACTATGGCCATAATATATGCATTTACATAATTAATACAAAATAATATAATCTTAAGTTTTCATTGTAAAAGGGTTAAGCTTTTATTGTTCAACACATCTGTGCAACAAAAATAAACTAAATCAATCAATCCATCAATGTGAGATGACCTTGTGAAATAAGTACTGATGCAGCAAGCTTTCAATCATGTGACTGATCAGCTGATCAGCTGAACATCCCATAATATGCTTTTTTGGGGGTCTTCACCTGACAACCTGAAACATGACACGTGTTTCTTCTACTGTTTCTTACAGTTTATCACCTTCATGTTTTGCAGAAAACTCCACCCCAGAAAAATGATGTGAATGCATCTAATTTTATTTTCAGGGAGATTTCAAAAGTTCTTTTACATTAGAGGAACAACTATTGTCTTTCAACGGAAAAGCAAACACCAAACACTCACGACTCCGGGTTACACAACGACTTTTCCCCTTGCTCAGATCTCCGAGTGCCTTTTCCTCATTTAACTCGACGAAGCTGTAGCAGAACTGGAGACGTTACACAACGCGGAACTCTGGCCCGGCTGATAAATGAACTGTGACACGTAAAATTCACGGAGTGCTCCTTTAACTGCACATTTGTTTGGTAATAAAAGCCACTAAAGCACAGCATGGAGCGAGATAAAAAAGACCCCCCCGAGACAGCCTGGAATTATTACTCAATCATAAAGGTCCCTGAGTTAAAATCCAGTTTTATAACTTTACTTTATTTTCCGCTATCAGACCTTTATTTGATGATTTATTATTATATAGATTAAATACACACATATTCATTATTTACACAGTAGATGTGTCCAAACCCTCTGAGTGAAACTACTTATGCTTATTTATTCCAGCAGCACAGAACGCTGAGTGTGGGCCGAGCAGAGAGAGATGCGGACTGACACGTAACACAGATCCCGACCTGACCGAGCAGGGAATCGAACCCCCGGGGCCAGCGAGACCTTTTCCCAACATGCGGCTTCACAGCAGAAGCAAATAAACAGCAGCCAATCATTGCAATTACAAGCACGGAGCGGCAGAACAACCGTCCTCAGCCCTGTTACTGTTAGTCACTGCCACTGTTCCCAAAACAGCCAAACAGCTGCTTTTTTTTGTTTTAAGAATATTCTGCTTTTTTCAGAAATTTTTTAAACATTGAAACCAATGGATGAAATGTTCAAATCAAAACTTTCTCCACTCTGACATTCAGCTAAATTCAAATGTGGGACTAATTCAAAATACTTTGTGTGAATAAAGTAAAAAAAAGAATACTTAATAAATAACAAGTGAAAATGTTAAATAAGTATTTTCAGCAAAATATACTTAAAATATCAAAAGTAAGTGAGTAAGTACTTATTAAACAGACTGTCTTATATTATTACAGCATATTAGTGTATTACTTGTTTTAATACTAACCTGAAACGACTAGTCAATAACCGATTAGCTGCCAACTATTACATTATTCTACAACTATGTTGTTCATTGATTAATCAAATTCAGTCATTTTTAAGAAGAAAATGTTTAAATATCTTGTCCCATCCTCTCAAATCTGA
Source organism: Eupleurogrammus muticus (assembly GCA_036785175.1). NCBI lineage: Eukaryota > Metazoa > Chordata > Actinopteri > Scombriformes > Trichiuridae > Eupleurogrammus > Eupleurogrammus muticus. Next base: position 9,508,687 of record JAYKQN010000015.1, on the reverse strand, counting down.
TTATTTTCTGGTTACTTTAATCTTCTATAATAGTAAACTGATGATCTTTGGGTTGAGGACTGTTAGTCTGGACAAAAAAAAATCATTTTAGGTGGAATCTTCAGCTTTAGGAAACAGTGACGGACATTTTTACACCATTTTATGAACCAAATATCTAATTGATTGAATGTTTCAGGCATGGATTAAACAACATCATTAGTTGCAGCTCTAGTAAAAACATGCAAGAATGTTTTAATGTTTCATCAATGAGGAGCCAGTCTGAGATACTTCAGAATGGTTTATAGTAAATGTGTTGTATTTGGCAGCTTTCACACAAAAGTGCAAATTAAAAAAAAAAAAAAAATTTGACAATATCTTCAAATATTTTTTAAAAAATATTTAAAAATCTGCATCTAAAAATACGTGTAGTAGAGTGAAAGTTGCATCAAATGAACATACTCAAATACCTCAAACTGTGCTTTTCTTACTACTTAAGTCAATGCACTTGGATACTTTTAGTTTTAATTGTGAATCAGAGGAGATCAGAGTGAAAGCAAAAACTCACCATGAGTGTGAGTTCGGTTCCTGGTCAGTGAAGCTCTGAGTCCTGGTCCCTGCTGCCCCCCGGGTCCATGTGGATCAGACCCGGGTCGGTGTGTGTGTGTGTGTGTGTGTGTGTGGGAGGGGGGAGCTTCTCACGGCAGCAGCAGCAGCAGCAGCAGCAGGCCGGGACTCTGCCCGCAGCTCCTCCCGCAGCTCTGCGGGGCCAGGAGCAGCATCTCGGTCCCGACAGACCCCACCAGACCCGGCTCCATGTGCACGCTCAACCCGCAGATCATTTCTTTTTTCTTTAACTGTTTGATGTGCGCGGCAGCGCGGGGGCGGAGCGACGGACCCGCATCACAGAGTCTGGAGAGGAGCCGCAAGTGTGAGGAAAAGTGTTGCTGTTTGTTATTAGTGCCGGCGACAACCAGGACTAGCCCGAGTCTGATCCGGATCTGCCTCGATCCGGCTCAGCGACGGACTGGCTGATCCGCTCCGCTGGAACGATGCGCCGCATGTTACGTAGGGCGGGGAAACCCGCACGTGAGACGGGGGAGGGGATGACGTCACGCCCATCAGCTGAGAGGGAGAGAGAGAGAGTCAATGAGGAGAGGAGACAGTAGAGGCTGCCCATTCAAAATGAGTAAATCTCTCCGATATTTTCATCAAATTGTGAGAATCGCAACGAGTTTCTCTACAAATCATGTGTGTGAGTTGTAAATTGTGGGGAGGAGAGTGGAAAGAGAAAAGTTCTAGGGTTTTTTTTTTGCTCTCCCACACTTCTGTCACCCACTGAAACACCGGCATTCCCATTGACTCCCATTATATTTCACCAAAAATGATCATGATCGTTGATCAAAAACTATATTACCTATCAAAACATGTATTAACACATTAATATACAATACATGTTTCTACGGTAAAAACTCTGACGATTGGTTCATTTTTTTGACCACATCCCAGTCATTCTCCATGACAAATCTATTTGAATTTTGCAGATTAAAGGAATAGAACACCATTCCCGAACAAGCTGCATGTTCATTTCGATGGGTCCTCTCAAAGATGTAGGATGACTTAGGTGCACAAATCCATCCAAAAGGGAAAACAAAAAAAATCCACAATATAACAATAGAATTTCAAACCCTGGAGCCCTAATATCAATAGTGACAATAATATTTGATTATTACACCATTGCATCTTATATTTTATATGTCATTATGAATGTATTAAAAACAGTGGTGGCGTTGAAGTTAGAGAAGTGAGTTTATGAGCAGAGGGTTGTGGGTTTGATGCCCGGCATCAGGATGAATGTGTGAAGCAGAGCTCAAATACTGGGAAACTTCCAGGTTGAATGTGGTGCTTTGAGTGCAGGATTTTGTTCTAGCCAGTTACACCCCTGTTTCTACTAATCAACTATTAGAGCTCCCGCTGTGGACCCACTGAGGCCCTTTGGACCAGGGTTGGTGGTCCCTGGTCTATGATATAAACCCAGTCCATCAATACCTGTAAATATACCAGAATATTAACATGTAGATTCCAGACAATCCGGACACTTCTTTCAAATATTAAAAACAGCATAAATCTTGAGTCATTTATGTAAAATGATTTATTCAGTTTTTGGTCTTTTGTTTTTGCACAAAACATTTAATGTTTGTAACAGCAAAATTTTGTGTAGGATTTTTTCTTTTTCATGTTTAAAACAAAATGTCAAATCAAATAAAAAAAAGTAGTACAGCATGACGATTTACTGTATATTCAAGTGAATAAACTTACATAAGAGCAGGAATCTTATAAATGCTGTGATATCTGCTGGTAATCAGGCAACCTTTGGAAATAAAAGTTCTCTGGTGTTTCATTCACAGCCCAAACACAGACAAGGTTTGACCTGGTCTTGTTAGACAGTTGCTGGACTGTTATGAATCTCTAACAGGAAACACTCATATAAGCAGGTGAGGTCAGTGTGTTAGTGACTTTACACGGGTGAGGAAGTAATATCTGCTGCTCAGGGCATCTTGCTGTCCCCGACGAGCACGACGAGCCGGTAAATGTTGAGGACGACGACCAGGAAGTTCTTGATGGCGAAGAAGATCAGCATCTGGTGAACCACTCTGAAGTGGATCATGACGACGAGGCGGACCACCAGGAACGGCCCGTCCTGGATGAACAGGGCCTCCACCGTGCTCCAGATGTCCGTCCGCAGCTGAGCGAAGATGGAAGCAGCTGGTTCAGAGCCGTCGAGGGACGAGCCGATCACTGAGGGACGAAGGGACATGTCCAGTTATGTGACAACCACAAACCCAGATCAGAACAATGCATTTATACTCTAAACATTCTCATAAACCTTTATCATAACAATATTTTTTCATAAAAATACTTTACAGGTTATTTTTTTGTTTATTCCAATGGATGTTCACACTGAACCAGATAATCTGTTAATATTAAAAGTGACAACAAATAGTTTTAAGTTAAATAGTTTCAATGAAAAGTTTATGATTTAAAACAAATTTCATATGTGTTTTGAATATTTTTCACTAATGAATGATTAAAAAGACCAAACTATGTTCACAGCGTTCTGAGCTAAACATTATGTGAACATGATCAATATAAGTTGATTATATCATTAAAAACACACAACAAATCAGAACTTATCTTTAAGGACATTCAGATTATGCACTGGGCAAAATTTTGAGAATCAAAACTATGAATCGTTCATAATTTGTTGATAAGTATAAACAGCTCATCTTTTACTTTGAACACAAGTGATAAACTCAATCACAGATTAATCACAGTCGACCATGCTTGCAGAAAAAGGGGGTGTGGTTTATGGCCGTCTATTTAAGATAAGGCACTTAGGGTAATTGACCACTAGACATCCAGTCAAGTAAATGTGAGCATTTGGGTGAAGTCAGATAACAGAAATTACATAGCTAAACATCCTAGAATAGTTCATTGGAATGGGCTCTAGACACAGTGGTGTAACAATCACATATTACATATTATATTACTGTCTGTGTGTGTTTACTTTCAGACAGGGCCCCTGTGATTGGCTTTAATAATGTAGTGATATTAGCACGAGTGTGAAGCTGAGCCCAGCAGAGAGACACACCTGTCACTCAAAGCTGTGACTACTTAGAAAAATAATAAATAAATCACCCTCCATGTTATGAATGGGGAAATAATCTAAACAGTATTTTTAACAACTTCTGCTCTATGGTGAGTCACTCACATCTAGAGCCTCAAGTGGCCACTGGAGGAATTGCAATATTAGAATTTGTGCTCTGTTTGCTTTTGGTTTTCACAGGATGTTTAACAGCTGATATGGATTATATGATGATGTAGACCTACCAATAAAAATAATAATATTTCACCAGTAATAAACTTTATATTTGAGGCCTAAGATGCAATCTTCTAATGAACCTGCCCTCTGACTCCAGCTACTGATGGAATCTTTTACTTATCTTATAAGTCCGAATGATCTAAGGTTTGTTTGAATTTTACATCATTTTACATGAAGGGTTTACATCAAGTCATAACCAGGTCAAACAAAAGATCTATCAATGATTATTGTACCTGAGAGATGCAGAGGGAACTGCAGCATGCTCCACGTCCACACGGCCAGGATGGTGTAGACCATGGCTGGACTGCTCCTGTTTCACATACACACACACACACATTATGAGGTTCCATTCATTCATGACTAACATAATACATTTTGACATACATGCGTGTGTTGTTACACACATTTTGTTTTTCACATGCAAGAAAAAGGTGTGTTACACGCCTACAGGACCATTGTAAGTCAACGAGAAAACTACATCAAGCATTGCCTTGCTATACAGGTGTAAAAGCATGCACTTGTGATTCACTCATTTGATAGTTGTGCACACATTTCGAAACAAATGGAAACTCATACATACACACGTGTGCGCTCGACTAACTTCATCTGATTGTTTTATGAAACAATAGCAGATTTATGCACCTTCCTCCTTCCCACTCACTTGATGTCAGACAGAGTTTCGGAGGTGAACTCCAGGATGTCGGCGGCTGTGCCCACAAAGATGAGCAGAAGCTGTGAAAGCTGGCTGCGGGTCATCATCCCTGGAGACGGCAGCAGCCACTTCCCCAGGATCAGCAGGATCAGCATGATCTGGTGTAACGCCAGCATCCAGTCATTGGGACACAGTTTGAACAGTGAGATGTTCTGTAGAATCTGGAAAAAAAATAATACAAATATGTATATATATATATAATAAACATATTCCATCAGATGGGGGGCAATAAAGTATTGTGAAGTAACAGAAACCATCTTACGAAACTAAAGTCATTTCCCTTTAAATAAAATACAGTTCATAGTTTCAATTTGATATAAAATCATATGTATTTATGGGCATTGTTGGAAACATTTTAAATCGATAAGATTTCACATCCTTGCTATAGACCTATGTTTCTCACCATATGCCCTTAGGGTTGTCACATCCTATAATATCTTTATATCGTTATTAGATACATATTTAACAGTAATTTGTAACTGTTGGATAACTTGGCTAAAAACATGAAAAGTCACATGACAAGCAGTGTTTTTTTAGACATTCAACTGATTAAATTATACTCTAACCACATCCTGACTCTGGTTGGACACGAATTCAGGTTGTTAGGCAATTAACATATTTCCCTAAGTGTTTCCTCTGATCTGCGAACTTCTAGTCTTTGTTATATCTTTGGGCTTTGAACAAGTTCAAACCTATCTGGAAAAAAATTATTGGCAAAATTTTGTGAAATAATAAAGATTGATAATACATAATAATATTAATCGATAAATTAATCAACTGTTAAAATAAAAACAAAAGTCAATGCACTGGGCTCATAAAAATATTCTAAAAACAAGATGTCACAATAAACATACTTATTACATCTCATCCATCCTGTCACATTCATGCAGTCATTTACCATATCATTCACTCAGTGCCATTGTATGCCTTTAAAACTGAATAGTAAAAAATAGATTATGAAGGACATTGTATGAGGGACAGTGAATAAGTTCATTGCATAAGAGAAGGTGTGCAATCCATGGATTCAGTTAAGATATTGTCAGATGTTAGTGGTTTATTTTCAGATGAAAAAAACTGAATAATAATATAAAAAATTGGCTTAAAATGCTTTCAATTATTACGTATGTGTATGCATGTCTAGTGTTTACGAATACTTTTTTTTAAGCAACAGAAATTTGTTTTTGGGGAAAGCTATTTCTGTACAAGCAATGACTTGTCTACATTAAAAAATATGGTTTTCTGCTGTTTTTATTCGGCTGGTTAGTTTCAGCACGGCGACAACAAGTTATGACAACATCCCTGATCCACCATGTCAGACGTCATGTGCTAGTTAGAAACACACGCTAACTGAGCCACGGAGAGGTCAACAAAAGTGTGTGTGTGTGTGTGTGTGTGTGTGTGTGTGTGTGAGACAGCTAGACTACACCTCTCTAAAGTCTGCAGCTTAACAAGGCTGCTGTTCATTCAACTTCACTCCTCTGAACTGAAAAGAAAAAGTTTTCATGTCGGGTTTGTCATTGTTGGTATTGAGGGTGGGCCTTAAACAGCAGCCGGTTTCATGAAGAGGGGAAAAAACTCCCGCAGCCTCACAACCGGCTCTTTGAGGTGAACGCACATTACCAACACTGAGCCACTGTCCTGTGACAGCAGGAGCCAGGCTGAGCCAAACAAACAGGAGTGATTTAGCGGAAATGTCACCCTCCTTACCTGGAAAAAACATATTTTAATACACTAAACACAGCTTTCATGTGAAACGTTCATAGCAAACCTTTAGAGAGGCTGAAATATTCTCATTGAACTAAAGAGCAACTTTAAAACAACTTACCATAGTGCTGTTGGTGGAGTTCATCACAGAACTGAAAAGATTCCTGATATTTTCAGTTGAGTCGAGTGTATTGCACTAGAATAAGAAAGGAGAGACACCCAGTTTAAAAAGAGGAAACACAGCATGATGATTCAGAATAGAAAGGGACAGAAAACACGTTTGATACCTTCAAGTCGCCGGATTCGTTGTTTTGGTGGTGAAGCTCTAGAATCCATATCGATGGGATAATACTGATGAGGAAGAGGAAGATAGCCGGAGAAATCCTGGAGGGACAGAAAACATCAGTGGACTAATTACTGCCAAAAGCCATGAATTCAAAATTTTACTGAAGTAAAAGTACAGAAGTATTATCAGAAAAATGTACCTTTCTGTACTATTAAAAGTAACAATGCTCATTATATTATAGTATTATAGTATAGTATATTAGTTGGTGGGCGACACGGTGGAGCAGTGGGTAGCACTGTTGCCTCACAGCAAGAAGGTCGCAGGTTCAAGACCGCCTTGGGGCCTGGGTCTGGGACCTTTCTGTGTGGAGTTTGCATGTTCTCCCCGTGTCTGCGTGGGTTTTCACCGGGTACTCCGGCTTCCTCCCACAATACAAAACATGCTCAGGTTAATTGGCAAATCTAAATTGCCCATAGGTGTGAGTGTGTGTGTGAATGGTGTGTGAATGGTGTGTGTGCCCCACGATTGCCTGGCGACCATCTGGGGTGTATCCCCCTGCCTCTCGCCATAAAAATGCGCTGGGATAGGCTCCAGCAGACCCCTGCGACCCCGAAAGGGAATAAGCGGGATAGAAAATGGATGGATGGATGGATATTAGTTGGTTTTATCACTCACAAACGCATGAGGAGACAATAATTTTGGAAACTTTGGGTGGATTAATAGAAAAATACATTAGATTATGCAGTATATAAGTGCGTCACATGATTTTAATATTTCAAACAGTAAGAATATTAAAATGTAATATATTATCTAATGTCAGTGCCAATTGTATATCTATATTTGTATAGCAGAATTCATTAGCTACAGGAAACAAAGATCCTTTAATTTCATTCTTTTTTGGTTGCACCCTTTGACATTTCATGTCAGGAAAATCACACAAAATCAGGATTTTGTAAAAACAAAAACATCTAAATGACAAGAAACCAACTGAGCCTGGGAGAACTGGAACGTTCTGAGTTTTGGTTTAGACGTTGACACAGTGCTGATGGATGATGGGTAAATGTCTCAGAAATACAATATTTCCCTCTGAAATGTAGTAAAGTGAAGTATAAAGCAGCATCAAAGTGAAAAAAAAAGTTTCCTCAGTGACTTTCCAGCACCGGGAACACCAGTGGAAGGTAACGGTACCATTTGTAGTCGTTGCCTCTCCTCCTCCTCAGCGTCAGGATCATCTCCACCAGCAGCGGCAGGAACAGGCCGGTGAGCAGCCAGTAGACCGGGTCCCGCTTCACGATCACCACCCGGCACACCCCGATCAGGGACACGAGCAGGAAGAAGCACCGGGTCACCACGGCGCACACGAACTTGAAGATCATGGCTGGAGCGGGTCAGAAGCGACGGCGTAAAGTGGAGTAAGTGAAGTGGAGTAAGTGAAGTGGAGTAAGTGAAGTGGAGTAAGTGAAGTACAGTAAACTAACTCTCAGCTTTAGCCTCCTCCGGCAGGGCGGCGGGGGCCGTTACCACGGCAACCGCAGCGCCAACATGTCCGCGGGAGAGAAGGTAGGAGACGAGCCGGAAAGCCGTGTTAGTTGTTTGTTTGCCGTGTTTTTTTTGTTGTTTGTTTTTTATTTACTCTAATGTCGAAAGACGCCGTGCTCCCCCGGTGGGACGCGGTGTCCCCGCGGCGGACCCGGGACCTGCTGGAGAGAAGCGCGGAGCAGCTTCAGCAGTAAGTTCTTCATTAACCGTCAACTAACGACGTGATACTGTTAATAACAGTCGTTAAATACAGTTAAAAATGGCGCCTCACGTGAGCCTCCGTTACAATACTACGGATACTACTAATAATATTAATACATTAGTCTGTGCTAGCTAAAATGGCATTAAAATATGAAAAGGTGCAGTGCTACAACCCGTCAGGCCTCACAGTGTGTGGTTTAATAGTTTTTATATTTGCTACAGCACACTGACCTAATGTTAGAATCTCATTAAAGTGTAAAAACGAGGTATGGGGATTGCTGCTGTCTGGGTCAGGAGAGATGTAAAAAATTAAAAAAAAAATGTACAAAAAAGTGATTAAATCAGGACAATAATCACTGATGGGTCTAAGAATTTGAAGAAAAGTCAGTCTGAGCACTTCTTTAATGAGCACCAACTTACTTAATTTGACTTTCTTTCCATGTACATTCACTCTTGCATATACACATAGATTTATTAATAAATGGTCTTCCAGGTTCAACTACTCTTCAAAACTTTTGTTTGAATTCTTTGCATTTTTGCCTCCCTAAAAAACAATATTTCATATAGTTTTATTTGTTTTAACATTAAACAAACCTAGCGACCCTGATTTTAAAACCACTCTGAAAACACACATGATCACTGTGACCCTTTAAATAGACTCACCTGCATTCAATAAAATATAGTTTGTAGCATTAACTTTACATGATATCTTGTGCAATTTGAGCTTTTTAATGATAATTAGGATATATTGTCACATAAAGTATCTATAAAGTTATACTGACACTGCTATAAGAAAAAATAATTTGTGACAGCGTGTTCCTCCTGCTCCACTCAGCCTTCAGAGTTAGTTAGTAGTGCTGCTACGCTGTTAGACACAGCTCTGATGTGCTCACTATATAAACCCATCGATGCACTTATGTTCTGAAATCACTGATGAAATTGTGTTTCTGGCCTTGTTAGCAGCTGTGGTGCAAAAAAGTAAACAATGATGTTCCAGCTGCATTAAAGCTGTATGTATTTTCTGTTCCTGATGGAATTTAGTTTCTCTTTTTCCAGCTTCACTGATCCATTTTCTCTTGTCTGCAGAGACCTGGCAGAACTGCTGGCCTTAAGGAATCATCAGACCTGTATGAGGGAAGCTGCTCTGCTGGATTATTACGTATGTGGGTTCTGTTGGGCAAAAGAGGCCAAATTCACCCCGATGCAGATTTCCTTCATCATGGCTGTACTGCACATGCTGCTGGAGAACATACGAGGTGAAGAAGAAACAGAACAACTGTTATTTCGCGTCCTTCGTCTGGGAAGATGAAACTGATTATAAAGCGCTACATTCATGTTTTAGCCAAGGAGCTGCTGCACAAATCAGTTTAAAACTTATTTTCAGACACATGTTTTTAATGTAACTGTGAAGCCCTTGTAAGTCTGGTTTTGAAAAGCACTATTTAATATTACATGATGTGTATTTCAGCATTTACACAGGGAGGTAGAAACAAATTATAACTTTTCTGTGCTGTAATGGTTTTGGTGATCTGGAATCTTCTCAGTAATCATCCACTATTTTTTTTAGATTTAAATCAGATGAAGTGAAATTATTTAAAGGACCAGTGCTGTCTAGTGTATTCCCTTCACAATAAATGAATTGCCAAAATATTTAGCAAGATGTTAGAAATAAAAGTTATATCCATCAGATTTCTCATTATAATGAATTTTCAGGGCTTTCTTTTTTTCATCACAACGGGAGAATTTAGGTTTTATGGTTCCAGTTTAAAGCTATGATTTTGTTTATTTCCTGATTAAAATCTCCACAAATGACTAAATTGGATTGAAGTGTTCTCTTCCTCTTCCAGAGAAGCAGATGAGTTTGGTAGAAAACCTGCTGGAGTTTGCGAAGGCTTTAGCTGCAGAGGAAGGTTCTGATCCACCTCTGGACACAGAAGAAGCCACAGCACTCATCAGCTACACCAGAGACAGGTGAATACGCTAAATATTCTTTATTTAAATTAGATGTAATTTAATTCAATTCAATTCAATTTATTTGTATAGCCCAGATTCACAAATCACAGATTTGCCCCAACGGGCTTTACAGTTTGTACAAAAGCAACACAACATCCCCTGTCCTTAGACCCTCACATCATACAAGGTAAAACTCCCTAAAAACCCCTTCAACGTGGGAAAAAAAAACAGAACAACCCTCAGGAAGAGTAACAGAGGAAAGATCCCTCTTTGAGGACGGACAGGCTGCAGTAGATGATGTGTGCAGGTGTAAACATTACAGGGAAAGTTGGATATCACAAACAGAAACACAGAAATGTAAATGAGAAAACACAGGGCAGGACTCTGGGAACACAACAGATTTGAAAGTACAATAGTGGATCATCAGTATCACAGATGGAAGAAGAAAAAGAAGCCCAGAGCATCTCATGAGGACCAGACTAACCTATCGCAGCATAACTATGACTAGGCCAGCCAGGTCCGGCCCTAACTATACGCTTCTTCGAACAGGAAAGTTTTTAACCTATTCTCAAATATAGGAAGGGTAACTGGAAGACGATTCCACAGGAGAGGAGCCTGAAAGTTGAAGGCTCTGCCTCCCTTTTTAATTTGAGAAATTCTGGGAACCTCCAATAAGCCTGCATATTGGGAGCGTAATGTTCTCGATGGGTGATATGGGACTATGAGATCCCTAAGGTAGGATGGAGCCTGACTGTTGAGTGCTTTGTAGATGAGGAGCAGGATTTTAAATTCTATTCTAGATTGCACAGGAAGCCAGTGTAGAGCGGCTAATACAGGTGAGATATGCTCCCTTCTTCTAGTGTCAGTTAATAAATGTGCAGCTGCATTTAGAAAGTTGAACAACCATAACAAGAATCATTTCCAGTGCTGTTTAATTTTCTTCAAGTGCTTTTCAAGTTCAGACTGTTTTACTCACATCATCACGTCTGTGAGTCACATTTCGTGGATGAATGATCTCATTATGCTTGATGAGATTACGTTATTACATCCACTCATGTTCGTTTCTGAGCACATCTCTGCTTATTGAAATAACTCCTGCTGGCATTTTAGAGGATTTCTCCAAGTTGATGATTTCCAGTAACATAATAAACAAAATGATAATTCTTGTGAAAGTCTTTATAGTCAGGCATTTTTTTTCTAATTCAAACTCGTCAGCAGAGAATGATTTAATTGATCCCTGTTTTACCCAGTAAAAGTAGAAAAAACACCATATTAAAAAAAAGTTAACATGCTTTATTAAAAATTATATATGGAAATGGATCTTGGCTACATGTACTTGTAGTAAAGTGTTACTTATGCAGAATTTTCCTTTAGAATATTATAATAATTTTCTTGTGTGTGTTTTTTTTATCTATTAACATGTACACACAATGTTAATAATCCAGGTTCTTTCTTTGTGGGCAATATTTTGTGGGTACTTGGTGTTTCATTTTAATTGTTTCATAGTTTTTTTTATATATGTAAAATCTTCATCTTATTTTTTTAATCTCTTTTTAAACTCATGTTTACCTCTCTTTTCTTGATTTGTGCTTATTGTTTGTTTTTGATTTTAGTTACTTGTTTTGAAGCACTTTTGAGAAACCTGATGAATTCCTTTAAAACCATATTTTTTTTCATTTAACATGGGTTTTAACAATTGCTGAGTGTTTTTTTTACTGCAGTTTCTTTCAGAAATACACACTGTTCGTGCTTCTGTTCACCACAATGAGAGAGGAGTCATTGACAGGCACAGAGGTGTGTGTGTGTGTGCGTGTGCGTGTGCGCGTATGTGTGCATGAGTGCAACATTTTCAACATGTGTGTCTGTGTAACATTGTCAACATGCTTGTGTCTTCCAGAGGCAGGTTGAGGTGTTTTGTGAGGATGCTGTGACTCCGCTGGAGGAAGGTTTATCGGTAGATTTTGTTCAGAGCCATCAGGAGGACTGAGGTGATGATAACGATGAAGATGACGATGAATATCTGTTTTTTCTGTTATTACCTAATTGTCCACAATGGGGCGTTGTTTGATATCCAGAGGGTTTTTTTAATCACTTATAACTTGGTCTGCAGCATTTTTACCTCTTCTATAGTCGATTTGAACGATCATGCTGCAATAACAGCATGACTTGTATGTCTCTTCTTTTTATTTAGACTAAGTATTATTAGGAGTAGTAGTAATGTTTTTTTTTAAATATTTTTTATTATACACAATTATCTTAGTGAGCGGCAACATGGTGGTACAGTGGGTAGCACTGTTGCCTCACACCAAGAAGGTTTCACCTTCTGGTCCTTGGGCTGAGACCCAAAAACACGACAAATAAGCAAATATCTAAAATGAATAAATCACCATTTTAATAAGTGGAGTTTAGCTGCTACCAAATTAGCAATTTATGCATTTATTTATTTGAACAATATATGACATTATCTTATATGACACACAGATTGGATAAAACACACTAACCGTTCAAATACATTAAACATATTGATAAACAATATATATTAATATGAAACACAGAGGAAAAAGTACAAAACACTTAAATCCAACTTTTCACATAAAAAAACAACTGCTCTTGCTTTTTTTTTAGTTAATGTGAACTATCGCCACCCTGTTGAAATAACAGCCTATGTCAGTTTTCATTTTTTTGGGAAAAAACAAAAAACTTTACCAAATGCAGAGATTATTATATTTATTAAAATGTATAATATTATTTATTTATATCAAAAAGGTCTTGACAGTGAATGACATCCACACTACACTGTGCGTCACTCACTATGTGACATTAAAGAATAAAGTGATTCAGACCAAAGCTTGTCAAATTAAAATTGCATCCTGACTTGTGCAAAGAACTTTGACCTACGCAAAAATGGCCATTATCCTAAAGGCATAAAGAGTCTGATCCTGAACGCAGGATTATGATGACATTTACCAGACATGGCAGCATTATTAATGGATGATTTAGGTCATAATCTCACTTTTGTCAAAAAATGACTTAGGCCATTATTTTTATAGGGTGGTGGAGTTACTATCTCACAAAGCTAATGCTTGATGGAAACTACAATGCAGCAGAAATAAAGAGCATGAATCTTTTGCTGCAGAACATATGACAATGACTGAAAGAATAATAACAGTATAAAGTGTGTGTGTGGAGCTCAGAGGATTAAACCGAACACAAACACTAATAAAAACGTCTTTTTGGTTTTAGGAGAACACTCTCAGGAAAATACTGCATATAACTATAAAGATATATGATATATGAACACTCCCAGCGGTCACATAACTGATTATATCAGAATAAGGACTTGCTTAAGTATAAACATTTAAATATAATTAGTGCAGAGCTTGGATTTGGATGTAAAACTCTGCTCAGTTGGAGCAGATGAATAATGCAGGTGGGAAAGCAGGAAGTTCAGATGGGATTTTAACATCTGTGAATAATTTATCAGCGTATGATGCTAGCGTATATGTTTGGGTTCCAAACGCTGGTACCAAAAGTCATTGTTTATTCTCAATTCTGCGACAAGATGATGAAATAGGATGTGGAAACGATCGACTCAGTCACGTTAACTCGATCCGAAGTCATTTAGGACACAGATCTGACGGATGTGTTCTCACTGCTGCTCTGCTGAAAGCAGCACTTTATATATATATATATATATATATATTTACCCAGCAGGGACTGATGTGTGTCAGTTTGTGTGCGTTTTCAGCAGTTGTGATGCAGTCTTCCCTCTTCTGGCCAACAAAAGACATTACACACACTGAATGAAATTCATCTCAGACTATTTTTCTCCTATAAAAGTAGTTCCAGCCCTGACATGCGGCTCTATAAATCAGCTTTACCTTATTTTTTCAGCTTCATCTCCCAGCATAGTCATCATCATCATCATCATCATTGATCAGCATACTCTTCCTGTGAGCTTTTCCCTTCACTGTGCAGTTTAAACACAGCTGTTTCCACCTGAGCTGCAGCAACTGTGAACACTGACACCCACCCAAAACATTTCTGAGAAGCAGTGAAATGCAGTAACATGAATTAATCATTTTGTTTATTTTAAAGATAAAAATAAAATTAGAAAACAAGCAAAACAAGAGTGGCTGTGCCTGGATTTCTTAGAGTACATTTATTCAGAACAATGTTATAAATATATTACAGTAAAATAATAATGTTCAATCACCTATACCAAGTCTATTTACAACACAAGTTGAATATGAAAATGACAATCCCGATTTTATTTACAACCCACATATCCAACTGGTGGAAAACAACAGACAATCAGAAGTAAACTCAAGGTGATTAAAAGTTACTTGGGAGAGACAATAAACGTGAAACTGTGAACTGACTTACTGGCAAAGATTGTAATGGCCAGAGCTATTTAAAAAAAATCCTACTCCTATTTATCTAATCTGTTATCTAACTCTCAGGCTCATTGATATTAATATTTTTTATTAGATAAATAAATAGACACAGTCATTTAAAAATCTTTTTTAATATGTGACTTCACGGACATTCGTGAAAAGCAAAATGTCACAATTATCAATGTGAAAACAAAAAACATTTGTAAATTGTTAACAACTTATAGACTAGCAGCAGAGAAACAAATTGTTTGTTTGGTATATATCTGACCTCTATTTTACTTCATATTCTTCATGATAGGAAACATATAATCTGAACTCAAGTTGTTTAAAATTCTGTCTTTCAAGTTCAAGAAAGATTTTTTCTAGATAAAATATTCTAAAAGTTTTGTTTGAGGCCAGAAAAATATTAATCTCTGACCTTTTTTTATTGTTTTCAACTTCCTGTATTACTACTGTTTATTATCAAAATTATTTGCTAGTTTTAGCATTTCTCATTTCTTTTCCTTGTGTTTGGTTTGTTTTTTGTTTCCTTTGTGTGTGATGTGCAACACTTTGGATCCACATTTTTTGTGGATAAAAGGCTTTATAAATGATGATGTTGCACCATCAATGATTTAAGTTTATCACAATCCCTGACTTCTTCCCTCCAGATGTTTAAGACATGGTCCTGCAGCATCATGTCGAACAGATCAGTTTAAAGACAAAGAATTAGAACAACACAGCAACAACAAGCAGCATCAGCCCATCTCACTTTGACTGGTTTTGCAGCTGTTTCTGACCTAACAATGATTTCAGTCAGCAGCTTTGGTGGAAACACGACTTTGTTGTAACAGAGATTTGCTGCTTTTAATCAGCACAAACTGTCAGGATCCAGATGTGCAGTAAAACTGCCGCTTCTGTTACACTGACGTCACTGACGTCGTCCTGCAGGAGAATCCAAACAACATGTTTAACAGCAGCTAACATGAACATGGCAGCTTCTTCTTCCTTTTCTCCTTAAAGTGCTGCTGCAGCTGCAGCATTTAACCTGGCTGAGGTTTTCTTTCAAAACAGTGGAACATTTAGTGAAATTTATCTCTGGATGCAGAAAGACCTAATTATTATCTACTGACTTTACAGAATTTTGTGAAGTCGTCAGTGGCATGTATGAGTACATTGACAACATATATGTAATAAGTCATTAATCTGATATGAGGCATCATCTTAGATTTTTAATTTTATTGTAACATCCTGCTGAGAACAAGAAAAAATGTTTCCCTCTGTCCTACCTTCCGCATTTCCTTCTATCTAGTTTTTTTTCCTTATTCTTCTTCTTTTCTTTTCTTTCCCCTCTCTCCTTCCTCCCCTCCTTCTATCCGTCCTTCCTTCTTTATTTTTATCTTTCCTCCCTCCTTCCTTCCCTCCTTGCTTATTTAGTTCTGTTTTTCCTCCTTCCTCCCATCTTTTTATCTTTTCTCCTTTATTCTTTAATAAATAATATCTGGGTCTCAAGATGATTTCATTGCAGGAGAAATTGTTGTTTTCTTCTGGTTTTACACACGGGATCATCACTCCTGCTCTGGAGCTGTCATCCTGCATGTTTTAGGAATCTCCCTGAGCAGGATGGTAGCACACTGGGAGCAGGGACAGGCAGCACTGCTTTGCATGTTCTGAACAAAGACTGTTCTAGCTGATCTGAAAAAAAACATGTGTTCAGACGTTCATACTGCTGCGATAAAGCTACTTTGCTAGCTACTGTCTCATCTGTGTTTGATTTTAACGGGCTATAATTGTGTTTCTCTGTTTTCTTCTGTATTCAGTTCCTGTTTTATTTTGAAAATGTTCTCTTCATGTTTCTTGTCCTGTTTTACTTCCGTGGTTCATTGTCTGATGTGTTCCACCTGTGTCTTGTTACTCACCTGCCTGTTGTTTGTCATTAGCTCTTTGAATATTCAAGTCCTGTTTTTTGTTCTTTTTTACGTGTTCCATGTTTAACATAAGCTTAGATTCAACCATAATATTCAAATAGTAATTGGTAATTCTCTGGAGCCCTTATTTGGTTTGTATGTTCTGGGCTTCTAACCGAAAAATGGCAGCTTTATTGGCGAGACTTGTAGATTAAAAGATAAAAGCTCAATTTAAGGTAATAAAAACAGCTATTCTCATTTTGATTGAATTATAAACTAAGCGGTTCCACTAAATGCTGCTAAATCTGAACCATCAAAATCATCAAAGCAAAGGTCTGATATATATATATATATATAACGTCTCCCTGCGGGTGCAGACACACCCGTCGGTCCCAGGCTGATGTAGCCAGATGTTGTTGGTGTTGGTGCATGTCTGTGATTCCCAGCACATTCCTGTGTCACCATGTAATCTAAAACACAGCTTTAACCGCACAACCACCATCACCACATGGCCCGACTTCCACCCTGCAGACACAAAACACAGCGTTGCATGTCAATTCTGTCACACAGGCTCCATTTAAACAGTAATTTGACTTCATTGGTTCTGTCTTAATCTAGCTTCATTCCTCCTCCTCTCGGACATTATTGCAGTAATTGGATGCTTACATAATGACTGAGAGATTGTATGAGTCTCTGTATAAATCACTCACCACTACAGAACATCAGTGTAGTGAGTGCAGTGAATGAGTTTACTGCTTGTGCTATATGATATATATATCCATATCCTGACTGTGGTGTTATATGAGAGGCATGCATACTAATTTTAGGAAAATCATGTCATGACAAAAGGTCAGAGTTTACATTAAAGCTTCTGCTGCCAAACTCAAAAAAGAATCTAGGCTGCGCGCAGCAGAGAAGCAGTCTTGACAGGATCAGGCTGCAAGTGACATACGATGATGTACTAGAAAGAAGGAAGTATGAAATAGAAATAGAGGACGGAGATGTTCAGAAGTTTTTTGCAGGTTAAAGCAGCTGCAGCTTAATGGCCCGGTTTTCACCTGGTTTATTTAATAGAGCTGAATGTGTTATTGAATCATACTTGTGTTTTGAAATGAATTCTAATATGTAATGCCCTGTTAATTTACAATTGAAATGATTAGAAAAAAGGTATGTGCAATTCATGTCATGTTATAATTTTAAAATGAAACATGTGTTGATTGTTTGTTGTAGGTTAAAACAGAGAAAAATAGCTAAAAGTTTTAATATGATTGGATTTAGCTTAATATGTAGGAGTTGAACTATTATGTTGACTAAATCTACATACAGATTTCATTATAATGTATTTAGGTAGAAATCTCTTGACAATTTTAAGTAAATTCCACTCAAAATAATTATTCTGCAAGTACTGAAAAAATATAAGTACAATAAGTCACCTTAAAAATAGAATGAAGTTAGATAAATTCATCTTTGCAACCATTTGACCTAGTAAAATTAAGCAATTTCTACAAAATATTTTTTGTCAGTGTATGTATCTGCTGTATTTACTGTAAGTAGGAAGATTATCACCATCAACACTGTTACTCTTGTGTTTCAGTTCTAGTTCCAGTGTGCCACAACTTTCCATAAGACCCAGTACCAAGCTAAAAACTTTATTGACAGCTCAATCAGAATTTTGTCAATCTGTACTGTTTTTCTTTCTTTTTGCTTTTGAGTGGTAAAAATAGACTGTAGGTGTTCTTTCTTTAGTATGTCCATACATTTTATATTTTTGTCTATAAAGTTTTTTGTTTGGGTGCTTGTTTATTTGTTATTAATTCTTTCTAGATAGTTTTCTAATTAGCGAATTTCCGGTGTTTTTTTTTACTAGATTTATTATTAGAACACACATCCACGAGCCTAATTTTTTTTTTTGAATAAACTTTATTGCCCATAATATCAAGCAAACAATAATGCCAAACCTTTAAAACTGGTAATAATATAATTCGATTAGAATTTAAAAAATAAAAACACGATTCATCAAATGAAATAAAATATTTAATAAAATGTCAGATAAAATATAGACATGTATTGTCTGTTTTAATTTGCTCTCTCTCTATGGTTGCTACAGGTCCTGTCATATCCATAAAATAATAATAACATATGGGGTCAAATTTAGCTTTTACACGGGGACAGTAAAACATTCAAACTCCTGTAATATTCGTGTAATAAGTCGCTCGACGTCAGGCTGCGCCCGCACAGCGTGTTTTCACTTGTGAGGATTCAGCTCCTAGAATGCGGGACGCTGCGGGACGCACTGCGACGCTTTCTGCTTTTTAAACGATTCCAGCGGATGTAAAAAAAAAAAACACGAATAAAGTGAGCGAGCGCAGCGGCGACGACGAGGACAAGTATTGGCCGTGGAGTCCGTGCGTGTTGGCGGATGTATGTCGTAGAAACGACCGGCTGTGCTCGGCGGCAGCTTCTCTAGTCTTCCAGGACCGAGGAGAGAAACCTCAAGGCTTCATGTTTACAGAAATATGTTGCGAGTTTGATTAGTTTGCAGAGGCGGGATGGAACCAGACGCACTAACGGTAGGTTCATATAACCCTTTAATAATTTACTACAACTAGTCAATATTTATGTATTATTATAAACAATTCACAGTATAATTAAGTTATTCAATGAGTGTTCGTAAAGTGAAAAGAAAGGTTTAAACTATGTAGTTACGGGGTAGGGGTGGTTTCGAACCCTGAACTCCGACACCACAACCGCATGGACTACCAACCAGCTAAATGTTAATGCATTTGTGACCGCAAAAATATCATGGTTTTGAAGTGTTTCTGTTGTTTCTGTGGACAGTGGGTGGGTTCGCCATGCGGTTTACATGGACCGTACATCTTCTACAAGGCGTTCCGTTTTAAGGTCGCCGGCAGCAGTCGCCTCCTGTCGCTGGGAGACTTCTTCTTGGTCCGCTGTGAACCGGGAGAACCGCTCTGCGTGGCCGAGCTGCAGCTGCTGTGGGAGGAAAGGAGCCGACGGCAGCTCCTGTCCAGCTCCAAACTTTACTTTCTACCGGAGGACACCCCGCAGGGGCGGAGTGATAGTCAGGGCGAGGTGAGCAAAACGAGCGCTGTCTGTCTTCTCTTAACTTATAAATACCGGTTTTGTTTTTTGTTTTTGACAAAAGTGAGTTTTTTTGGCACAATCATCCCTAATGATGCTGCCACGTATAGAACAATGGTCATTTTATTTATTTAATTTTTGTAAGTCAGTTTTTGCAAAAAAGTAAGTTTTTGCCCAAATCGGGATAAAATTCTAATGTGAGCTTCTTGAATCAATTTCTACTGGTGAGTGATAAAGGTTTTAGGCTATAATGTTTTATAGTAATTCAGTTCCGGGATCTTCCATCTATTATAAACATGTTGATGCCTGTTGAGTGTCATCAGATTTGACACATCTTAGGTTACAAAAACTTTCCAGAGATCTGGAAAAGTTATAAAAAAGGGAATTGCCACCTAACATTTGTTTAATTTAGCTCCAGTTAATGTAAATTTGGAGTTTTCCCTATAGAATGAAATGACAGTTTAAACCAGATCTAAATTAAAAAAAACAACAAAAAAAAACTGGCCTAATCTTTTTTGTTTTTCTTCTACAACTTCAAATAATGACATAGGCTGTTATCTTAAATGGGTGACGATATTTATGTTTCCTCTCTTGTCATTGGCACTGTATTTATTTATTTATTACTATTCTATTATTCTATATGTATGTGTTTTTCTTTTTCTTTCTTTGTCATTTGTGAAATTCTTTAAATCTTGTGATATATTATTTATGACATGTGCTCTGAGTTTGTTGCCTTTTCCTGCACCTTTTTTTGCTAAATTATTACTTATTTAATTACATTTACCCAAAAGATTGAAAAATTAAACCAAAAATTGCACTTCCGCCGATTGCAACTTGTCAAATCAAACGCCCGCATGTTAAACACTTTTGGGCTTTAAACATCATTTTCCTGTTCATGACAACTTATCAAATTGAATTATGCTTAAATTACTCATAATGTAGGACTTAGTGCTTTGAGTGACCACTTTGAGTATGTCTTAAACTGTGGTATGTGAAATATTACACTATGCAAGACTCGACATTATGGCATTAATATCCCATAATGCACTGCAGCAGTGATGTTCGACAATGGTAAACAGCGACTGAGGCAGTAAAGCTTTAAGAGTTTAAGGTTTGACTTTGAGAGGCGTAGTATATTTTCTATCGGTAAGAATTTAGCTTGGCACAGGTTACCATGGTAACTCAGGAAGTGAAGAGACTTCAAATATATAAAACTTTATTTAAAATTGTATTTTGTATAATCAAAATTTTTTTTATAAAAATAGCCTGAGCAAAAGAAACAAATTACACCATTTTACATTTTATCGTTGATTTAACAAAGTTAAGCTCCATTTCCTGTGAGTTCAATCCATTTGTACTGACTTGCTGTTGAAAGCCTTCTCTGCCAGATACGGAGTGTAACTCTTGTTTTGATGAGAAAAGGCCCTGAAAGCTGCCTTGACGGAAATCTGACTCACATACGAGAGATTTGTGATTCATATCATCACATGCAGCGATCTGTTCCCGTTTCTGACTGCTGTGACACAATGAGCTGATAAAATAAGCTGCACGTTTCCCTTTAATCTGACCCAGCGTGGACCTGCTGCTTACTGGAACTGTTCCCTCCGTGATCCCTTAAAGCACACGCTCAAAACCATTGTTTCTTGATATTACTTTATCAGACAGTCATGTCACAACATCCTATGCAGTAAAAACCCACAACACACTCATATACACCAGAACATCAGTATTTGTTTTGTGTTGGATTCTGTATTTTGCAACCAGCAGCTTATGTGCTTCTCCTTTCTGAAGTGATTAATAGTCTAAAGGTTGGGCCTTAACTGTCATTTCTGAAGGGCGCCGTGCTGCAGTGGCCAGACTCCTCTCTCTGTGCTATAAATATTAATATAAAGGCAATATTATGGAGCGCTCGGCAAAGGTGATTTAGTTTTGAAATGCAAAGTGTGATGGTTTTGGCTGCAGCTGTATGCAGTGAAAGTGAAACCACTTTAAAGGTCAGGATTCACTTAGTTTTTCTGCAGTCACCACATCTGTGATCTCAAGTCCTCCACAGTCACGCTTCAAAGATATTCTGTCTTCCTACAGTCGGCATACATAAACATAATTACTACACAGTAGCGTCAGGGGCTCACATAATGCCAGTGTGCATCATGGGATTAAAGCATAATACTAAACAAAAACATGGAGAACATAAGAAAAACACAACAAACCCTAAATCTAACTAATACATAAACATAATGCACAACACAAACAATATTTGTAGCTGTAGCTTACATACACGTACCAGTCGTGCTTTAATATTCATACAATCATATTCTTCTCCACTCTGTTAATGAAAAAATAAAAGAGTGAAGGTGGTTCAATAAATTCTGATGTAAACCCTTCATCTGGGTTTACATCAGAATTTATCGAACCTCCTTCACTCTGTTGTCATTAGAGCCAGTCAAACTATTGTTGC
This sequence comes from Eupleurogrammus muticus, assembly GCA_036785175.1. Lineage (NCBI taxonomy): Eukaryota > Metazoa > Chordata > Actinopteri > Scombriformes > Trichiuridae > Eupleurogrammus > Eupleurogrammus muticus. Next base: position 9,486,590 of record JAYKQN010000015.1, on the reverse strand, counting down.
CAACCTAAAATTTACTTCCTATGTGTTTCTCATGTCATTCAAATGTCTTCTGATTACGTTTAAAATCATGATTTCAGTTCCTTGTTTTCCTGAAACACAACGTGTGCGTTTGAAACTGCAGTGACACGGAATATTTGGTAGTTTCCCACGAGCTCGTAGCATCGACGCATGTACACGGAACACTGTCTAGTGGCTTTAACTCGTTTGCCCGTTCAGAATTCGAATGAAACCAGAACTCATTGATTGACGGCCGCGGTGCACATGTGCCTGATTCCCTCAAAACGTGGAGTATTTCACTAGAAAAGAACAAAGAGGAAATAAACGATGGTACTCATAACTGAGGCCTCAGAAGTGACCACAGGGTTGAGTCAGAGCTTCTTCTCTGATACAAATAGAACATATCAAGTTTCATAAAGTTGCATTACATCGTTTCTATTTTCCTGGTTATATATATAAGTATATATATATATATAGTAAGTATAGCAAGTATATATATATATATATATAAGTAAAGTAAGTATTAAGTATATATATATATATATATATATATATATATATATATCGCTCTTAATAAGTCAAGCTAACCTGGATCATTTTGGCCTCACATGACCTCCTTGAGCTCCTTCTGTATTGTTCAGGATGGAATTAGCTTCACTCTCCCTTTTTCGCAGCAGCTATTCTGACTTGTCAGCACAGGCAGAACTGATAGGATGAATTATTGCTCTGTTCCAAGAATCACAACAAACAATTGCAACCGAAACGTATGTTTGCCTGTGTTTTTACAGGTGGTACGTCTACAGGTCTACAGGTCATATGTGTGGAAAAGGCCATAAAGGATTTTGCAGATGGAGTTTGACTCAGTTGCACATTTGTCTCCAGGAAACCAGCTTAACCGTAATCAAAGTTTACAGAGCTCTAAACTATAAATATATAAAAAGATTATGAAAGTCGTTCTACCTCTGATTATCTGCATCGTGGTTTGTAGCAGATGTTGTCCAAATCTTCCGAAACAGACTTTTTAACCACAAAATGGACCGAGCTGATCAATTTATGTTAACACAGGTTCTCTTCACATGAGAGCATGTGAGACTGAACCAAAACTGAGAAGTCATAAGCTCAAAAACACCAAAACCTGCAGGTGAACTTTGTTGAAACATGTCAATCAATGCAGCTTCAGGCCCTCTTGAAAACTTGATTTCGCTGTTTCATTTACAAAAAAAACCTTTGTCCAAATACTTTAAATAAATATAAATTAATAAATTTGCAACTAGTAACTAAACCAGTTTATAATCAGTTTATTCAAAATAGTAAATACTGAATAAATAAATAGTTCCAAAAATGAAGTAGATCATAGTTCTTTTCTTCCAATATGTTGTTGTAACCTATTATTTGTCAGATCATTTTCACAGCCCACACAACTTTAATTACTGTCATGGTGACACCTGTATTTACTTACTGAAGCAAAGTCTCTAAATGTCTGTTGCACTAACTTCTCCAAGGTTCTCTTGTGTAATAAACCTTAGTTTTCTGTTTAATTCAGTAGTTCCTTTTGAAATCAGCCAAAAAAATTTCCACAACCAACTGAGCAGCTTTTGAAACTTAAACTGTGAGCTTTGTGCTGATACCTAATCATGGCCAATCATAGAAGCTGCGTAAGTGGAAGTCAAACCGTATCACGTCAAGCTACATGTGCATGTAGTCAGCATGTTGTCATCGGTGTGAAGGGTTTGCAGGGTTCAAGCTGTCTGAAACAAGTACAATGAACTTTTCTACAATGGTGCTAAAGGATCACTAGGGTTATTCATTATTTGATTAATAATGTCTCATCACAATTACCTAAAGTGTGACTGTTTGTGTCGACATTTTTGTGTCTCTATGTTTAACAAAGGAGTACAACAGCTGTTTGGAACAGGCTGATTGTTTGTTTAAAGCACTTCTCTCTCTCTCTCTCTGGAGAACTGCTCATCTAATCAACTTCATACCGGACACCGTGCTCCCATTGGTCCTCAGCAACACGCCAGCCAAATATGAAGTCAATCTGATGAGCTGTTTTCGCAACATGCTAAGAACAGTCATAGACAGAGATCACAACCTTACTAGTTATATGTTCCTACCTCTACTACTACTACTACAGCTAAATGAGGCCAAATTTGCGATGGGTATTCAGACATCATACCTACACAATTTATAAAATGACATTGTAAAATGAGTATTTGAGCTGAAGCCGAAATATTTGTCTGAAATCTAAAAAATCTGAAAAAGAGTTGTAAAGAAAAAAGACTCTATCATATTTGGTAAAGGTTGCTCAAACAATCCTAAGGAAAAAATTGAAACGAAATGAGAAATGGGGTAAAAATAAATATGTAAATGTGTGTGGCTTTTATGAACAGATGTGTCTGTTGTTAATTGTTTGAAAGCTGTATGTGAATCACTCAACAATCAGAGTTCTGGGCAGGGATTCACACTGATGCTCATTGTCCTTTCTTTGTCTTTCTGGGGTCATAGTTGAGTACGCAAAGATTTATACGTTCTGGCTCTTCACAAAATAATGAGCACTTCACAGTTCTTTAACACCCAGGTGATGTCACCTCTGCTCAGGCTTCATTCTGGAGCTGAATATAAAGAGGAGACGAGGTGAAGTCCACTGACTTTCACTTTACTGCTGTAAGTCAATGTTTTCAGTCATCATGTGAGGAGGTTTGACAAATGGCCCATCAGGGACAATGAATGGAATAGAATCGAATAGATTTCTTTTGTTATTATAAATCAGTACAGCGAGATAAAAAAAAGCTTCACATATAAAGTCCCCAGTAACTTCATGACAAACCTAATCTAGGGAGGGAGGAGGGATGTAAATCTTCTCTTCCATGTGTGTGTGCCGTTTAGCAGAACATGCTAACCAAAATGTCTCCTGATGTGTTTTCAAAGCTCCATGTCCGTGTTCTGTCACTTTCCCATTTGTTCCAGGACGAGGTCGTGGCAGTGTCTGAGAAGGTGATCGTGCGGCTGGAGGACTTGGTCAAATGGACGGTGTGGGACCCGCAGGCCTGGAACAGAGGGACGAAGGCTTTACCCCTCAACGCCAGCAGCAGGTCGCACTCGACTCTCAGCTGTGGCCTTAACTTCAAAGATGTGTCAAAGGAAAAAAGAGCACTGGGTAAGAACTGAAACGTGCACCTGCAGTGTTCTTTCCACTGCAGGTGCTGTAATTGTGCTGCCAGATGCCTGAATTTTAGCAGAACGTGGGGTATACTGCATGAGTCCATGTCTCACCCTCCAACCCTCCACAAAACAAAATACTGAGTTGCTCTTGAGCATATAAATAGGAGCGTTTTGGTATTCTATTCTTAAATAGAGATGAGGTGGGACAGTCAATAATAGAGGCTTTGTGCTACAAGCTGTTACATCACGCTGCCGTGAAACTCAATCAATAGTCTCAACGAGAGGATGAAAAACTCCTGATGATTTGTTTCCATCGTTGCTGCAAATTCATCGACTTTCTACTAAAAACTCGGTGCTTTCATTGACAAATATGACACCAGCAGCTGTCTCGCTTTTCTCAGAGACACTTTTTTGGGCCGCGACTGATGGTGCATTAAAACACCCACGGCTGTAGTCTACATTGTAGATCACACACACACCACTGGTATGATAACTCGCTCATGTCTCCAGTAAAGCAGCAACTTTATATTGACTGTGTGACGGGTGATGCCTTTAGTAGCTGGTTGTGAGAAAGTTTTTAAAATTCTATAGTATGTAGAACACACATGTTAACAGGACTGTTATTAAATCTGCACTGAAGATTATAACTTTTTAATTAAATAATTTAATAATTGATTATTAAAATAGATAAAGAGTAATGCAATGGTTGGCAACTAGTAGATTAATCGACTAATTGTTAGATTGTAAAACATGAATTAGGACATGAACACAGAAAGCTGTTGTGTTTTTTTGCATTTTCAGCCAACAAAAGATGAATTTGTTTCTGTAAACCTCAGAAGAAACAATAAAAAGTAAGATTTAAGAAGTTAATTATCTCCACCAAGGAGGTTACAGAATTTTATCACCGCCGTTTGTCCGTCTCTATGTTCGCAAAATACCTCAAAAAGTTTTAGACAGATTTTTTTTTTAATTTTCAGTGAATGTTGGAAAGGGTAAGCACAAAAGCACAGTTTCTTCAAGTAATCATAAATACATTCTATACATTGTTATTGTGGTAAATGACTATTCTAGCCGCAAATGAGTTAATTTTTAATGCAATATCTACATAGGTGTATAGAGGCCCATTTCCAGCAACTTCACTCCAGTGTTCTAATTGTGTCTGCTAAATGTATTAGAAGCTAACTGTGATTTAATAACCGTTGTTGCAATTATGTTAGCACAGCTGAAAACAGTATTGCTGGTTCGATGGATTATTCTTTGACAATGTTTGAAGTAGAAAATCACTATTCCAAACTGTGTTTTCTATTCATTTCTCAACTCATTTGGTAAATAGAGTGTGACCTTGGAAAACACAAAATTGTCTGGGCTATCCCCATACTTTTGAACATTAGTGTATAAATTAGAAATGATCACAAAGAAAGGGAAAGAAGGTGCTGAGACATGTAATCTATCCATCAAGCATGTGCATGCGTGTGTGACGTAAGTCAGTGTGCAGATTGGCACTGCTGCACTATGAGCACTGTCAGTCAGGATTATGGGCATCATTTGTTCCCGACAGAAGTTTGGTTTCGGCTTGTGAAACAATTCTTCATCTATTGCAGCCTGAAATTAAGAAATAGTTATAAAAGTGACAATATTACGCAAGGCAAAATTTATTAACCTCATGCATGGAGCTCACTGAATCATTTTTACGATTTCTGTCTAGGCTTTATCTTGTTTTTCATCAAAAAAACAGCGGACAAAGCTTTTATAAACACTACACTAAAACCCAAGACAACCTGCAGTCATTTCTGTTGTGTGAAATTTGTGTGTGTTGTGTGAAAAGTGTCTCTGTTTTATGAGATAGAAAATCCAATCTGCCCTCTAACTGTGTAATTATAAGTCATAGTCTTCATCCTTTATAAGCAATATTGATATCGGTGCTAAGTCTTATTCTTCCTTTCTTTAGGTGAAAACTTGATCCAGAAGCAGGTTCTAGTCCTGTCCTACCCCCGCTACTGCAGGTACCGCTCGGTTGTGGCCCGGCTACGCAAGCAGCCAAGGTCTCTGCTGACCAACCAGGTGGTTTTGGCGCTGGGCGGCATCGCAGTGTTTTCTGAAAACATGCATATCCTGTACTGCCGCGACACATTTGACCACCCAACGCTACTACACAACGAAAGCGTGTGTGATGAATTTGGTGAGTGACACATTAAGCAAAACAGCTAATGAAACACAAGCATGCTGTTACAAATGTACAGTTATACATATTTCAAATCAAGCAGTGATTATTTAACTTGGGTTAAGATATGTAGGTTTTACACTTGGAAACATCCTAATTACTGTCACAATTCTGACTTTGAATTTTACACATTTTGAAGGGGAGTTTGTAAAAATAATCCAACCAGAAATTTTAAGTGTAAAATGTCAATAGTGTGGGGAATTAGAAATGCAGCTCAACTCAGTTTGAATTGTTATAGATGTAATTATTACTCTTTTTGACATGCCTTGTTTCTTGTAAAATACAACATCTTGTGATACAACTGAACACGTCAGGGATGTTACCTTCGGTCACTTGATGTGTCAAGTCATTCAATATTTACACTGAGCAACTGAGCCAAGGATGATCTCCTTTTTAAGGAATGGACCTGTGAGTTCTGTGAGCCAGGCAGAGAACTGCCCACCATACTATCAAGAACCACTGCATCAGGTTCATGTGAGAGCAATTAGACCCACTCCCTAATCAACTTATTACAGATTCACTTTTTTGTGATAATTTAGTTCAACAATACAAATCTGTAGTTTAGTGAAAGATAAAACAATTAACCTGGGATTGTAAACCTAAAATGAATAGAAAAGTGAACAGAAGGAATGAAAAAATATAGAAACAAATAAAGACAGTGAAATGCATCAAAACAAACCCCACCCACTTTTCTGCTAACCAGTTTTATTCATTTTCATCCAAAGAGTAGAGTCACAAGGAAGTATATCAAGTCTCACAGTAGCATTTATTTATTACAGGTAACTAAGGTAACAATGTCTATTTGTGGTATTTGGCATTGAATTAATCTGTTTTGCTGAATGATATATTTGGATCAAAAGTGTTTTCTTCAGCAGCCATAGAGAACGTTGAGTCTCACAATGTCCCAGTGGGACAAACCTTGCCTCTGGCCAATCTGGACATTGGCGTTGGGGATGGGAATGATGGTGGGCTTGCCAGGATACATCGTGAAGGCAGTTTTTCCATAGTGCATGACAGAGGAGTAGTCATAAGGAGTGTTCAGGTTGTTGGTGTTCTGCTTGTAGAAGTTATAAGCCATCTGTTGGTTGATGTTGTCCCAGATGATTTTGACAAAGCCGTCACGGTCGCTCCTGGTCTGCTCATGCTGGAAGGCCAAAGCATGGTTCAACTCGTGCTGTATGATGCCATGGTAGACGCAGCCCTGCTTGTTGAGAGACAGGACCTGTCTTCCTCCTGTTCTGCCCAGAGCTGAGAAGCATCCTTGTCTGTGCTCAATGCTAATGAAGTCGTACTCGTTTGTACGGGGGACAAAGCGGATACAGGTTTTGCTGTGGAACCCCTGCATGGCGTTCTGGATCTTCTGCAATTCATTCCTGTTGAAGTCACGGCTCACGGCGTAGGGGACCACCACTATGCCGTTGCGGTTTTTCCTCCAAAGGCAGCTCTGGGACCAGCAGGACAAGGCATTTCTGGTTCTGGGAGCCAACAAGTCTCCTTCCAGCAGCATCTCATCGGTGGCATTGTTTGCAGCCAGAATCAGTGTGCTGATATCATTGGTCTCATCATCCACTTCTACTCTTCCTTCCTCCTGGAGAGGATCTGCCTGAGAGAGGCCGAGCAGGAGCAGCAGCAATAGGCTGACTGAAGGAGTCATCTTCACGATGGGTCTGGTGTCTGTGGATGGTCTTTGTGGAGCTGCTTTGGAGAGACTCCGTAAAGCTTCATGGTTGACTACGCTCTGTCCAGGGTCTTTATACTCTCCCTTACAGGTGTGTCTCCTGGAGGATTATGGGTTGAGGTCCAATCTACTAGGCCTAAATAAACATGTGAAGGATGGGTCACAGGCAAACCTACTATTTCAACATGGTTAGTTATGTCTGGTCATTAGATGGATGAACATAGCTGGTTTACTGGGTGGGACATCATTGACTGAAGATCTTAAAATTCCTTCAACTAGTATTTTCCACAATATATGTCAAGCAATCCAAAAATCTTTGTTTCGGTTGGAAATGGATTTTTTTCAAATTTTAATAACACCCTAACCTTGGACTAAATAGTTAATTTAGGATGTACCAGTTCAGACATTTACTGAGAAAACAGCTCCAGTCAAACTTCCTTAAAGTTGTGACTAGAATGTTCATAATTGTAGATCTTGCCCAATTTTTCTTGCCACTGCATCCACAAAGCATTTGTATCAACATCAAGAAGCCCATACATTCATCTGTATCAGCCAGTTTGGGAACTTAAGGGCATTAAAGAATTCTTATAGATATTTTTCATCCTTATGGTCAATTATTAGGGAGAGTGTATTGTAGAATTTGATATAGTAATTTGCAAAAGCTTCTATGATATCTTGTGACCATTGCCGTGTAGAATTTCAAAAATCAATGTTTTACATTTGGGACAGTCATATTCGATTGCTAAAAGGCCAGGAATTTACTTGCCTAGTTTCCTGATGATAATAATAACTATGCACCAATTGCTTTAGGTTAGTATTTTAACCGACACACCTACACAACATGAATCTCTTAATGGTTTCTCTTTTGTTGTAGTCAACATGTTCTCCAATCACAGGAAAAGTTCCCAGATTGCAAGTGAGTGGAAACATAATATTATTTGTGTGTTAAGCATGAGAAAATAACATGGATGTTTAGACACCGTAGGAGGTTAACAAATTATATCCAATACACATTTACACACTATATGTATGTAGTATTGGCCCTTATATTTCTGATTACAGAATTTGTTAATTTATGTGGGTAAGAGGGATTTACATCCTCACTGTCATGCTGTGGCTGACAGCAGGGACATGCAAGATCATTAAATACACAAATTCCCCCATCAGGGAATTGAACGCTGGTCCCTACATAACAGGCAGAGATGTTGTCCCCTATGTTAAAGAGCTGCACCGTTTCAGTGTTTATTGGAAATATTGCAATGGTTGTTGAGATATTTCAAGTAAGAAGTACAAACTCTGCCTCATGGGGATGCTAGAAGAAAAGTCAGGGTCATCAAAGAAAGGAATTATTATTATATAATTCCCCTGTGAACTGTGAAGATAAAATATTTACCAAATGTGCCAATCTATTGGTTAGAGGTTTGTTCATTATCACAGCATATCTGAGCACTATGACCTGGTGATGCTAAACAAAAAGTTAGAGGACCACCAAAATCAATAAAGTGTTTTTAATAGAGATTGTGAATGTCTGTTGTTGTTCCATCGCAATTCTATGAATATTTTTTCTTCATATTTCACTCTGAACCACAGATATCAAACTCAATATGGGAGTAGAGGAAAAGTCAGAGCATCATCAAAGTCATTGTCTCGGGACCATTAACATCTCTACCAAATATTGTGCCTGTCTATCGGTTCTTCTCTGACAGGTGGATAAGTTGTTTGTTATACTAAGAAGAACCACTGTATCATTAATTTGGATCTAGAGACTCATATTACAGCAGTCAAACACATGTATTGGGATTGTAGTAAACCTGAATGACAGAAAATGGGGAGAAGAAAGAAAAGAATTCATGAAAAAGGAAAGATCTTCCCTGGGGGTGATCTTATTTAACAGGTGGAATAACATTCATTTAATTTATTTATTTATTTTTTAAAAATGTCTTTAGTTCTCTAAACATTAAAAAGAATAAAATCACAAAAGGAAAAATGAACAGTATATCATGGATCACATAGGTTTTAGAAGTGTTTATTCATTACAGATACATAAAGTAAAAATGTACATTTGTGGCATTTGACATCGGTTTAATCTGTTTTGCTGAATGTTATATCTGGATCAAAAGTGTTGTCTTCAGCAGCCATAGAGAACATTGAGTCTCACAATGTCCCAGTGGGACAAACCTTGCCTCTGGCCAATCTGGACATTGGCGTTGGGGATGGGAATGATGGTGGGCTTGCCAGGATACATCGTGAAGGCAGTTTTTCCATAGTGCATGACAGAGGAGTAGTCGTAGGGAGTGTTCAGGTTGTTGGTGTTCTGCTTATAAAAATTAAAAGCCATCTGTTGGTTGATGTTGTCCCAGATGATTTTGACAAAGCCGTCACGGTCGCTCCTGGTCTGCTCATGCTGGAAGGCCAAAGCATGGTTCAACTCGTGCTGTATGATGCCATGGTAGACGCAGCCCTGCTTGTTGAGAGACAGGACCTGTCTTCCTCCTGTTCTGCCCAGAGCTGAGAAGCATCCTTGTCTGTGCTCAATGCTAATGAAGTCATACTCGTTTGTACGGGGGACAAAGCGGATACAGGTTTTGCTGTGGAACCCCTGCATGGCGTTCTGGATCTTCTGCAATTCATTCCTGTTGAAGTCACGGCTCACGGCGTAGGGGACCACCACTATGCCGTTGCGGTTTTTCCTCCAAAGGCAGCTCTGGGACCAGCAGGACAAGGCATTTCTGGTTCTGGGAGCCAACAAGTCTCCTTCCAGCAGCATCTCATCGGTGGCATTGTTTGCAGCCAGAATCAGTGTGCTGATATCATTGGTCTCATCATCCACTTCTACTCTTCCTTCCTCCTGGAGAGGATCTGCCTGAGAGAGGCCGAGCAGGAGCAGCAGCAATAGGCTGACTGAAGGAGTCATCTTCACGATGGGTCTGGTGTCTGTGGATGGTCTTTGTGGAGCTGCTTTGGAGAGACTCTGTGAAGCTTCATGGTTGACTACGCTCTGTCCAGGGTCTTTATACTCTCCCTTACAGGTGTGTCTCCTGGAGGATTATGGGTTGAGGTCCAATCTACTAGGCCTAAATAAGCATGTGAAGGTTGGGTCACAGGCAAACCTACTATTTCAACATGGTTAGTTATGTCTGGTCATTAGATGGATGAACATAGCTGGTTTACTGGGCGGAACATCATTAACTGAAGAGAAAGCCCATTTTTTTCTATCAAGCTCATCCACAAAGCATTTGTTTCAATACCAAGAAGTCCATACATTCATCTGTATGAGCTAGTTCAAAGTCAATTTAAAGTAAATTTTATTGTCAATTTCTTCACATGTACTTGACATACAAAGGAATCGAAATTGTGTTTCTCACTATCCTATGCGTTTATTCTATGCGTTAGTTTGGGAAATTAAGGGCATTAAATAATTCTTTTGGATCTTTTTCATCCTTTTAGTAAATTTCTAGGGAGAGTATTTTATAGAAGGTAATATAATAATAATCTGCAAAAACTTCTATGATATCTATTGACCATGGCCATGTAGAATTTCATAATGCAATTTCTAGTATGTGGGACAGTCATATTAGGTTGCTAAATGGCCAGGAATTTACTCGCCCAGTTTCCTGATGATAACAATAACTATGATTGATATATTTGAGATCACACATTGCTTTAGATTTGTAGTTTAACCGAAATGTGTATGTAGCGCCCCCTAGCTGTCAGGCTATTTATTGGAGTGCGCTCCCCGAATCCATTAGTGGCGGGAGATCTCTCTCCCTATAGTTAACTAATGCACTGGTTTGAATAAAGTATTTCTCAAAGTGTGACTTTTGTATTATTCAAGGAATTTTAAATAAACTACTGTGTTTTATACAATGTCATATGGTTTACCCTTGCTACTATACATGAATTAACTGTCCTATATGATTTTTGGCACTGTTACATTCACCCACAATTTCCCCTTTAAACTCAATATAAACATTCACAGTGACACCAAACGTAAAGTTCAACTATTTACTGAATAGTATTTGTAAATATATACATAAACATAAAATATAATACAACGTTAAACCAAATTTTGTTATCTTTTCATTACAGTTCAATTCTTTTCAACACAGTTCACTCTTAAGGATATAGCAACTCAAAACTGCTCCTAAATACCTATTAATGCCGGCAGGCTATCTAACGTAAATGAAAAATGAGCAGGTAACATTACGCATAAAGAAAACGGGTACCCAACGAAATTAGGTGTTAGTTCAGAGCGATGCAGGCCTGTGGTGTAGCTTGCGAGCGTGGAGACCTTAAACGAAGTGGCCACTTCGCGCCTTAGCGCAGAAAAAAAACTCACGGGCTGCTGGTGGTCGACGCTAGCGAACCCTCTGTAGCCTCGCGGTGCTGGCGATGCTGTAACCGTAGCCGTCGTCGTCACCGCTGACCAACTGTGCTGTCGAGTCCTAAAGTCCGGGGGTGTGATGAGTGAAGCCGGGCAGGTCACTCGTATTTTGTTGTAGTCAACATGTTTCCAATCACCAGAAAGGTTCCCAGGTTGCAAGTAAGTAGAAACATACTTTTTGTTTGTGTATTAGGCGCAAGAAAACAACATGGATGTACAAACAGCATAGAAGGTTAAAAAAAATACACAATTACACACTAAATTTATGTAGTATAGGCCCTTATCTTTCTGATTACAGAATTTATTAATTTTATGTGGGTAAGAGGGGTTTACATCCTCACTGTCATGATGTGATTGACATCAGGGACATACAAGATCATTAAATACGCAAATTCCTCTTGTCTGGGAATTGAATGCTAGTCCCCACATGACAGGCAGAGATGTTGTCCCCTATTTTAAAGGGTTGCACTGTTTCAGGGTTTATTGGAAATATTGCAATAGTTGTTGAGATATTTCAAGTAAGAAGTAAAAACTCTGCCTTATGGTGATCCTAGAGGAAAAGTCAGGGTCACCAAAGTAATAAATTATTATTATATAATTGCTCTGTGAACTGTGAAGCTAAACCTATCTACCAAATCTGCCAATCTACTGGTTATATGTTTAAATTTATCCATATCACAACATATCTAAACACTTTGACCTCCTGGTGGGGGTAAACAAAAAGTTAGAGACGGACTAATATCAATAAAGTGATTCCAATAGAGATCGTGAATGTCTGTTTTAAATTTCATCATTATTCGGTAAATATTTTTTTCATATTACACTCGGAACCACAGATATCAAACTCAATATGGAAGTAAAGGAAACATCAGAGGTTTAACAAAGTCATTGTCTGGGGACCATTAACATCTCTACCAAAGATTGTGCCTATCTATCTGTTTTCCCTGACAGGTGGATAAACTGTCTGTTATACTAAGAAGAACCACTGTGTCACTACTTCTGATTTAGAGGCTCATGTTACAGGACTCAAAAACACGTCTTGAGATTGTAGTAAACCTGAGTAATAAACAGAAAAGGATGGGGAGAAGAAAGAAAAGAATTAATGAAAAATCAAAGATCTTCCCTAGGGTTGAGCCTATTTCACAAGTGGAAGAACATTATATCATGAATCACAGGTTTTAGAAGTGTTTATTTATTACAGATAAGTAAAGTAACAATGTCAATTTGTGGCATTTGGCATTGAATTAATATGTTTTGCTAAATGATATATTTGGATCAAAAGTGTTGTTGTCAGCAGCCATAGAGAACATTGAGTCTCACAATGTCCCAGTGGGACAAACCTTGCCTCTGGCCAATCTGGACATTGGCGTTGGGGATGGGAATGATGGTGGGCTTGCCAGGATACATCGTGAAGGCAGTTTTTCCATAGTGCATGACAGAGGAGTAGTCGTAGGGAGTGTTCAGGTTGTTGGTATTCTGCTTGTAGAAGTTAAAGGCCATCTGTTGGTTGATGTTGTCCCAGATGATTTTGACAAAGCCGTCACGGTCGCTCCTGGTCTGCTCATGCTGGAAGGCCAAAGCATGGTTCAACTCGTGCTGTATGATGCCATGGTAGACGCAGCCCTGCTTGTTGAGAGACAGGACCTGTCTTCCTCCTGTTCTGCCCAGAGCTGAGAAGCATCCTTGTCTGTGCTCAATGCTAATGAAGTCGTACTCGTTTGTACGGGGGACAAAGCGGATACAGGTTTTGCTGTGGAACCCCTGCATGGCGTTCTGGATCTTCTGCAATTCATTCCTGTTGAAGTCACGGCTCACAGCGTAGGGGACCACCACTATGCCGTTGCGGTTTTTCCTCCAAAGGCAGCTCTGAGACCAGCAGGACAAGGCATTTCTGGTTTTGGGAAACAACAAGTCTCCTTCCAGGAGCACCTCATCAGTGGCATTGTTTGCAGCCAGAATCATTGTGCTGATATCATTGGCCTCATCATCCTCTTCTACTCTTTCTTCCTCCTGGAGAGGATCTGCCTGAGAGAGGCCGAGCAGGAGCAGCAGCAATAGGCTGACTGAAGGAGTCATCTTCACGATGGGTCTGGTGTCTGTGGATGGTCTTTGTGGAGCTGCTTTGGAGAGACTCCGTGAAGCTTCATGGTTGACTACGCTTTGTCCAGGGTCTTTATACTCTCCCTTACAGGTGTGTCTCCTGGAGGATTATGGGTTGAGGTCCAATCTACTAGGCCTAAATAAGCATGTGAAGGTTGGGTCACAGGCAAACCTACTATTTCAACATGGTTAGTTATGTCTGGTCATTAGATGGATGAACATAGCTGGTTTACTGGGTGGGACATCATAAACTGAAGATCTTATATTTACTTCAACTAGTAATATTTCACAAGATATGTCAAGCAATCCAAAAATCTTTGTTTCTGTTGGAAATGGATTTTTTTCAAATTTGAATAACACCATAACCTTGGATTAATTTATTACGTTAGGATGTGCCAGTTTAGACATATACTGAGAAAACAGCTCCAGTCAAACTTCCCTAAAGTTGTGACTAGAATGTTCATAATTGTAGACCTTGCCCATTTTTTCGATACAGCTCATCCACAAAGCATTTGTATTAATACTAAGAAGCCTATACATTCATCTATATGAGCTAGTTTGGGAAATTAAGGGCATTCAAGAATTCTTTTGGATCTTTTTCATCCTTTTAGTAAATTTCTAGGGAGAATATTTTATAGAAGGTAGTATAATGATTGCAAATCTTCTATGATATCTAGTGACCATGGTTGTGTAAATTTCACAATGGTCAGTCATACTAGTTTGCTAAAAGGCCAGGCATTTACTCGCCGAAGTTCCCTGACACTAATAATAACTATGATTGATATATTTGAGATCACTCTTTGTTTTAGATTTGTAGTTTAACCAACATGTGTTAACAACATGAATCCCTTAATGGTTTCTATTTTGTTGTAGTCAACATGTTTCCAATCACCAGAAAGGTTCCCAGGTTGCAAGTAAGTGGAAACATGCTATTTGTTTGTGTATTGGGCACAAGAAAACAACAAGAATATATAGACATCATAGAAGGTTAACAAATTAAACCCAACACACATTTACACATTGTATCTATATAGTACACACTGTATCTATATAGTATTGGCCCTTATATTTCTGATTACAGAATGTTTTCATTTTAAGTGGGTAAGAAGGGTTTACATCCTCACTGTCATGCTGTGGTTGACAGCAGGGACATGCAAGATCATTAAATACGCAAATTCCCCTCATCAGGGAATTGAACACCAGTCCCTACATAACAGGCAGAGATGTTGTCCTCTATATTAAAGAGTTGCACTATTTCAGTGTTTATTGGAAATATTGCAATGGTTGTTGAGATATTTCAATTAAGAGTTAAAAACTCTGCCTCATGGTGATGCTAGAGAAAAGTCAGGGTCACCAAAGTGATGAATAATTATTATAGAATTCCTCCATGAACTGCAATGGTAAACATGTCTACCAAATGTGCCAATTCACTTGGTAGATGTCTGAATTTATTGATATCACAGCATATCTGAGCACTATGACCTTCTGATGGCACTAAACAGAAAGTTAGAGGACCACTAAAATCAATAAAGTGATTCCAATAGAGATCGTGAATTTCTGATGTCAATTTCAGTGTAATTGTGTGAATATTTTTTCTTCATATTTCACTCTGAACCACAGATATCAAACTCAATATGGGAGTAGAGGAAAAGTCAGAGCATCATTAAAGTCATTGTCTCAAGACCATTAACATCTCTATCTAAGATTGTGTCTGTCTATCTGTCTTCTCTGACAGGTGGATAAGTTGTCCGTTATACTAAGAAGAACCACTGTATCACTAATTTGGGTCTAGAGAATCATGTTACAGCAGTCAAACACATGCTTGGGATTGTAGTAAACCTGAGGAATGAACAGAAAGATGGGGAGAAGAAAGAAAAGAATTAATTGAGAAGAAAAGATCTTCCCTGGGGGTTATCTTATTTAACAGGTGGAATAATATTCATTTCATTTATTTATTTATTTTTTAATTTCTTTACTTCTCAAAACATTTAAAAGATTAGAGTCACAAACGGGAAAAATGAACAGTATATCATGGCTCACATAGGTTTTATAAGTGTTTATTCATTACAGATACATGAAGTAACAATGTACATTTGTGGCATTTGGCATTGAATAATCTGTTCTGTGTTTCTGAATGATATATCTGGATCAAAAGTGTTGTCTTCAGCAGCCATAGAGAACGTTGAGTCTCACAATGTCCCAGTGGGACAAACCTTGCCTCTGGCCAATCTGGACATTGGCGTTGGGGATGGGAATGATGGTGGGCTTGCCAGGATACATTGTGAAGGCTGTTTTTCCATAGTGCATGACAGAGGAGTAGTCATAAGGAGTGTTCAGGTTGTTGGTGTTCTGCTTGTAGAAGTTATAAGCCATCTGTTGGTTGATGTTGTCCCAGATGATTTTGACAAAGCCGTCACGGTCGCTCCTGGTCTGCTCATGCTGGAAGGCCAAAGCATGGTTCAACTCGTGCTGTATGATGCCATGGTAGACGCAGCCCTGCTTGTTGAGAGACAGGACCTGTCTTCCTCCTGTTCTGCCCAGAGCTGAGAAGCATCCTTGTCTGTGCTCAATGCTAATGAAGTCATACTCGTTTGTACGGGGGACGAAGCGGATACAGGTTTTGCTGTGGAACCCCTGCATGGCGTTCTGGATCTTCTGCAATTCATTCCTGTTGAAGTCACGGCTCACGGCGTAGGGGACCACCACTATGCCGTTGCGGTTTTTCCTCCAAAGGCAGCTCTGTGACCAGCAGGACAAGGCATTTCTGGTTCTGGGAGCCAACAAGTCTCCTTCCAGCAGCATCTCATCGGTGGCATTGTTTGCAGCCAGAATCAGTGTGCTGATATCATTGGTCTCATCATCCACTTCTACTCTTCCTTCCTCCTGGAGAGGATCTGCCTGAGAGAGGCCGAGCAGGAGCAGCAGCAATAGGCTGACTGAAGGAGTCATCTTCACGATGGGTCTGGTGTCTGTGGATGGTCTTTGTGGAGCTGCTTTGGAGAGACTCCGTGAAGCTTCATGGTTGACTACGCTCTGTCCAGGGTCTTTATACTCTCCCTTACAGGTGTGTCTACTGGAGGATTATGGGTTGAGGTCCAATCTACTAGGCCTAAATAAACATGTGAAGGATGGGTCACAGGCAAACCTACTATTTCAACATGGTTAGTTATGTCTGGTCATTAGATGGATGAACATAGCTGGTTTACTTGGTGGGACATCATTGACTGAAGATCTTAAAATTCCTTCAACTAGTATTTTCCACAATATATGTCAAGCAATCCAAAAATCTTTGTTTCGGTTGGAAATGGATTTTTTTCAAATTTTAATAACACCCTAACCTTGGACTAAATAGTTAATTTAGGATGTACCAGTTCAGACATTTACTGAGAAAACAGCTCCAGTCAAACTTCCTTAAAGTTGTGACTAGAATGTTCATAATTGTAGATCTTGCCCAATTTTTCTTGCCACTGCATCCACAAAGCATTTGTATCAACATCAAGAAGCACATACATTCATCTGTATCAGCCAGTTTGGGAACTTAAGGGCATTAAAGAATTCTTATAGATATTTTTCATCCTTATGGTCAATTATTAGGGAGAGTATATTGTAGAATTTGATATAATAATTTGCAAAAGCTTCTATGATATCTTGTGACCATGGCCGTGTAGAATTTCAAAAATCAATGTTTTACATTTGGGACAGTCATATTCGATTGCTAAAAGGCCAGGAATTTACTTGCCTAGTTTCCTGATGATAATAATAACTATGCACCAATTGCTTTAGGTTAGTATTTTAACCGACACACCTACACAACATGAATCTCTTAATGGTTTCTCTTTTGTTGTAGTCAACATGTTCTCCAATCACAGGAAAAGTTCCCAGATTGCAAGTGAGTGGAAACATACTATTATTTGTGTGTTAAGCATGAGAAAATAACATGGATGTTTAGACACCGTAGGAGGTTAACAAATTATATCCAATACACATTTACACACTATATGTATGTAGTATTGGCCCTTATATTTCTGATTACAGAATTTGTTATTTATGTGGGTAAGAGGGGTTTACATCCTCACTGTCATGCTGTGGCTGACAGCAGGGACATGCAAGATCATTAAATACACAAATTCCCCCATCAGGGAATTGAACGCTGGTCCCTACATAACAGGCAGAGATGTTGTCCCCTATGTTAAAGAGCTGCACCGTTTCAGTGTTTATTGGAAATATTGCAATGGTTGTTGAGATATTTCAAGTAAGAAGTACAAACTCTGCCTCATGGGGATGCTAGAAGAAAAGTCAGGGTCATCAAAGAAAGGAATTATTATTATATAATTCCCCTGTCAACTGTGAAGGTAAAATATTTACCAAATGTGCCAATCTATTGGTTAGAGGTTTGAATTTATCATTATCACAGCATATCTGAGCATTATGACCTGGTGATGCTAAACAAAAAGTTAGAGGACCACCAAAATCAATAAAGTGTTTTTAATAGAGATTGTGAATGTCTGTTGTTGTTCCATCGCAATTCTATGAATATTTTTTTTATATTTCACTCTAAACCACAGATATCTAACTCAATATGCAGGTAGAGGAAAAGTCAGAGCATCATTAAAGTCATTGTCTTGGGACCATTAACATCTCTACCAAATATTGTGCCTGTCTATCGGTTCTTCTCTGACAGGTGGATAAGTTGTTTGTTATACTAAGAAGAACCACAAGATCTTATATTTACTTCAACTAGTAATATTTCACAAGATATGTCAAGCAATCCAAAAATCTTTGTTTCTGTTGGAAATGGATTTTTTTCAAATTTGAATAACACCATAACCTTGGATTAATTTATTACGTTAGGATGTGCCAGTTTAGACATATACTGAGAAAACAGCTCCAGTCAAACTTCCCTAAAGTTGTGACTAGAATGTTCATAATTGTAGACCTTGCCCATTTTTTCGATACAGCTCATCCACAAAGCATTTGTATTAATACTAAGAAGCCTATACATTCATCTATATGAGCTAGTTTGGGAAATTAAGGGCATTAAAGAATTCTTTTGGATCTTTTTCATCCTTTTAGTAAATTTCTAGGGAGAATATTTTATAGAAGGTAGTATAATGATTGCAAATCTTCTATGATATCTAGTGACCATGGTTGTGTAAATTTCACAATGGTCAGTCATACTAGTTTGCTAAAAGGCCAGGCATTTACTCGCCGAAGTTCCCTGACACTAATAATAACTATGATTGATATATTTGAGATCACTCTTTGTTTTAGATTTGTAGTTTAACCAACATGTGTTAACAACATGAATCAATTAATGGTTTCTATTTTGTTGTAGTCAACATGTTTCCAATCACCAGAAAGGTTCCCAGGTTGCAAGTAAGTGGAAACATACTATTTGTTTGTGTATTGGGCACAAGAAAACAACAAGAATATATAGACATCATAGAAGGTTAACAAATTAAACCCAACACACATTTACACATCGTATCTATATAGTACACACTGTATCTATATAGTATTGGCCCTTATATTTCTGATTACAGAATGTATTCATTTTAAGTGGGTAAGAAGGGTTTACATCCTCACTGTCATGCTGTGGTTGACAGCAGGGACATGCAAGATCATTAAATACGCAAATTCCCCTCATCAGGGAATTGAACACCAGTCCCTACATAACAGGCAGAGATGTTGTCCTCTATATTAAAGAGTTGCACTATTTCAGTGTTTATTGGAAATATTGCAATGGTTGTTGAGATATTTCAATTAAGAGTTAAAAACTCTGCCTCATGGTGATGCTAGAGAAAAGTCAGGGTCACCAAAGTGATGAATAATTATTATAGAAGTCCTCCATGAACTGCAATGGTAAACATGTCTACCAAATGTGCCAATTCACTTGGTAGATGTCTGAATTTATTGATATCACAGCATATCTGAGCACTATGACCTTCTGATGGCACTAAACAGAAAGTTAGAGGACCACTAAAATCAATAAAGTGATTCCAATAGAGATCGTGAATTTCTGATGTCAATTTCAGTGTAATTGTGTGAATATTTTTTCTTCATATTTCACTCTGAACCACAGATATCAAACTCAATATGGGAGTAGAGGAAAAGTCAGAGCATCATTAAAGTCATTGTCTCAAGACCATTAACATCTCTATCTAAGATTGTGTCTGTCTATCTGTCTTCTCTGACAGGTGGATAAGTTGTCCGTTATACTAAGAAGAACCACTGTATCACTAATTTGGGTCTAGAGAATCATGTTACAGCAGTCAAACACATGCTTGGGATTGTAGTAAACCTGAGGAATGAACAGAAAGATGGGGAGAAGAAAGAAAAGAATTAATTGAGAAGGAAAGATCTTCCCTGGGGGTTATCTTATTTAACAGGTGGAATAATATTCATTTCATTTATTTATTTATTTTTTAATTTCTTTTCTTCTCAAAACATTTAAAAGATTAGAGTCACAAACGGGACAAATGAACAGTATATCATGGCTCACATAGGTTTTATAAGTGTTTATTCATTACAGATACATGAAGTAACAATGTACATTTGTGGCATTTGGCATTGAATAATCTGTTCTGTGTTTCTGAATGATATATCTGGATCAAAAGGGTTGTCTTCAGCAGCCATAGAGAACGTTGAGTCTCACAATGTCCCAGTGGGACAAACCTTGCCTCTGGCCAATCTGAACATTGGCGTTGGGGATGGGAATGATGGTGGGCTTGCCAGGATACATTGTGAAGGCTGTTTTTCCATAGTGCATGACAGAGGAGTAGTCATAAGGAGTGTTCAGGTTGTTGGTGTTCTGCTTGTAGAAGTTAAAGGCCATCTGTTGGTTGATGTTGTCCCAGATGATTTTGACAAAGCCGTCACGGTCGCTCCTGGTCTGCTCATGCTGGAAGGCCAAAGCATGGTTCAACTCGTGCTGTATGATGCCATGGTAGACGCAGCCCTGCTTGTTGAGAGACAGGACCTGTCTTCCTCCTGTTCTGCCCAGAGCTGAGAAGCATCCTTGTCTGTGCTCAATGCTAATAAAGTCATACTCGTTTGTACGGGGGACAAAGCGGATACAGGTTTTGCTGTGGAACCCCTGCATGGCGTTCTGGATCTTCTGCAATTCATTCCTGTTGAAGTCACGGCTCACGGCGTAGGGGACCACCACTATGCCGTTGCGGTTTTTCCTCCAAAGGCAGCTCTGGGACCAGCAGGACAAGGCATTTCTGGTTCTGGGAGCCAACAAGTCTCCTTCCAGCAGCATCTCATCGGTGGCATTGTTTGCAGCCAGAATCAGTGTGCTGATATCATTGGTCTCATCATCCACTTCTACTCTTCCTTCCTCCTGGAGAGGATCTGCCTGAGAGAGGCCGAGCAGGAGCAGCAGCAATAGGCTGACTGAAGGAGTCATCTTCACGATGGGTCTGGTGTCTGTGGATGGTCTTTGTGGAGCTGCTTTGGAGAGACTCCGTGAAGCTTCATGGTTGACTACGCTCTGTCCAGGGTCTTTATACTCTCCCTTACAGGTGTGTCTCCTGGAGGATTATGGGTTGAGGTCCAATCTACTAGGCCTAAATAAGCATGTGAAGGTTGGGTCACAGGCAAACCTACTATTTCAACATGGTTAGTTATGTCTGGTCATTAGATGGATGAACATAGCTGGTTTACTGGGTGGGACATCATAAACTGAAGATCTTATATTTACTTCAACTAGTAATATTTCACAAGATATGTCAAGCAATCCAAAAATCTTTGTTTCTGTTGGAAATGGATTTTTTTCAAATTTGAATAACACCATAACCTTGGATTAATTTATTACGTTAGGATGTGCCAGTTTAGACATATACTGAGAAAACAGCTCCAGTCAAACTTCCCTAAAGTTGTGACTAGAATGTTCATAATTGTAGACCTTGCCCATTTTTTCGATACAGCTCATCCACAAAGCATTTGTATTAATACTAAGAAGCCTATACATTCATCTATATGAGCTAGTTTGGGAAATTAAGGGCATTAAAGAATTCTTTTGGATCTTTTTCATCCTTTTAGTAAATTTCTAGGGAGAATATTTTATAGAAGGTAGTATAATGATTGCAAATCTTCTATGATATCTAGTGACCATGGCTGTGTAAATTTCACAATGGTCAGTCATACTAGTTTGCTAAAAGGCCAGGCATTTACTCGCCGAAGTTCCCTGACAATAATAATAACTATGATTGATATATTTGAGATCACTCTTTGTTTTAGATTTGTAGTTTAACCAACATGTGTTAACAACATGAATCCCTTAATGGTTTCTATTTTGTTGTAGTCAACATGTTTCCAATCACCAATAAGGTTCCCAGGTTGCAAGTAAGTGGAAACATACTATTTGTTTGTGTATTGGGCACAAGAAAACAACAAGAATATATAGACATCATAGAAGGTTAACAAATTAAACCCAACACACATTTACACATTGTATCTATATAGTACACACTGTATCTATATAGTATTGGCCCTTATATTTCTGATTACAGAATGTATTCATTTTAAGTGGGTAAGAGGGATTTACATCCTCACTGTCATGCTGTGGTTGACAGCAGGGACATGCAAGATCATTAAATACGCAAATTCCCCTCATCAGGGAATTGAACACCAGTCCCTACATAACAGGCAGAGATGTTGTCCTCTATATTAAAGAGTTGCACTATTTCAGTGTTTATTGGAAATATTGCAATGGTTGTTGAGATATTTCAATTAAGAGTTAAAAACTCTGCCTCATGGTGATGCTAGAGAAAAGTCAGGGTCACCAAAGTGATGAATAATTATTATAGAATTCCTCCATGAACTGCAATGGTAAACATGTCTACCAAATGTGCCTATTCACTTGGTAGATGTCTGAATTTATTGATATCACAGCATATCTGAGCACTATGACCTTCTGATGGCACTAAACAGAAAGTTAGAGGACCACTAAAATCAATAAAGTGATTCCAATAGAGATCGTGAATTTCTGATGTAAATTTCAGTGTAATTGTGTGAATATTTTTTCTTCATATTTCACTCTGAACCACAGATATCAAACTCAATATGGGAGTAGAGGAAAAGTCAGAGCATCATTAAAGTCATTGTCTCAAGACCATTAACATCTCTATCTAAGATTGTGTCTGTCTATCTGTCTTCTCTGACAGGTGGATAAGTTGTCCGTTATACTAAGAAGAACCGCTGTATCACTAATTTGGGTCTAGAGAATCATGTTACAGCAGTCAAACACATGCTTGGGATTGTAGTAAACCTGAGGAATGAACAGAAAGATGGGGGGAAGAAAGAAAAGAATTATTTGAGAAGGAAAGATCTTCCCTGGGGGTTAGCTTATTTAACAGGTGGAATAATATTCATTTCATTTATTTATTTTTTAATTTCTTTACTTCTCAAAACATTTAAAAGATTAGAGTCACAAACGGGAAAAATGAACAGTATATCATGGCTCACATAGGTTTTAGAAGTGTTTATTCATTACAGATACATGAAGTAACAATGTACATTTGTGGCATTTGGCATTGAATAATCTGTTCTGTGTTTCTGAATGATATATCTGGATCAAAAGTGTTGTCTTCAGCAGCCATAGAGAACGTTGAGTCTCACAATGTCCCAGTGGGACAAACCTTGCCTCTGGCCAATCTGAACATTGGCGTTGGGGATGGGAATGATGGTGGGCTTGCCAGGATACATTGTGAAGGCTGTTTTTCCATAGTGCATGACAGAGGAGTAGTCATAAGGGGTGTTCAGGTTGTTGGTGTTCTGCTTGTAGAAGTTAAAGGCCATCTGTTGGTTGATGTTGTCCCAGATGATTTTGACAAAGCCGTCACGGTCGCTCCTGGTCTGCTCATGCTGGAAGGCCAAAGCATGGTTCAACTCGTGCTGTATGATGCCATGGTAGACGCAGCCCTGCTTGTTGAGAGACAGGACCTGTCTTCCTCCTGTTCTGCCCAGAGCTGAGAAGCATCCTTGTCTGTGCTCAATGCTAATGAAGTCATACTCGTTTGTACGGGGGACAAAGCGGATACAGGTTTTGCTGTGGAACCCCTGCATGGCGTTCTGGATCTTCTGCAATTCATTCCTGTTGAAGTCACGGCTCACGGCGTAGGGGACCACCACTATGCCGTTGCGGTTTTTCCTCCAAAGGCAGCTCTGGGACCAGCAGGACAAGGCATTTCTGGTTCTGGGAGCCAACAAGTCTCCTTCCAGCAGCATCTCATCGGTGGCATTGTTTGCAGCCAGAATCAGTGTGCTGATATCATTGGTCTCATCATCCACTTCTACTCTTCCTTCCTCCTGGAGAGGATCTGCCTGAGAGAGGCCGAGCAGGAGCAGCAGCAATAGGCTGACTGAAGGAGTCATCTTCACGATGGGTCTGGTGTCTGTGGATGGTCTTTGTGGAGCTGCTTTGGAGAGACTCCGTGAAGCTTCATGGTTGACTACGCTCTGTCCAGGGTCTTTATACTCTCCCTTACAGGTGTGTCTCCTGGAGGATTATGGGTTGAGGTCCAATCTACTAGGCCTAAATAAGCATGTGAAGGTTGGGTCACAGGCAAACCTACTATTTCAACATGGTTAGTTATGTCTGGTCATTAGATGGATGAACATAGCTGGTTTACTGGGTGGGACATCATAAACTGAAGATCTTATATTTACTTCAACTAGTAATATTTCACAAGATATGTCAAGCAATCCAAAAATCTTTGTTTCTGTTGGAAATGGATTTTTTTCAAATTTGAATAACACCATAACCTTGGATTAATTTATTACGTTAGGATGTGCCAGTTTAGACATATACTGAGAAAACAGCTCCAGTCAAACTTCCCTAAAGTTGTGACTAGAATGTTCATAATTGTAGACCTTGCCCTTTTTTTCGATACAGCTCATCCACAAAGCATTTGTATCAATACTAAGAAGCCTATACATTCATCTATATGAGCTAGTTTGGGAAATTAAGGGCATTAAAGAATTCTTTTGGATCTTTTTCATCCTTTTAGTAAATTTCTAGGGAGAATATTTTATAGAAGGTAGTATAATGATTGCAAATCTTCTATGATATCTAGTGACCATGGCTGTGTAAATTTCACAATGGTCAGTCATACTAGTTTGCTAAAAGGCCAGGCATTTACTCGCCGAAGTTCCCTGACAATAATAATAACTATGATTGATATATTTGAGATCACTCTTTGTTTTAGATTTGTAGTTTAACCAACATGTGTTAACAACATGAATCCCTTAATGGTTTCTATTTTGTTGTAGTCAACATGTTTCCAATCACCAGAAAGGTTCCCAGGTTGCAAGTAAGTGGAAACATACTATTTGTTTGTGTATTGGGCACAAGAAAACAACAAGAATATATAGACATCATAGAAGGTTAACAAATTAAACCCAACACACATTTACACATCGTATCTATATAGTACACACTGTATCTATATAGTATTGGCCCTTATATTTCTGATTACAGAATGTATTCATTTTAAGTGGGTAAGAGGGATTTACATCCTCACTGTCATGCTGTGGTTGACAGCAGGGACATGCAAGATCATTAAATACGCAAATTCCCCTCATCAGGGAATTGAACACCAGTCCCTACATAACAGGCAGAGATGTTGTCCTCTATATTAAAGAGTTGCACTATTTCAGTGTTTATTGGAAATATTGCAATGGTTGTTGAGATATTTCAATTAAGAGTTAAAAACTCTGCCTCATGGTGATGCTAGAGAAAAGTCAGGGTCACCAAAGTGATGAATAATTATTATAGAATTCCTCCATGAACTGCAATGGTAAACATGTCTACCAAATGTGCCAATTCACTTGGTAGATGTCTGAATTTATTGATATCACAGCATATCTGAGCACTATGACCTTCTGATGGCACTAAACAGAAAGTTAGAGGACCACTAAAATCAATAAAGTGATTCCAATAGAGATCGTGAATTTCTGATGTAAATTTCAGTGTAATTGTGTGAATATTTTTTCTTCATATTTCACTCTGAACCACAGATATCAAACTCAATATGGGAGTAGAGGAAAAGTCAGAGCATCATTAAAGTCATTGTCTCAAGACCATTAACATCTCTATCTAAGATTGTGTCTGTCTATCTGTCTTCTCTGACAGGTGGATAAGTTGTCCGTTATACTAAGAAGAATCACTGTATCACTAATTTGGGTCTAGAGAATCATGTTACAGCAGTCAAACACATGCTTGGGATTGTAGTAAACCTGAGGAATGAACAGAAAAATGGGGAGAAGAAAGAAAAGAATTAATTGAGAAGAAAAGATCTTCCCTGGGGGTTATCTTATTTAACAGGTGGAATAATATTCATTTAATTTATTTATTTATTTTTTAATTTCTTTACTTCTCAAAACATTTAAAAGATTAGAGTCACAAACGGGAAAAATGAACAGTATATCATGGCTCACATAGGTTTTAGAAGTGTTTATTCATTACAGATACATGAAGTAACAATGTACATTTGTGGCATTTGGCATTGAATAATCTGTTCTGTGTTTCTGAATGATATATCTGGATCAAAAGTGTTGTCTTCAGCAGCCATAGAGAACGTTGAGTCTCACAATGTCCCAGTGGGACAAACCTTGCCTCTGGCCAATCTGGACATTGGCGTTGGGGATGGGAATGATGGTGGGCTTGCCAGGATACATTGTGAAGGCTGTTTTTCCATAGTGCATGACAGAGGAGTAGTCATAAGGAGTGTTCAGGTTGTTGGTGTTCTGCTTGTAGAAGTTAAAGGCCATCTGTTGGTTGATGTTGTCCCAGATGATTTTGACAAAGCCGTCACGGTCGCTCCTGGTCTGCTCATGCTGGAAGGCCAAAGCATGGTTCAACTCGTGCTGTATGATGCCATGGTAGACGCAGCCCTGCTTGTTGAGAGACAGGACCTGTCTTCCTCCTGTTCTGCCCAGAGCTGAGAAGCATCCTTGTCTGTGCTCAATGCTAATGAAGTCATACTCGTTTGTACGGGGGACAAAGCGGATACAGGTTTTGCTGTGGAACCCCTGCATGGCGTTCTGGATCTTCTGCAATTCATTCCTGTTGAAGTCACGGCTCACGGCGTAGGGGACCACCACTATGCCGTTGCGGTTTTTCCTCCAAAGGCAGCTCTGGGACCAGCAGGACAAGGCATTTCTGGTTCTGGGAGCCAACAAGTCTCCTTCCAGCAGCATCTCATCGGTGGCATTGTTTGCAGCCAGAATCAGTGTGCTGATATCATTGGTCTCATCATCCACTTCTACTCTTTCTTCCTCCTGGAGAGGATCTGCCTGAGAGAGGCCGAGCAGGAGCAGCAGCAATAGGCTGACTGAAGGAGTCATCTTCACGATGGGTCTAGTGTCTGTGGATGGTCTTTGTGGAGCTGCTTTGGAGAGTCTCTGTGAAGCTTCATGGTTGACTACGCTCTGTCCAGGGTCTTTATACTCTCCCTTACAGGTGTGTCTCCTGGAGGATTATGGGTTGAGGTCCAATCTACTAGTCCTAAATAAACATGTGAAGGATGGGTCACAGGCAAACCTACTATTTCAACATGGTTAGTTATGTCTGGTCATTAGATGGATGAACATAGCTGGTTTACTGGGTGGGACATCATTAACTGAAGATCTTATATTTACTTCAACCAATAATATTTTGCAAGGTCTGTCAAAGCAATTCAAGTATGTCTCTGTTTCACATTGCGAATTAAACATTTGAAATATTAATAAAACAGTACAATTTTTAAAAAAAAACCTTGGGTGTGGGGGTCGGCCAAGAGTAGGCTTCCTAAAGGGCTTGAAAAACTCTTAATATATACAATACATCCTTATAGGCCAGGGGTAGGGAACCCTGGTCCTAGAGAGCCACAGTGGGTACAGGTTTTTGTACCAACCAAGCAGTCACATACCTGATTCTATTAATCAACCATCAGAACCCTTGCTGAGGAACCTCATTAGTAGAATCATTATGTGTGACTGTTTGGTTGGAACAAAAACCTGCACCCACTGCATCTCTCCAGGACCAGGGTTCCCTACCCGTTATAGGCAGTATTCTTATTTCGAAACAAGAACTGAAATGCATTAGCAGAAGAGCCTAACCATTATTTCCAGACATTCAACAAATATGAATATATGAAATTCACAGAAAAAAACTGAAAAAAGAAACGCACACAATATAATTTTTTTGTAATTAATCGGTAGTAGACTGTATCATGTTAAAATAATCCTCGGATTAAATCATAGGTAATTGCAAGGTGTCACTTTAAAATATTTCCTCCCTTGTGTCCCTTATTTCTTTTTAGTGTAGCTGACCCAATATTATGATGATATTGGCTAATTTTAAAATGGCACAATATAAACACAGGCCTGTTGTATTTTAGGTTTTTAATAATTAGCCTACTATTATAAATTAAAAGAATAACAAATAATACAACATTGGTAGGACATGTTAACCTGAGGTGGGGAGAATCCTAACCCTCCTGACCAGCAAATCCCACCTTGAAGCCTTGGATTAAATTATCTTGTTAGGATGTACCAGTTTAGATGTATACTGAGAAAATGACCCCTGACAAAGTTCTTGAACAGTGACTAGAACATGCATAATTTTAAACCTTGTCCACAAAGCATTTTCATAAGTCAACTTTCAAGCAAGAAAACTGTAACTCCTCAACATTTACTACACATCGAAGTCAACAACAGGTGTTTGTTGTTCACTTGCTAAAGAAAGAACTAAACCCAGCAGACATTTGTGAATCACACACTCGTCCCAGAAAAAAGAAACTACCAAGCCCTCAGTATTGTCATCAGCGGTCAGTGGTTAATGTTAGATGTCAAACACAATCAACTTCCAACAAAAGCGAAGTAAAGGTACAGGTTACAATTTGTATTATTTATTTATTTATTATAGCATAGCAGTCATTATCTGAAAAAGTAATGTGTGTAATGCAAAACATCAACTGAAAATTAACAGCCAGCTCTGCAGCTATTCTCTTTCATTTCTCTAATCTCCACCCATTGTTTCTCACAGATGACAGCAGTCAAACAGGGCTCATCCAAACCCAGGGGAAACTGCTGCAGCCTTCCACTGTCAGGAGAAAGACCAGGACGAAGACATAACATAGAGAACAGAGCAGAAGAGCAAGCCTTCCTCGCATCTTTGTACAAATACATGAAGGAGAGGAAGACACCGATTGAGAGGATCCCCTACCTGGGCTTCAAACAAAGTAAATACTGTCACAGTTAAAAGCTCATTCCTGGCAGATTAAAAACATTGACACCTGAATTTGTGGATATAATTTATTCCTATATGGCTTGTTGTTTTCTATGTATGCGTGTGCGTGTGACAGTAAACCTTTGGACCATGTTCCAGGCTGTTCAGAAACTGGGAGGATATGATGTGGTGAGTTTTACTTTATGACTCAAGCAATTCATTATTCTATTTACACTGCCCTTTAACATTGAGTGTAGTGTCAAGTTCCAGATTATTCTTCAGTCCATTATTCACAAACTATTTCTATAATTGATGAATCATTTTGAGTCATTTTACTAAACTGATGATAAATCTTTGGGTTGTGGACTGTTGGTCAGATTTCTTTTCTATTTATTTATGTTTAATAATCGGTATACTGTATAGATCATTCATATTGATAACACTTTGTAATATTGCATTGCTCCTAATATGTTTTGGTTGGCTGTGAATAGAAACAAAACATGTGTGAATAATTGTGCAATTTAAGTTAAATGAAACTGAGATCCATCCTAGCAGTTGTCCTGATGAATTACTAGAAGATACATCAAGTGTTGACAGCTGCCTCTCACACAACCTAGATACCCAAAGGTTTTCTTATTAATGCTAAAAAAAACAGTTTGAAAAATATTATTAATCATTAATAAAGATATTTCACGAAGGGTAACTTGATATAAGTTTGTACCTTTCTATCTGTGTGTAGATCACAGCATGCAGACTGTGGAAAAACATTTATGATGAGCTTGGAGGAAACCCAGGCAGCACCAGTGCAGCAACCTGCACACGCCGACACTATGAAAGGTGAGCTTGCCTGTGACCTTTTACAAGTGACAGAACAACAGGATCACAGGCAGTGCATGTGGCCTTGTGTCATTTGATATACTGTTGTTGAGGGTCTCTCAGATGAACATGATGCGCTGTGTGAAATATATCAACATATAACATTTTAATGTGCACCTCTTGTTGTGTTCTACCAACCATTCCTGACTCATATTTCCTACAAAGTCCAATCTGAAAATCCACTTTGGGCTAATCTGTAAACAGATATATGTATATGAATATGCAGAATATATAGGCAAGTGACAATAAAGCAACCAGGCTGTCAGTGCATAAAGTTGACGAATCCAAATGCTGAGATGCACAGAGTTGGAACAGACCTATGGGAGTATGTTGATGAATTAGCCTTTAATTACACTTAATTTGCTTTTTATTAGATTATTCAGGTCTAATTTCCAATCTCAAGTTGCTAGTTGGACTGTAGACATGACGAAATGCACAAAAATATTGAAGGACGCACATGAAGGCTGATCACTTGTCAGATGATAGCCGATTTAAGAGATTTCATTGGGGCAGAAGTGGACAAGAAAATTATTTAATAAGTATGTTGAGTGATGATAAGATAATTCTAACTTCTTGGCCGATGAAGGTAACAGCTGGCTTAGTTTTGATAAATACATTCAGGTCTCAAGAATTAGAACCCGAACTGAAGTGGGATACACATCATACTTCCTGCCTGTTACCATGTGTTCATTCAGCCTGTCATTGCTCCTTTAGGCTCATCCTGCCCTATGAGAAGTTCATCACAGGAGAGGCAGACAAGACCCTCCTCCAGGGGTCAAGCACCGAATCTTGTAATAGGATCTCTACCCCCACCCTGAAAACCGAGTCGACCAATGAGGTGAAGCAGCTCACCTGGAAACCACGCTCTGAGGAGGAGGAAGATGAAATAAACCATGATCAGAGCAGACCAGTCAGTTCACTATGTTATCACTTCAATATCCATCATTACATTTGGCTGTTCTCCTCCCATGTAAAATAGGGTTTTATAACATCATATGTGTATGTTTGTAGTGTAAGCTAAAATATATATAAGTTTTATATCTGACAGAATTGCTATCAAGGCAGCTGCCTATCTCTATCTCTCTATCCATTAATAACTTGATATGGTATAGCATGAAATTATCTGAATTTAATGGAAACCTTTCCTTTTCATTTACAACACTTTTATATTTCTCTCTCATTTTTTGTGTTTTCTCCATCCCTCTGTCTTTCTTGCAGAAATTAATGGAACAAAATCTTCAGCCAAAAACTGAACCCCAAATCTGCCTCACCCGTTTGGATCCCCCACAGCCTTCAGGTCATAGCAGAAAGAGACAAAACCCAACACAAAGCAGCAGGGAGACTCAGCTGATCCCACAACAAGAGGAGGAAGATGAAGTAATCAGAAAGAGAAGATATAGAATATGTGACCTCACTTACTCAATAACTTCGCCTCTGGCCACTCCAAAAGTCATACACCTTACCCACTCAGAAGCAGTGGACCCCTGGCAGCAAGAGCAAGTACCAGTAAAGAATCAGTCCCATCATGGGAAACCAAGAAACCTCCAGTTTCCAACAATCTCAGACCCGCCTAACGAACAAGCTGAAATACAGAGGCCAGAGGACACCTTCTTGGATTTCCCCACTTTCCTCAAGTCGACTGCGGTTAATAATATGATAATGTCTCCTCTAGCAAAGAAAAAGCTTTTATCGCAGGTCACTGGAACTGGATTGTCCAATCAAGACCACGTTCTTTCCGACTTTTCCCGGCCTTCTCCAGTCATCTGTTCCAATTTTACCAATTGTATCTCTGAAGAGGCAGCTGATCAACCAATGATAGCTGCAGATTCATCAGTAGTGATACTGAGTCGCCCTTCTGTGATACAGCATGGACAGAGCCTCAACATACAGATCCAGAAAGACAAAGTGAGAAATATTCAAGAAAGCACACTTCCTCTGTTTTACTCACAGCAGCATTCACCCTATGTGCCACCTTTTCAATCTAATCTAGAGGAGCTCCAGTGTCTTTCAAAAGATTTGCTGATGCCTAAGATTCTCAGATCCAGCCAGATGCCTACTGTCTTACCATACGACTTCTACTCGTCATTATCAAACCTTTATTGTACGTACAAGAAGGCTGAAACAGCTTGTAAAGTAGATGTAGACTTGGTTCTTGATGGATTTGAAAAACACCAGAAACAAGGAGTCACTCTCTCAAGAGACTCCAATAGTTCTGCAATATCCCTCCAATCTGCTGGTCCTCATGATTCAAACTATCCCACCTCCACTGATCAGGTAAAATCTCTTAATGCAAAAACAATATCTGATGATCAACTCACAGATCTAAGTCTCCCAAAGTCTTCTCTTAAACCACTTCAGCACCCACACACTTCTTGTCCCATCGCCTGTTCCACAAGGCATCAGGAGTGTACTCAATATCTTAATGTTGCTCAGTGTTCTAGAGCATGCCAGGTTTCTCCAGTTAGTGGGCCATCTTTAAAAATACACAGGACCAGACTAGACCCTATAGAATTTTATTCTAGAGCTCCTAAGGTAGCAGGAAATAGTATGGTCCACATTGGAAGAGGGGAAACAAAACAGAATGTACAAGATGTGGGAAAAGGACAACTGAGAAATGATCTCTACCACAAAATGACTAAACCAACTCCTACTGACATAAATGTCTGTGGATCACAGGTTGCAACACACAATATATGTGTTTTCAGACCCCTTGAAGAGCTGCAGAACAGTACCTCAAAGAGGGCGCAACCTGTTGCTCCCAGGGATGTCCCTTCCTCAACCCCTTCCAGTAAGATCCAGACAACAGACGATTTGGTTGACAGCTTTGTAAAAGAAGGTGCAGAGGGGGCGAAAAGATCAGAACCTGCCTCCCCCTCCCTCCTCCCCAACCCTTCTACTTCTCAAATCTACCCCATCACCCTTTACCCTGCAGGGAACCTTGCACTCTCTCAGGTTCAGGACCACCCCAATTCTTCCCACTCCAGCCTCCAAAATCATTCGTTAGACATCCTTTCCCCATTTATGTCACCATTTGCCATCCATTCTTTGATGATACACAGGCAGCTGTTGGCTCAGTCGGCTGCCAGTTCGACACAGATCTACCAGCAACCAGCTTCACGTGGGAACCACAGTCTGTATTCAGTGTCTGTCAATCGACAGCCCACCTTCAGCCAGCCTCAGTCAAACTCACTTCACTCAAGCACCAAACTGTCATAATTCAAAGGCTGTAACATTTGACATTAGTTATCCTTGATGATTTATAGGTGTGCGGAATCCAACTGTACAATTTCCATATGGATCACACAGATATATGTATGATACAGTTAAGATTCTGACTTAGGTGACCTACACCAGGCTTGAAAATGGAAGATTTAAAGCAATAGGCTTTTTCCCTGGGAGCAAAGGTATAAATAATATAATGAACAATGACAGGGTTTCGTTTCGCTGCTTTGGTTTCTCTATGCTTTTTCACTGCAGCAATGGGTGGATAGTACCAAGGCATCAAAGCTGGTTTTACCTGTAAAACACCCATTTCTATGTAAAGAGCCTTTCACCTGAGACTGTAAAGGGCTGTTGCTTTTTGCTTTTCATCATAGAATAAGCAGACTTTATGCTTATCTTCATCACAGCAATGTACAAATGTGTCTTCTGCATCTTCACATTCCCACGAACCAGGCAGCTCAGTAATACTCAGAAACAGTCAGGATAGACACACTTTGTCTTTAGCTGGTCTAACACATTTTGATAATGCATCACACTTCACTCCAGCATATTTCAATTGACATTATTGTATGGACATAAAATGATAACGTTTCACTTTTAGCATCCGTTTACAACTTACACCGTTGTTGTAAACTGGTTACACCATTTTCAACTTGTGTCTATTGTTCTGTTCATAATCAGTTCTTTAAATTCCTGGCATTTGGTTCGAGTGAAAGTTTGCAATTTCAAATGTTTTTTCAATATGTTAAAAGAAACTTGCAAGTGAAAAAATGGTCATGACAAACATATGTGCACCTCCTGGCAGAAGAAAGTAGTGCATAAAATTTTTTAGAGCCTGGCTCTAATATCATGTGAAAGTACATTAAACACAAATCAAAGCAACAAACTGTTGTCATTTATATCAATTTAGAAAAATTAAGTGTAATTTTGTTTAGGACCGCAAACAGCAAAGTCACACCGGACAAACATTGAGACATGCACTTTGTTTTACACTGGAATTTTTATATATTATGTAAAAACATTTCTCACACATTTTTCAAAACAAAATATTTCAAATTACAATTGTAAGTTTAAATTAAAGTACAAGGAATAGTAACACTAACATTTCTGTGGGATTTATAAAATAAAACGCAGACCTTACAAAAAACGAAATTTCTATTCTCGACAAGTGTTGAACATAAAATACGCAAGTATTGTGAATTACATCCAGAATGAGAAGATGGACATAGCATTGTAATAAATATTTGTAACACCCGTTATGCTACTGATACCAAATTTGCTCTATTTATACCTTACCTTGAGAAATACGAAAACATTTTCCTATAAAACATTTAAATTAGTTTGACAAAGAACTATTTAAATGCTGAACATTGCCTAAACAGTCATTCACAATCTTTGTCACAATAAAATGCTGAATTTTTTTTTCTTGCAAACAGAAGTTGATAAAACAACCTCAGCATGAAGTAGCACAAAATCCATTTCACAT
Source organism: Eupleurogrammus muticus (assembly GCA_036785175.1). Lineage (NCBI taxonomy): Eukaryota > Metazoa > Chordata > Actinopteri > Scombriformes > Trichiuridae > Eupleurogrammus > Eupleurogrammus muticus. The sequence continues at coordinate 9,452,244 of JAYKQN010000015.1, read as the reverse complement.
CATTGTGTTCATACTCGTCAAATTCTTGTTTTCTGAGCACTTTTTTTATAATTTCTTAAACATGTGTATCTTGCTGCTGCACAAAATGTTTAATTCTTCATCAAAGTGCTACACTATTTTTGGTCATTGAAGAAGAATTAGTTACAACTTCTTTAAAGACCAACACATCACTGGACCAGGTTAATATGGATGTGCTGGTGAAATTAGGCAGAGTTTAGTTGCAAAGTTACAACACCTACTACTGGCCAGATCACGAAAAATTCCCTGGTTTCAGGATCCTGTTTTCAAGAATATTGTCACATGAATAAGGTCCTAATCCTAAGTGCCAACATCACTATTTACCACCACATCATCTGCATACCGCAGTTTTCAGTAAACACAAGAGACTTCTAATAAACTACTAACTCATCTTGTGTTAAGGCAGTTTGTCAATTGTTCATATTTTTATGTAAATCAGAATATGATGTACACATTTAATCAAAAAGATATTCTATTTGACAAGAGTTTCAGTAATTTTTTTGAAACTTTGGTCACATTTTTGTCCAATCTAAAACAGTTTAGATCTCTGACTATATGCCAAGGCCCCAGATCATCTGGAGTCTACAACCTGTGGCTCTGCGTGTGACAGTCCAGAGACGACTTCTGACTGAAGCAGCAGCTGCACTCCCTGCACTGATACGGTTTCTCCCCCGTGTGTTTCCTCATGTGAACCACCAGGTTGCCCTTTTGCGCGAAGGACTTGTGACAGCGTTGGCACTCGTACGGCCTCTCTCCCGTGTGTATCCTCGTGTGATTGACCAGGTCCGACTTCTGACAGAAGTTCCGCCCGCAGAAGCGGCACTGGTACGGCTTGTCCTCCGAGTGGATCTTTATGTGCCGGATCAGCGTCTTCGTCAGGGAAAAACATTTGCTGCAACAAGGACACTTGTAGGGTTTCTGCGTCGTTCCGGCTTCGAACTGAACCATGAGCTCGGCAGGTTTTTCAGACGCTCTCCTGTGCGTGATGTTTCTGACGCTTTCAGCTTGATCCCCTGAATTCGTGGAAGGGAGCAGCTGACGGTCGGCAGCCGTGTCTGATGCTCCGACATCAGGTTCAGTTTTAATGTGATGAACGGGAACCGTCGCTGAGGAGTCTTGATCTATGTCTGCAACCGTCTGGATTTGATACAGACACAGCGGCTGCAGGGACTCCTGCTCAAACTCACTCTTATCATACGGTGTGACAGTGAGAGGAAACGTCTTCATCCCACCTGCTTCGCCCTGGATGGAATCCAGCTCTTCTTCCAACGTTCGGCCCGCTGTCCCTGTTCTGTGCTGATTTTCTGCATGAAGGTCGAGCGTTGGAGTCTCCATCAAACGCCAATGACTCCCCTGCTCGACGTGTTCGCGTTTGTGGAGCAGCAGACTGTCCCTCTGGTCAAAGCTTTTCTCACAGTCTTTGCACTTGTACGGTTTGGAGTCTTTGTGTATCCTGGTGTGTATAATGAAGTCAGACTTATGGTAGAAGTAGCGCTCACAGAACTGGCAGCGGTAAGAAAGAGACGTGTCCTCCGGGTGACGTTTCACGTGTCGCACCATCGTCTTCTTGGAGGAAAAAACACTCAAGCAAATGGGACACTTAAATATCTTCTTTGCCTTCCTCAAAGGCAAGTTTAGATCGCGCTCCTGCTTGACATCGTCATCGATATCGATCTGTATCTCCTGATCAGTATCGGGAGACTCTGGATTCATGTCGTCCGTGGGCTCCGACGTGGAGTTTCCTGGCTCCTCCTCCCAGCACATGCTCACGTCGACACTGGCAGGAGGCTGCTGACTGCGTGGCTTCACATCTGTGACACACATCTGTAGAGAGTCTGAAGCAGAAAGAGACAGACACTTCAATTTAATATCGCCATGAGCTTTTATGGCTTCATTCAAGAGAAACATGCAGCAGAGACATAGTTACTGTTTCATATTTGCACTATGTCAGATTCTTCCTGTTTTTCCTTTTTACTGTATTTGAAGGTTTTAAGTTGTGTTTCATGTGTTTTGATACTAGCTATGTGCTAATCCATGTTTCACTCACAATTTGGAGTATATTTTTTACACATATCATCAAACCGCTCATTGCAGCAGTTTAGTTTCACCTCACCAAGGTTACAGAATGTAGAAGAAAATTTATGATAAGGGTTTTAGGTTTTTTTTAGGTGTTCATTGAAGAAATGGCTGGTATCAAAATCTTAAAAAAAAAAAATCTATTTCCCGCACTGTTGTATTATTTACCCTGGTTTATCAATAAAATTGTTGTTTTGTTTAATTTTATTGCATGGTAATTTAGGTTTTGCATGATAAGAGTCTTTGTTTTAATTTCTTGAAAGATAGATAAGATAAAAAATAGATAACTATAGACATGTTTTCTATCATTTTAGTTACTTATTATTTATATAATTATTTACTTTTGTAATCACATCATGCCATTTCAGCCTACTCTTTATTTCAGTTGAAATTGTTTTGTTTTTAATTCTAGTTTCTGTTTTTTTGTTAAGCATAATAACTTTGCACCGCCATAGTGGGTGCAGGTTTTTGTTCCAACCACACAGTCACACACCTGATCCTACTAATGAAGGTCCTCAGAAGAGCTCAAATGGTTGATAAGTAGAATCAGGTATGTGACTGCATGATTGGAACAAAAACATGCACCCTCTGACCAGGGTTAAGACTAATTGATGTTAACTCTACCTACAGTGTTTAAACAATAAATGAACCCCTCTGATCCATATTTTACTGAGGTCACAAGTTTTCTCCACGGAACAATTTTACTGCAGAACTTTATCATCATCAAAAAAGCAGGCGGGTGCTGAACTGACCTTCACTGTGGGACTTGGCGGCATCCAGCAGTCTGCGGTGGCTGTCCACCACCCACTTGGAGCAGGACATCTCCTCCTCGTACTCCAGGATGGTTCCCTCCACGATCTTCAGGATCTCCTCTGCGGCCGCGGACAAACACTCGCTGACGAGCGCCCTCAGCAGCTCCATCTTCGCCGTCTTCACCATGGTGAGTTGTTGTTCTTCTCCACCTCGCCAGTCGTGGGATGAGAGCGTTTGTGAAGCGGTCATGAGCACGCTCGTCACTCCCAATCGCTGCACGGCTCCACCTCAGCGCTCCTCAGATCCCAGCTCACTGCAGCCATGTCTGCAAACACAACCAAGTGATATGATGGTTTATTACTGAACGATTCAACATCCGACTCCAGTGTGTTTCCCTGTTGAGCTGTGGTGGATATGTTGGTAAATGAGTGATAAAAACACTTGATTCTACTAAATTTGATTCGTTTGGATGAATAACCCTTCACTTTAGTTTCAGATCAAATTTAGAATACACTATTGCACAAGAAAAGGTCTGTGTGTCTATCAGTCTAAAGGATGAGTTGACAAGGTGTCCTGTTTTACAACAGTCAACTATTCCATCCATATAGTCAGTAGGAAGAGGATGAATAATTACAAGAAAAACATGGTTCACAGTTTATGTAAAGTGTAAAAGGTTGTAAATCCTATTTTAAGGACTTTCTCTCATGAACTAAAAACATAAGAACCATCTTTTCTGCAGTTACCACCTATTCTATTTTTGAAGCCATTACTGTACCATTTTTAACAGATATTACAATTAACTTCACTTAAACTTTAAGACCTTTGAAAATGTGTGAATTGGACCTTTTTAATGTACTTTTATTGTTTTATATAGAATGCCTTTCCTTTATCTAACTTGAAAAAAGCTTTGTACATTACATTTTTATTTTTTAGAATATATTAAAAAAATCAATGTAGGCAATAATCAGTAGTTTCAGCACATAGTACGTCAGTGTAATAAATCCGTGTTATCTGCAGCATGTGTTGACTGAACTCATCATCTTTGTTTGTTTGTGAGCTAACTTCCTGTTTAGTCAGATGTTCTTGACATAGCGTTATTGTTTACATAAAAAATACCAATTAGCTACACGAAGTCCCGTTGTTGTGCTGTTAGCTGTCGTTGGTGTAAGTGTAATTAGCTTTAACCGCATTTTCCATCTGCTGCCAAACACAATAACAGGTGAATGTGATGCTGCTTACCTGCGGACAGGCACTAGTGGTTTAGCACTGAGCTGTGGCTAAGGGATGCTAACTGGAGCTAGTTGAGCTGTCACTTCAGGCAAACACGCTTCTGCTTTTATAGCTTCTGGGGATCTGAAGCGTTTTTAAAAAACAGCTGGCTGCCAAAGTGCTACTGTACAAGCTACACGGCTAACTAGCTTCATGCTACACAGAGCAGGGGTCAGAAACAGATATATATATACGTAGATTCCGCATCCAGGCTTGTCCGTTAATACGGTCACCATCTTGTGTCGGGGTTACGACCGAGATTTGCATGGCCCTTGTGGGAAAAACAACGAACTAAGCTACAAGGAATTTCGTTTTACGGTCTATTAATTTACTTTTAGGAAGGCTATTTATATTATAGGTGATCACAGATTTCATAACCATAAGGGTATTTCTTAACGTTAATTACGTTATTATGAAATACTTAAATACGATTAAATACCTTCTGATTTGTTTATTAAATACACCAAGTTTAAGAATGTTCTCATTATCACACACATATGCAGTTCAGTGAGTTGTGTTGTATTTCATCGTTAATGGACCAGCTATCTCAACGGAACACATGAATTAGAGGTGCAGCCCCGACACAAGAGGGCGGCCCTGCGGACGCGTCGCTCAAATGGACAGCAGCGACATGATATAGTTTATATCTACATGGTGCCACAGCGCTTTCGCTTATCAGATACCCATGGAGCCGATTGGAGATTTAATTTGTGGCAGAATTTTCACATTGATTAATTTGACACATATGTTTAAAAGGTAATTCTCAAGTCGAGAAAGTCACACTTTCAGTATAAGACCCGATAGTCGCGTAGATGACGTCATCTGCCCCACCCCCCTACTGGCTTTTCTTCGTGTTTCTTACATGTGGTTTGGCAGACACGTACATTGCTGCCTCCACTGGTTGAATTTATTTTCCAGCTTATATTCTCATGCCTTTCCCAGCCGTTTTATTTTACAACATAAATGCAATGAAATAAGAGAATAAAAGGTGTAGAGTTTTGTTCAAATTAAACTATAGCCTTCTCGTGACAACTGGGGCATTTATTTTGGAATGAATTTCTACCAGAGAGCCTGCAGCACCATGACATGATTTTATCAATCCGATTTCCTGTTAAAATCTCCTTGATCAACATGACCAAAAACACATGATTGAAACAATCCGCACTGATTGATCAGTTTGACTTTTTTCCGTTTTCTCCAATCCTGAAAATTATCACATTGTTTATCTGGAAGAGACCGTGCAATAACATTTCAATATATAGTATAAGACTGTTAAGACCTCAGATTTCAGCCAAAGGCTGATTCCCACCAGTTTCCTCTGTCAGATGTTATCTCAAAGCTGAAAATGAAAGTGATCAAAGGTAAAATACCAGATCTCAACTGGATGGAGAGATCTTGTTTTTTAGACAAATAATATTCATTTATTTATATATATATTATGTACAAAAGCTCTGGTTTAAGACCAGTCATGCACAGTTGATATATGGTATGTCTATGTACATTTATTAAAAGTCATATAAGGAAATGTCTGCAATTTATTTAAAAATGATTTAAATGAAACTTTATTTAAAAGAGAGCGACTCAACTGGTAATGACACTTTGATGTGTTCCAAGATTCTGTCTGTTAATGAAACTTCTGTTTTTGGGGTCTCTATGCACAACATTTATTTTACTTCAAAACTATTCTTATGAGATTTTACCAGGCCAGTGTTCACATAGAGAAATAAAATGTTTTTACTACCACCAGATGTCACCATTCACCTTCCACAGTTTTTGTCATGTGCAGCATTTTCACACCTGACCCCAATCATCTTGAGATGAGCGCGTGTTCACTGATAAACCCGCCGCTTTAAATACATTCCCATCAAGTAATTAGTCTGTCCGCTCAGCTGTTAATAATGTGTTCGAGGCTGCGATGTCCGGTAGCAATAATTAAAGCTAAGAGGTAAATCCTCCTGGTGAACGTCAGACCACTGTGAACCAGGAGCGGTCGGTGATTAGTGAACATTGGTGAACACTGGGCCACTGTGGTCGGCCGCTCTGCCCGTTCCTGTTGTTGTCGGGTGGGAGTTTCCAGCTATACAGCTCAGGGGAAGCACCACAGGATGTCCTTTTCCTCATTCCTCAAGGATAGAATGACTGAATGTGCGGGCGTGTTTCTGTGAATAACACAGTGGGTAACAACGCGTCACCTTTTATTATTCTGTGATTTCTCTGTCCCTTTTTAACGGTGACGCTTCAAAACAGACAAATGTGGCTCTCGCCTGAGGCCAAACTTCACATTAGTGGTTAGTAGCAGGATTTTAGCAGAGCTATCCTTTATTTTATAAACCTCTGAGGGAATGAATCATCTATGGGACAGTTCAGCTCAACTAAATTCAATCCAAAACTATCATCTCAGAAAAAGCACGGGTCCTGTGCAGTGGCTTAACTTGGCTTTGGCCCAAAACATCAGCTTATATAGGAAAAACAACAAAAAAGTGAGTTAAAAGACACTAAAATACACATATGGTGCTTTTATTTCATAAGATTTGTTCTTTGGTATTAAATAAAATCTTCGTCCATTTGCACAGTGATATTTCAATATATCCTGATAGTTATTTATATATTAACACCAAGTATTGATATATTATTTTTAATTCCTAGTTTTTGTTTCAAAGAGACATGTGACACAGGAGTCTGAGCAGTAAAAACAATTACACAATTACTGCGCTTTTCCTCTAGAGGGACATTTTTTTTCCAAATATATCATAGATAAGGTGTCTTGCAATATATCAATTATCACAGAATTGCAATATGGCCAAGTATCATTATAGTATTCTATCATAGGCTAAGTATTGTGATACTATTTTCAAGATGCACCAAGTTTTGTGAACATGATAGCATCATTATTATTGGGATAATTATCGTAATAGTATCATGATTATATTTTTGCATGCAAGTATCATTATTGTGGACCAAGTATTGTGATAGATCACTTATGTAATGTACATTTTGTACTAACTTACTGCTGTTGTTTTATTGTGGTTCCGGCCCATTGTTAATGTAAAATATACCATTGCATCGTTAATTCGGACATCTCTGTTATTGTGATGGTCCTCGTCAGGTTGGATGAATGAAAGAATATAACTGTGACTCTTCTTTTCTTCACTTCTGCACCAGAGACCGAGACACAGACGCTTTAACATCGCTGCTCATCAATGGACGTCTATGGGGCTCGGAGTGAAGCGCTATGAAGGAATGAGTGCGACAGCTGCCGAGGGAATCCTACTATACTATCAGGTCACATGGTACACACACACACACACACACAGACACACACACAGTCTATCCCTCTGATCCTCCTACCCTCCCCTTCACTGTGTCTCCTACTAATGCTGCGTACAGTGAGAGAGAGAGAGAGAGAGAGAGAGAGAGAGAGAGGGGAGGAGGAGGAAGGGGAGCAGCTGAGAGAGAGAGAGAGAGAGAGAGAGCAAAGTGAGAGGAGGAGGAAAAGCAGCGAGGCGGCGTGAGCCCAGATTACAACCAACCACGTACTGAAGCAGGGAAGACAGGGAGCGAGGAGGACAGAGATATAAGGAGCTCGTCTGACTTATTCTCTCCGTCTGTGTCAGTTGAAAAGACAGAAAGACAGAAAGCGAGAGAGGCGATTACACTGAAGTCAGAGAGGGAGGAAGGTGAGAGGAAAGGAGGAATACTGTCACACGGGAGGGGGAGAAGGTGATGTATGTGTGTGTGTGTGTGTGAGCGATACAACGGCGAGGTGTGTGTGAAGTGACCCCCCCCACCCACTGCCATCATCAAATCCAACATCATCATCATCCTCATCATCGAGGAGGAGAAGACACAGTCTGGGGTTTCACGAGCCATGATACGGACCAGGAGCCAGTCCTGCTGAACATGATGGCCCAGGTGAGGACACACACACACACACACACGCACACACACACACAGTTTCGCTGGAGTTTTCAAACACACCGCCTGCCGTCCGTCTGTATCTGTCTCTCTCAGTGATCTATGTGTTTCATAGTGTTTGATTGACAACTCAGGAAAAGTCCTTGCGTGCGTTTGCACACATGGAAAGCAACAAGAGAAGAAGCCAGAACTTCAGCGAAAAGTACAAGTCAACTAACAGAGTGTAGCTGCAGTAGAACCAAACTTTAACCTCGTGCACATGTGTTTAGAACATCAGTGTGACTTTGGATCCTGGCAGTTTCTGATCAGTTTAATTTAATTTAACTTAACCTTTCCTGCGTGGACTGGCTGATTTCAGATTTTCTATGTGGCATTTATGTTGCGATAATTTGATTTCTTTAAATTTGCACCACTGAAGCTCAACAAAGACAGAAATCTCACAATCGCAATCAGCTTCATTGTCGTATTGAAAAGTTTGGACACGATATTGCAAACAAAAGATGCTGGAGTAGGTTTCCTTATTATAATGACCAGTATAAGCAGTAATAATGCTGCTGCAGCTGTGCAATGTTTCACATTTTTTGAAGATGCATTCTGTTAGATTTATTATCCTTTACTTGTCATAAATGCAGTATAATATTTATAAATATGTTTTAATCCATAGATGATTCATCCTAAATAAGACTTGTTTTGTCTTAGATTGCAATGTTTCTATTCTCATTGGGGAGCAGGTGTTTCTCCATGAAGCTGCCATGTTTCTACATTAGCTCAGAGTGGACAAACACTGAACATCACTGGTTCCAGAGAAGCTTTTTTCAATTTTATTCATTTTTAGCAGCCACAAATTTTCTCCAACACACTTTTGTTCCTTGGTTGGTGTGAAATCTGCCACTGGGAACTGCAAACCTGTAGTTTTTCAAGAACATAATTGTAGAAACACTATTGGTGTTTCCCATCCTGAGGGACAACACCCACAGCTTCTACTGATACATACTGACATGATATAAAACCATCAGAACCTTTACCCAGTTACAGATGTCAGTCAACCACACAAGCTTTAGTTTTTATACTTTCTTTTACTGTTGCATATATTTGTACAAGTTGAAATCACTTGATCTGATTTCTTATGACGACTTAGGTTCAATCCTGAAACTTGAAATGACATTGATATTTGTCAATATTTGATCTGTAGTCAGAATGAGCCCAACTTTCTGCACTTTGTTCAATGTGATAAGTAGAAGTCCTTAGTAGAGCTGCAAGGATTAGTCCATTACTTGAGTTGGTCGATTAAATTCTGATGTGGGTGAAGCTTAATTTAGTGATTTTTTTCAGTCACGACCCCGTAGTGCCACAGAAATCCAATGAAATGGAGACGGTGTATTTTGGGGCTTGTCTCTACAAGGGCGAGGGCATCTCTCTGAGAGAAAGGAAGGTTGTGTATTTTTAGCCAATCGACTCAAACGATGCAGTGTGTTCTGTCTGTGTGACGCTCGCGCGCGCGTGTGTGTGTGTGTGTACGTGTGTGTCTTTTCATAGTCGGTGACAGAGACGGACAGTAAGGGAGTCTGGTCTTTATGATGCGTGTGTGAACAGTGGATTCTTTAAAATACAGCGTGGAACCAGTCATTCTGCCGCCGGCATAATGGAGAATCGATGTAGTCAGTCCGAGTGTGAACGGTGCATTGTGTTCTCCAGTCAGTGTGTGTGTGTGTGTGTGTGTGTGTGTGTGTGTGTGTGTGTGTGGGGACTTCAGGATATCCTGCTCTTGCTCTTGTGGACAGACCAACACATTTACTGGAACAAATAGTGAGGGGACGGGTTCATTTACTGTCCAACAATCTCTCAACAGTCATGGAGCATCAGATCGAGTTCAGCTGATGAACCACATACGAAATGTCTCATTATGAATCATACGAAGACGAGTGATTACAATTCATATCATGCCCTTTGTCTCATTAAATATTTATTCCTGGTAATTATCATCTAAAACTAATATAAATTGAACCTCATACTTTATTTTTATGATATTGACAGTTTATTATGTTGTAAAACTTCATGATCAGTACAATAATATTATTTATTTTGCTCATGTGGTGTTTATTGGCTCTTTGCCAGTAAAGAACACAAAACATGAAAACAAAATGCCAATTTTACCAGACTTAATGAATGCTTCTTAAAACTGTATTTTAAAAAGTGCTATTTTCTCATCTTGCCAAACAGGATTTGTCACTGACTCATGAATGAAATATTTAGGATTGCTGCTTTTTTTTTGTCCAGACCAACAGTCACAATCAAAGATCATGATTTTTATATTATAGAAGACAAAGGAATCAAAAAATGATCAGATTTGAGACTAATTTAATCAAGAAAATGTTGCAGCTCTACTTTAAAAAAAGACAAAATATATATAGTATAGTGAAAACGCCAGTTGACAAGACTATATCTTTGGTGGTTGAAAGACAATAAAGCTAATATATGGTAATATGTTGTTATTAGATTTTTACTTTCAGCCTTTAAAGTGCAACTCAGTTTTGGTATATCTGGCAAATTTGCACACAATATTGAATATCACGGTTTGATCACTCTCTCAAGACCACAAATGCATCAGTATCAGCCTCCGTAATACCACATGTGTGGAGAGTGGCACAGCTGAAAGAGAGCTGCATGCTCCACAAAACCCTCCCTAGATAAAGGTTTAAAAATACATATCCTGTATTCAACGTGAAACGGCGGAAAGGGGGCTTTGTGAGGTCCGGTGGACATACATGAGCTTTACTGTGTGACTCAGTTGTGACTCAGAATGGCCAGCGAATGTGAAGCCTGCGGGCTGCTCCTCCGTTATATCTGCTCTCAGTTTCACTGCTGCAGCTCCAGATCCTGCAGCAGCTCCAGACGCGAAGGAAGAGAAACGCGATAGGAAGCCGGACTCTGAGTCACTTTGGTGTGTTGAGATATGAGCTTTTATTATGCTGCCAAAATATGGAAATATCTTGTTTTATAGTACAATATCTTCAGTGGAATTACCGCACAGTACCTTATTTATGGGGACATAAATTAGTATATTTACATTTTTTTTTCTTGAAAAGTAAAAAAAAACAACTAAAAAGTCAAAATTGAGATAAAAAGTCCCAAATATTATTTAAAAAAAATCACAATTTTTTTTACAATAAAAATTAAACTATGAAAAAAAGTCACACTTATGAGATAAAAGGCAAAAATAAGAGATACATCTAAAATATAATCAAATATGAGGTAAGAAAAAAACCTGATATCAAAAGTCAAAATTATTAGGTGCAAGGCAAAATATGAGGTAAGATTCTACTTTTTAAAAAATTGCAAAAAGGCAAAAAGATAAACATAAAGGACACAAATATGAAATAATAGATTCAAAAATATGTGACAAAAAGACAATTATGATTTAAAAAGTATTTGACCTGGCTACTAACAAACTCAACATTCCATCCAACTTTGGTTTGAGACACAAAAGTTAATAAGAAGAAGCTATAACCATAAAATAAATGTATATCTTTATTGTGATTGCGCTCCAGAAAAAATACAACAAAATTGTAATCTCCCCCCCCCCACCCACATTGGTACAGTTCACAAAATGCTATGAGAATTAAATAAATAAATAGTATAGAAAGTATATATACATAGAAGCATTATTCTTGCACATATTTTGGTAATTGCAGGTGATGTTGTACTTTAAGGTGCAGAATCCATAATTTACAGAAAGAAGTGATAACTGCTTGATATTCCATGTTCAGTATGTTCTATTACACACAACTAGACTGTGCTCATAAACGTTCTAAATGACTCTAGAGACAAACTTTAGAAGCCGTTTGGGAGTTTGTCGAACACACTATATCATTTTAATTGAACAAATTTGAGCATCCATCTCAGAAATGAAAAAATCCACTAATTGCCATTTTTTTTATCAAGCTCCAGCTTCCATTTCGAAGCCCGACTCCCCCGGTCTCCACGTGTCTGATCTGCTGCTGCTGCTGTGGGTGGGTTCGGTTCAGTGAGGGTTCAATAAGTGCTCGGTTATTTGCTCAGACCTGCTGACGCTTTTTCTGCCGAGGACACAACCTCACAATCAATCAAACTAGCTGCGCTGCAGCTCCGCTGTATAATCTCAGTTCTGGGGAGGATTAAACTTTGCTGTGTATTGTTTGGAGTTCGGGTTCATACTCCTGACAAAACATGTAATTTGAAGACGGATTTAAAACGTCTCCCGCTCCGTACGATGCAATCATTATGTCCTTGAATGTGCCCCAAGTTTGTTATTGAGTTCAGGCCGTGTGAGCACAAAACACACTCCAGAGACATTATGAAGTGGGACAACAAAAAGCATCGTGGCTTTTTTTCCTTACATCCGGGCTCGTAATCGACATCCCAGCACCGGACCTGCCTGTTATCAGCACTCAGCAGAGGAGGAGGAGGGGGGGCGAGGAGGGAGGACAAAGGAGAGAAGAGCCTCGGGTCGAGCCACCAATTATAATGACAATCGCCCACCGCCGCGTCTCCCGCGTTTTCTCGTCGCAGGCCGAGCTGTGTGATCACGTTTAGTTCCGCTGGTTTTCAGCTGCTGGAGATTCAGTCTCTGTGCAGCTGTAAGTGTCTGAAAGTGATGATTACTGGTACTTGCTGCAACCCAACTAAGAGACGATTGCGTAATGTAAATATGGTGCGTTCGCCTTTTCTGATGACTCTGTTTGTTTGAACAATTTTTTCTGGCACCACCATGGAGTCATTTTGGTTTAGATCAGTGGTATCAAACTCAGTTTAAATCATGCGCCACCCAGTTCAATTTCAACAATATGATATCTCTATTATTCCATTGTTGATTTAAAACATTTAGTCACTGAACAATATTTAGTTTTTTCTGCAGCAGGTGACGTTGCCTCCTGCTTTACAAACCATTTACAAATTAAAACAGAAAATATTTTATCTCTCGAGCCCTGAAAGATTTTCTGCTTACTCATCAGTCCTGGATTGGACCCCTCAGTGGGCCGGTTCTGACCCCCGGGCCACGTGTTTGCCACCCCTGGTTTAGACCGTAGACTGTATAGATAATGGACGTAGCTGCTGTGATTTTGGCCATTGCCATCTTGTTTTTTCTGGAGACAGAAGTGAAATTTGGAATGCGAGTGTGGAGCGGGGGAGGAGCTTCCTGTCACCCAAACTGGAAACTGCATAAATTAACTTCTGCATAAATTTAAGCCCTAATAAGAAATGCTGCTCACATCCTTTATGGCTAATATGCAGCAGCACCAGCGCCACCTATTGGCCAAATGCCACCAGATATGTCACAGCCACTCAGACATCATGTCTACACACGTTCACCATATTTGGTTCTAATAGCCCAAAGTGTTCAGGAGGTTTTTGTATTTTTAAGCCTTGAACATTTAAGCATTTAGCATTTAAGAAAGCTTAGGTTTAACTTCAGCAAAGTTCAATTAATATCAAATTGGCTCTCCAAGATGCTCTGGGTTACATTAAGTGACAATTGTTTAAAATTTAAAGGAGGAAAAATTACTTGGGACAAAATTCCAAGTGGTGATATTCTAAATCAAATCTAGGGGGAAAAAATATTAGTATTGCGCCACCATCTGACCGAATCGCCCCATTGACACTAAACTTACTCAGATCGTCAGCAACACACCCTGACTCACAGACTTCATGGATTCACTTTAGATTTTCGAAAACAGCCGTGTGCTCCGTCCAAAAACCTGACTACCTTTCCTGAAATTCCCCTCGATGAAGTTCCCTCCGAACTCGTGAGACTCGTCCGGCATCTCCGGATCGGTCGTCCGTACACATCACGAGCCGCAGCGGCGACCGCCGTTCACTTTCCCTTTTAAAAATAGCTCGCATGGCTCAGCCTTACAAAGCTCAGCTGCTTTGAATTTCGGTGCAGATCCTTCTTTCTAATTAGACGGGCCTGATTTAACCCCTGTCTCCTACAGTGTATACTGTCACTACAGCTGAAACTAATTTTAAATGTTTTTAAATAGGACTTTCACATCAGATCCTAAAAGAGCTGCATTTTTAGTGGGAAGTTGTCTATGTATAGTGTGTGTGTGTGTGTGTGTGTGTGTGTGTGTGTGTATATATATACTGCAATCCAAAGATATCAGCATCAGAAGTGCACAAAAGGGCGACATCTATTAAGTTGAAGAGATGAGGAGAGAAAAAGATCTTAAAGGATTCATCTTTTACTTTAGTAGCTCATTAACTGCTCATTAGAAGTGTGTGTGTGTGTGTGTGTGTGTGTGTGTGTGTGTGTGTGTGTGTCGTGAATAGAATAGAAATTATGTAATGTATGTAACCACAGCTCTGCCCCCTTCCAGAGCCACTAATAGCAGAAGACAGTATAGCCTGATGTGGTATGTGCACACACATGCATATGCACGCGCGCACACACGCACACACGCACACACACACACAGACCGTGTTTTAGCAGCTGCTCTTCATTGTTTGCTGATGTATTTATGCGTTTGGACACGCTGCAGTGAACAATATGTCGAAAACGAGCGCGGCTGATTTAATGAGCGAGGAATGTGGTGTTAAAATGAAAACGATCCCCGAGTTTCGCCAGCTATTGTTTCAGATGTGGTCACGGAGTATTTTCATCTCTTCTCTGTGTTCCCTCCAGAGCATCTTTTTTTTTCTTTTTTTTTTACTTCTTTTCATTTTTAGCAGCAGATTGAATGGAAAAACACATCATGCGAGAGTATGAACGTGCACCCAGGAACAAACACATTTATGTTCATGTATTTGAGGTGTGAGGACATTAATCGTATCATGTTTAAAGCTGCAACACGTAAGATTTAGCAGAACACACATGCTTAGTAACGTGTAATTGAATCAAAATAAGAATTTGTTGAATTTGTATGATTTGTAGTTGGTTTGGTTGGTTACGTTCTGCAAACTCCCCTCTAGTTGCTGCTTAAAACTACAAACTGTGGCCTGTTCCTTTCAGATTTCTATTTCCCACATTGTGTACGGACATCATGCAAACATTTTAATTCAGAACAACCTTCCCAAAACATTTTTATTAGAATTACGTAATGTTTTTGTTTGTTTCTTTCTTTTTCGTCCCCTGCTGCTCCTTACATAACCATCACTCAACATTTACTGTTGGTTTTGTCATTCCAAGGAGGTTCTGACATGTAAACCAGCCAGGAGAAGAGACACATGTCAAAAATGGGCACTTTAAAACATGTTTGTGATGTAGATCAACCCAAATAGAAATTAAACTGTTTCATAACCAAAAATAATCTCGTCTTGCCTCTTTAAGGGGAAATGTTCAAGTAACATCTGGGGAACATTATGTAAGTTGGGTAAAGTATGAACAATATTCTTCATTTGAGAGCCGTAACTCCTGATGGCTGACGTTAGCACAGTTCAGACCGTTCAGGCCGTTCCTTGATCCCGTCAGAATGAGGCAGCGGAGACACGTCTAGTTTCTAAGGAGCCAAATATTAACGCTTTTCCCAAAGCTTCATCAACATCTGGACAGTTTATATAACGAACGTGTTGCAGACAGAATGTCCATCAGTAAAAAAAAAAAGCACCAAACAAAGAGCTGAAAGACACAGTGGTGATGTCACTGTGAGACTCTCCCGTCACATTAGTCATTTCATCAATCACCGAAAGAAACATATTGATCAGTGCAGCTTTGAGATGCTTCACATCGCATGTGACCCTGCATGTTCATCATAGACACGTCTGTCCTGATTCTCCTTCACACTGAATCACGTATGACATCATCAGTGCGTCTGACTCCTGCAGCGGCCAATGGTACCATCTGTGTGTGTGTGTGTGTGTGTGTGTGTGTGTGTGTTTTCTGCTCTGCTCTAGTTCATTCAGCTTTATCAGTGCTTTAAATAGAATGATGAAAGCCTTATTCCTGTGGTATGTGTGTGTGTGTGTGTGTTCCTGGCATGATAATAGGTTTCCTCCAGAGTGCATCTTCCTGAGGGTCCTCCAAAGAGAACATATGACATGTGCAAGTGTGTGTGTGTGTGTGTGTGTGTGTGTGTGTGTTCAGTACAAAGTAAAACGTGACCTATATGATCCATCTCATCCGTTCTCTTTTCTTCCTCTACATTATGAATGAAGCTCGCTTGATCCTCCACAGATTCACTGTACGTTTATCATTTCATTTTCTATGTCGTTGTCATCTGCATCTTTATATTTTAACCTTTAAATCATTTTTGGGTCATTTTTTGAGCTGCTCTTTCAAACAGACCTGTGTGATATATAGGAAAAACATGTTTCTAGCTTTGTGAGAAATTTTTGGAAGTGTGTGAGAAAGACATAACAGTGACATTAAGAAAGGAAAGCTAAAACTGTAAGAATAATAATAGAAAATATGAAAACAGCTGAACAGCTTCACATTTACATGCAAACGCTGCTTTAATTAGTCAGATTTCGTGATCAGCAGATGGTGATGAAGCCTTTGGTTTGTGCTTTTGTTTCTGGTTGAAACGCGCTTAGTTGAAAATTAAATCAACATAATTATAAGAATAACATTAAATGTCATTTATGTAACACCTTTCATACATCCGTAGGTGTATCTCAAATGAAAAGAAAGGATAAAGTAAGAAAGAACAGTAAGTAAGAAGAACAAGTATTTTAATAGGAATAGATTGTGCAAAGGATGCGAACGAACAGATGACATGATACATTATAAAACAGAGTGATGTAAGAATAAAACAATGTTAATTTAAAAAAAGTATAAATTGGGTCTTTGCCTCCAGCTTTTAGAGGATTTGTTCCATTTTAAAATATTCATTTATTTTTCGTAGATGTTGTGCTAATGATGCCAGGCTGCAGCGTCTCTGCTCAAAATGTCATTATTACTCGCATCACTTCCTTTGTCTCTGAGAGGGAAAACGTCAGGACGGATGGCATCATGGTGATGTCATCGGGGGGGGGGAGGAGCTTGTCTGTGAACTCTTTGTTGTTTTTAGAAGCTGGAGGTGTGGCGTTGCTGCTCTACGCTGTGCAGGACCCAGTGTTGTTCAGTGTGGGTTTGAGTCTTAGGCCACGGTTCCACGTGGCGGCTGTTTTCTAGAAACCGACATCTCAACCTCTCCGCCTTCAGAAAAGATTTACAGGAGTCAAAATCAGCCAATCATAACCCCCGCAATAGAGGTAATAGCAACACATCACTTCCTCTTCCTGTACGGATGGTGTCAGGGTCATATTTATGATGTTTTCTTTTCCATGCATTGGTTGCATGGACGTATTAACAGACCTATTTTCCCCAGTTATTCATTTATTTTCTCCAGACCTTTTTTTAATGTGGTTCGGCAACGTAAATACAACCGCTGCTTCGTGATCGGCATGGATACCTGAAATTAAAACACACACCTATCCTGCACTTTTGACGAGATGCATGTTCTGGCTCAAACTTTAATGTCAGCTGCACCAAACTGTGTTTTTTTTTCTCAGTTTACATGCATGCACACATACAGATTCCAAATCCTTCACTCTAGTCAGATTTTCTAAGAATTATTTGTGCAGATAGCAGCCAACTTATAATGCAATATGTAGAAAAAAGATGTTCAGAAGTCCTCATACATTAAATTTCAGCAACCTTCTTGTCCATTAAATTTCCCTCTTTTCTTTTCTCTCAAACTATCATCAATTGCATTACACCGCTAACACGAGCACGAGCCTTTGGTTTATCAGCAATGACAAACAAGGGTACGAAGCCTGACGCCTTTTGGGCCTTTTAAAGGTCATGATCTTGTTTTTGGGTTTAAAATCCCAAAAATATGCATCAGTTTGAAAGTGCTTTTCCTCTGAAACGTACTGAACAGCTGCAGTCCACCAGCAGAATTGACCTGTGCAGCAATAAAACTGCACATGAAAGGAGCGTATTCCGAAATAACTGTGACCTTTGTGTTGTCAACATTAATTATATAAATTCCCGGCATGAAACTTGGTGTTGAATAAATTAGAGGCGGAGCTGTGGGCAGTGGTCCGCTCTCTGTGTCTCTGAAGGTGAGGATGATGAACGATGGCGTCAGAAGGGCAGCGACGTTCATTGCATCTGCAGAAGAAAAGATTTAATCCCGCAGAGCACATGTCAATCTCACGGAGCACAGTCCTACACACATTACACAACAGCCTTAATCCACTGGATTTACCCCCCGCCACCCCCCCTTCACACACACACACACACACACACACACACACGAGTCTGATCTCTCCTGTGCTGCTACCCATCACACACACGGCTTCTCTCATATAAACCACGTTATTGCACAATAAAATCAAAGTGAACGAGTTGCACTGTGTTATTCACCCATTGCACAACCAAACACATGATTCTATTTAAACAACCTTTATTAGTAAGAACAGTGTGTGAGCACATGCAGGTAAAATTAAAGTAATGTTAAATGGTTGTAACTTTGTTCTGCTGCTGCTGCTGAGCCTGTTGCTGCAGAAACATGGAAACTCTGCAGGTTTCAGTCTGATTTATCTTTACATTGTCACCATTAGTCGTCCATGATGCACAAATGGAATTATGGATGGATTAGATGCCAGCGATTACATTAATCATCCACTATTTTGATAATGGACTCATCATTTTGATTATTTTTTTTGACTGTTTATGATTGTAGACATTATACTACTCTGTAAATAGTTGTTTCTAAGAAGATTTTAAAATTCTCTGGTTCCAGCTTTTCATATCTAATTATTTCTGTTTATTTTAGTTCCTTTAACAATAGTAAACTGATGATCTTTGGGTTGTGGACTGTTGGTCTGGATTTTAGGTTGAATCTTTGGGCTTTGGGAAACAGTGAGTGACATTTGTCATTATTTTATGGACCAAACAATCAATGAATTGTTTCTTAAATCATTAAGTCAATTAGAATCCTATTATGGAGGATCTTCAACAGTGTGCACTTGGGCCTGGCTTCATAATAAACACCTAAAGAAACATGCACTTCAAATATTAGTTACTTTTATTATCTGAATCTGTGAACGCGAGAAACCTAATTTTTATAACTTTGTATGTCTAGCACATGTGAAAAAACAGTGTGATTACAGCAAGACATTTCGCTGATCGTATGCAGACTGTTGTTTTGATGTGACGCTTTGTTGGCTTTACATTTCATAAATCCTGTAATATGTCAGCATACCACTATGCAGCACTTTGAACTGTTGTTAAAGGTTCTGTTTGTCACTTCCCAGCAGTGTCTGTGGTGATGGACGGGTCACCCATTCCGTTCACCCCAACACTGCAATTTAAAATCACAGAGTGTAACTTTATTTAACTTTGGTGAAACGTGTCATTTGCTGCGGACTGCGCAGAGAACATGGAGTCCAGAGATGGAAGTGCTGCGCTGCCCTGCCTGCAGGCCACTGACGCTGATGTGAGGAGATAGTTCTGTAAAGTTAGAGCCACGCAGCTCTAATTCAATCAGTGATCCACATGTGATCAGCGGGACGAGCTCGTCCTGCAGCTCAGGGGCCACGAGAAGGAGCAAAAACTGAGTCTGGATGCAGTCTGTGCACATGGGAGTCTGTGTTGTTGCTGCTGTGCATCAACATTCCCGGCAGCAGCATTATTGGTAGCAACGGCAGCATTAAGAGCAGCAGCATTGATAGTAGCAACAACATGCTATCAACAACATTAACAGTAACAGCAGCAGCATTAGCATTAACAGCATTAGCAGCAGCAGCAACATTAACAGTTTCATTAGCAGGTATGGTAGCAGCAGCAGCATTAACAGTAACAGCAGCAGCATTAACAGTTGCATTAACAGTAGCAGCAGCAACATTAACAGTTTCATTAGCAGGTATGGTAGCAGCAGCAGCATTAACAGTAACAGCAGCAGCATTAACAGTTGCATTAACAGTAGCAGCAGCAACATTAACAGTTTCATTAGCAGGTATGGTAGCAGCAGCAGCATTAACAGTAACAGCAGCAGCATTAACAGTTGCATTAACAGTAGCAGCAGCAACATTAACAGTTTCATTAGCAGGTATGGTAGCAGCAGCAGCAGCATTAACAGTAACAGCAGCAGCATTAACAGTTGCATTAACAGTAGCAGCAGCAACATTAACAGTTGCATTGGCAGGTATGGTAGCAGCAGCAGCATTATCAGTAACAGCAGCACCAGCATTAACAGTTGCATTTACATTAACACTAGCAGCAGCAACATTAACAGTTGTATTAGCAGGTATGGTAGCAGCAGCAGCATTATCAGTAACAGCAGCAGCAGCATTAACAGTTGCATTAACAGTTGCATCTACATTAACAGTAGCAGCAGCAACATTAACAGTTATGGTAGCAGCAGCATTAACAGTAACAGCAGCAGCAGCATTAACAGTAGCAGCAGCATTAAGAGTTGCATTAACAGTAGCAGCAGCAACAATAACAGTTGCATTAGCAGTTATGGTAGCAGCAGCATTAACAGTTGCATTAGCAGTTATGGTAGCAGCAGCATTAACAGTAGCAGCAGCAGAATTAACAGTAGCAGCAGCATTAAGAGTTGCTGCTGCTACCATAACTGCTAATGCAACTGTTATTGTTGCTGCTGCTACTGTTAATGCAACATTAAGAGTTGCATTAGCAGTTATGGTAGCAGCAGCAGCAGCAGCATTAACAGTAGCGGCAGCAGCATTTACAGTAACAGCAGCAGCATTAATAGTAGCTGCAGCATTAACAGTAGCAGCAGCAGCATTAACAGCAGCAGCAGCAGCAGCAACATTAACAGTAGCAGCAGCAGCAGCATTAACAGTAGCAGCAGCAATGTCGCCCTCCCGTGGCTGATTTGTAGAGCTGCAGCTCTGCAGCCTCTTGAGGATTAGATGGATTAGATATTTAGCGAAATCTCCCAGTGCTGCTTTAAATAGACAGATGGGTATGCCCCGCCCTCTGCCAACACACACACACACACACACACACACACACACACACACACACACACACTCACACATACCAGCATCTCGAGACCTAAACATAACAGAACACTACAGAACAAAGACAGATGTTTGCCTATTTAAGACTCTAATTCTAATGAAATATCCACAGATTGAGAGATTATGTTTTTGTTTGATTCACAGGAAGTGATTTGTTGGCTTGATGCTGGCTGGTGTCAGCCTGACTGATGAGAGCAGGGTTTATCATGGTACACTGTCGCCTGGCTACATGTGGTTATTTCTGGTTATTAAACACCAGTTCTAATCATCATTCCTTTTCTTAATGTGACCGGATCGTGATAATTAATGAACATACAGACACAGACCTTAACACTCCCATTGAATCAAAATGTTTTCCTGAGCCCACTGTAAATCTTTTAAGGGGCCAGACTTTGAGCAGGGTTTGTGACATCACAAATAGTTTGTGAGCCAGATGTGGAGATTTGAAGTGTCCAGAGCACGAACACTTTGAAGGATGAGATATTGATTTATGCATATTTCCTTTTAATGAAAGAAAAGCTGATATAATTTATGTTTAGAGGATCTTTTAAAGAATTTATCTCTTTTCTATATTGTCAATAAATCTTGTGCAGAGATAGGGCAACAATCTAGCACTGTTTTGCAGTTATTTATTCCATAGGGTTTTTTTTTTGTCGAACCTGAGGTGGAAACAACCTTGCTGTGACATAATGAACCTTTAAATCATGTGACTGATCAGCTGTTTCCTCTGTTTTTCCATAATATGCGATCACATGATCAACAGCAGCTGATGTAAAAGAACTCCACTAACTTTACATCAAATTCCTGAAGCTGTCTTCATGTTTCTCTTGTAGACGACTAAGGCTCTTCTTCACTGCAAGAAAATGAAATATTATTAGTGATAAATATCTTGTATATAGTGTATTTCCATTGGTTTGCTTATTACAATTTTTTTATGAAATAAAAAAGTATTTTTTTTTTAAAAGATGAAAAGTCAAATTATTGAATCTTATAGACTAAACTAACCATAATCAAGAAAACAATTGACTACACACGTTGACTAATTGTAACAAAATGGCTTTTTTGTTTATTACAGCTATTAGTATCTTGACATGCACTGCTGTACAAAAGTTTAGGGTTACTTCGAAATCTTCTTAGCATCTTTTTTCAATGACCATAACATTAAACTAATCAGAAATGCACTCTATTTCTATAGTTGTATAGAGGCCCGTTTCCAGCAAACATCTCTTCAGTGTTCCGATGGTATATTGTGTTTGATAATTGCATTAGAAGGAAACCATTATGTTAATACATCTTAAAACAGTTTAGCTGGTTAGAAGCGTTTTTTGTTTTTTTAAAGCAAAGTCGTGACAAAAAAACAAACTAAATTGCCTGTGTGACCCCATGCTTTTAAACGGTGGTGTATAAGCTACAGCAAATGTGTAAATCTCAGGGCCTAATCTTCCGCGTCTGTGACGTGGCTTCGTTCCATTGGACGGAACCATTGCATCACGGGAACGAAGTGAACGAGCTTCATCAGTGTGATTGTTGTGACGCGTCCTGTTCACCGGCCGACCCCGCGATGCAGAGATTTATGAAGGCAAAGCCGCTGCAGCAGGAGGTGGAGGTTAACAGAGGGGGGAGGGGGGCCAGGTCACCGGGGACAAGGGGGACAGAGACAGGAGGGGGGGGGGCGCTGCAAGATCCTGGGTCCCCACAGACCCCCTGCAGGGAGGGATGAAACCCTTTACAGAATGAGGACAGATTAAACACACACACAGGTCTCCCTCCTCCTACACGACCATCAACACTTTCCTGCACAGTGTGTAGATTAAATCCTTGTTTTTGATGGAGCAGGGGGGGGGCGTCAGGATAAACGTCCCAGTGTGCCCCGCACGGAGCTTTCTGTAAAAACAGTGTAAACAAAATATGAATCCTTCTTGTTGAGGGATGTTTTCAGCATCAACGTGGCTGCTAATCTCCTCTGATGGAACATCACATGCTGTAATTCCAATAAATCCACAGATCCTTGTGTTCCCTGCTGTTTGATTTGAAATTTGGAAATAAGAAAAAATAGTTTACAAACAAAGGAGGAATATAAATAATATAAATAAAGGGAACTAGAAGCTGCAAAGCAGTATTTGGTTATATTTACAGGTAGAGTTGCAAATATGAACTGTTCTGATTTATCAAGTAATCTATCGATTAATAAAACAATAATTTGTTTGAAGAAGACCAAAGAAACCAGAAAATAATCAGATTTGAGAAGCTGGAACCAGAGAATTCAGAATATTTTTTACTTAAAATCCATTAATCAATTACTAAGTAGTTGGAGATTAATGTAATAGTCGGGTTGATTGATTGTTGCATCTCGACTATCAGGATGAATCACAACTAATATTATTACCACGACCAGCAGGAGCCACTAGCAGCCACTAAACCAAGCATCCTCAGGCGATTCTCCATGTTTCACCAGAATCTTCTCAGTTTTTTCTGTGATCCAGTTCACATTTCACACTAAGAACAAAATGTCCTTCGTGAAGGAAACCAAACTCGTCTGGGGCGTACACACAGAGGATGTGTTTCTGCTGTACAGACCGGAGGCTGATCTGTGATCTGTGATCCACAAAATAAATGTGACACTTGACTAGACTCGACACACCTGATTCAGGTCAGATGATGATGATGCAGCAGAATTTCATCTCCTCAGAGCCACATGATGTCACAGCTGATGTCCTGGAGGAAGGAAATCCATCACTTCAGGGTTTTGTTCTTCAGAAGTGATGACACAAATATTCTCATTTATTTATTGTATATTGTTGTTTATCGTGTGTGTGTGTGCGTGTGTGTGTGTTTCTTTCTCTCTGCACAGGAAGCAATTTCATTAGAAGCTCAATAACTTCCCTACCTGTCAAGAGTAGACAGAACAAATAGATGATCATTGTGTGTGTGTGTGTGTGTGTGTGTGTGTGTGTGTGTGTGTGTGTGTGTGAGCAGTCCAAGGCCAGCAGAGGGTGTGTAAGAGTGTTAGTCTCCTCTCTGTCTCCTCTGTGATTCTATGGACTTCTATTACATAATAAGTGTGCATGTGCGTGTGTCTGCATGTGTGTGTGCATGTGCGTGTATGTCTGTGTGTGTGTGTGTGTGTGTGTGCATACATGTACATATTTGTGCATGCGCCCTTTTGTCCTGAGGGCACTGTCAGCTAACATCAGTGTTGGGGCTGTGTCTCGCTCCAATGATCATCAGCGTGCGCGCGCACACACACACACACACACACACACACACACACACACACACACAATCCTTCAGGCATGTCAATTCTCCCACTATATTTCATAACAGAACACAGGCAGTTATAGGCTGATATGTAATAAAATACAGGGTAATAAATAAAAAATATATTTTTTTTAAATCGTTAATTTAAGATCAATTGGATCTTATTGAGCTTATCGAGCTTATTGATCTTATCTGCATACAGTACATGTCCTTGTACAGCAACAAGTAGTCAGACACGGATGCAGGGTAAATACTCAGATACAGACGAACCTCAGGGAAAATTATTATATTATTTTACTCGATATGTAAATGATTTAGCCCAAAGGAAACAGTTCAATGTGTCTGCAAAGTCACAAAATGTTTATAATAAATATTAAAATCTGCCCTGTGAACTGATATTATATTGAAAATCACTACAAAATGGAGGATTTGTGAAATTATTTCTCTATGCTTAAGACACATAAAGCAACATGGGAAGTGGGGCTAAATGTTTAAAATACTAAACTGTCCCTTTAAGATTATTTTATAAAAAATGTAGATTTAGTTCCTTCATGCATTGATCTGCCCTCTTTACCACCTGCACAGTAAAATGCACAGAAAGCAACATGAGTGAATAAGTTTGACTGTTAGAATAAGCTACTGCCTCTTTACTGTTCATCAGCTGCTCTGTGACGCTTCCAGATCTCAGACATTGAGGCTCATGAAACTGTCAGAATCCATCTGAAAAGACTTTGAGGTTGAAGTTGAAACCCTGTTATTGACTCTAGGTTACAGAAGTTACAGAAATAACAAAACACTTCAGCTTCCACAGTCAGTGCTGAAGAGTAAAAGTACATTTAATCAAGTATCGTAAGTACTCAAGTATGTACTTTAGTACAGTTTTAGTTTACAACTAAAAGATTAAAATGTTGACATAATTAATTGATTGATTAATTTATTGATTCAAAAGTATGTATGGATGTATAGTATTATATATTATAATAATGTAATTTACCTCTTTAACAACATTTTGTTCATAATAATTCTGGACTTTTACATAAATAATATTTGAAATCAAACTTCAAACTTTTATTTTTTAAATGAGGATTTTTCAATGACAGAATTGTTACTTTTAAGTAAAGGATCTTGGTGCTTACTCCACCACCTGGTTAAATTACACAAAAACAATCGTCTCAACCATCAACTGAGCAAAAACCCGATGAAGCCATGAGACATTAGAAAGGTCTGAGAAAAAAAATAGTAAAAATGCACTTGTCAAAAATGACCTTTGACCTTAGCTACTAAGTCATTTCTGATGAATTTTAATGTGTTTCATGAGCTTGAACTTGTCCGAATTCTCAAAGGGCGAAAATGGCTGCTGCTTAACGCTACAGTCAGTCCGTTGTCATGGCAGCAGCCATGTTGACATGAAGTAGTAGGTGAACACAGTGGTCACAACTTATTCTGATTAAAGTTCCAGTTAGGCTTTCCAATATGCAGCTTCCTCATCTGATTGGAACTTTAATTTGTGTCATTCTTTCTACTAGTTCATGTCAGCATGTAAAAGCTGAAGTTGTGGCTGGGCTGTTTTTATGATGCGGATAGATTTTATATTCTAATGATTTACTGATGCTCTCATCTCAACCCTTCATGAATTAATAATAGTATTGATCCGTTCTGTTGTTTGTCTCTTTGGCCCCGCCCACCCTGTATTCACAGGCTCTTATAGGGTCGTTGCACCATCGGGAGCTTCTGTCAAGTGCGCGGGAACCTCCAATATCTTGTCCGCCTAAAACTTTCAAAATAAAAGTGTTATTTACTAAAACTCCTGAACTGAGGCTTTTCAATAATAAACAGTGCTTAATGAAGGCTACAATAAATCACTAAATCACTGTCAGCAAATATGCACACATAAAAGTTGAAAACAAAGAAAAAACGAGTAATACAAGTAGAAAAAAGTAAATAAAAACCAAGATATTACGACAAAATGTTAGACAGTAAAAGTGATATTTATTATTGTATTGTTCCCTGTATACCTTTAACATTCTCATATTGTTTTATTTATTTATTTATTTATATATTATAAGGATCCTCTTTAAGCAACAAGCTACACTTCCTGTGGTTGTAGAATTGTAGAAAAATACGTAATAATTAATAAAAATAACATTAAGAATAATGAAAAATGGCAAATCCTAGGAAAATAAAGATAGTTTAACAATAAGCCAAACATTACTATACAACTAAAACAGGACAACATAGCATCACATGGCACAAGAATAGAAAAAATACATTATAATTTTATTATTATAGTGATGATAGATGTAAAAAAAAATACTAGTAATTAAACTAATTACTAATAAGAAATAATAATCAATACAGTCAGAGAATATAATTATTTTTGTTTATATCTTGTTTGTACGTTTTTTCAGACGTTTTTATAAAGCCGGGGATATATATTTTCGTAAAAGTATTAACAGTTCACATATTGCTAAATTGATGAATGAATGACCGTCTTATTGTTATCCTCGAACGCTTTCGCGCCTTTATTTTGAAGCTCGCGCCGACCCGTTGCCGGAAGCGCCGTGTCTTAAAACAAATGGCGGCTTGACGCGGCCGCTGCGGGGATGTTGACGCCGCAGCGGCCGCGTCTCCGGACTCGGACACCAGCAGCTGCTCCAACATGTTGTCAGCCGCAGCTTCTCTGTAACGTCGCCGTCGGTGGAGCCACAGACGCCAGATAAATGAATGGAGTTGCTTTTTGCCTGGTTGGAATCCCTCCTGACTCTGACTCTGAAGTAAGTCACTGTTCACCGCAAGTTTCCTTTATCCCGCTTCATTGTTTTTTGGGTAAATTTGTTAAAAGTGCATTGTATTTGCTGCCAGTGGAACTATTTAATTATTATTTATAGTTTTGCAAGAAATCATCAACAGTTAAAGATTCAGTACAGTAGTTTTTTTTCAGGTAGACAACGACATGAAGTTCATTAAAGCATCAAAGCTGCAACGATTTGTCAATGCATTGATTAGTTGCCAACTATTACATTAACTACCAACTATTTTTATATCTATTAGTGGATTTAAGTCTTTTTTTAAGAAGAAAAATATCCATGTTCTCTGGTGCCAGCTTCCCAAATCTGATTATTTTGTGATTTCTGTCGTTTTCTATAAAAAGTGAACTGATAATCTTTGGGTTGTGACAAAAAAACAAAAGAAAACATTTTAGGTTAAATCTTCAGCTTTGGGGAAACAGTGATTGAAATGTGTCACCATTTCAATTATTGATATATTAATCCACAATCAAAATAGTTATTAGTTGCATAACTATAAAGCACCAATAAACAGAGTGAGCAGGAAAAAAGCTAAGAGAATAAAGATATAGTACATGTACAAAGTTGATCTTGTTAAAATCCTTAAAATTACATTTCATCCGGCTTCCTCATTTAAATTCACAGAATCTGTAAATATAGCTAATATTTCCTACTCAGTTGAATATAGGAGCAGTATTGGCTTCAAAACAATTTTTGTGATGTCACAAATCACGCCTCTTAAAATCTGAGCTTTCAATGAGCTCGGGAAAAATGTTGATGCTTTCAGCAGACTGTTTGTTTGTTTTTCTTAAGAAATAACATGAAAATGTTGATAAAATCACAAGGATATACAGTAAATTCAGATTTCCATTGTAAAATAATATGAGAAATGTGTTAATACTACACTTAATATGATCTTAAAACAGTAGGCTAATGTAAATCAAATGTTTTATAATATTAGTATTTGTATGATAGTAGTGCAAGTACATTTTTTACTCATATTTATCTATAAAAAAAAAAGGCCCAAAATAAAATATTTCATGTTAAATTAAAGCTATGAACTATATTTTAATTATGATTAATGACAATTCTCATCAGATGGTTTCTGTTATTCTGCGGTGTATCAGTTTATTTCTATTTTTTGCCATGCAGATACATGTGCAAACAAACCGCTCATGCATCATTCACACTCTGCTCATGCAGCCGTCGTCTTACACAACTTTGAAACCGTAGAGACGCAGCAGCAGAAGCTGCAGGCTGCAAACTGTCCGACCACATCACGTTACCGAGGAACAAGTGATGACTTCAAGTGCACAGCGTCGACTGGAAGCAGACGGAGCGAACAACAGCATGTATGATACATCCATAATCATCCCAATAGGGAGCACGAGGCGTATCAAAACTCAGTCTGTGCATATTAACTACCAGAGATTAATCTATCGATTATTGAAATGATTCATCTATTAGTTGTTTGGTTTTAAAAATGATGTAAATGTTGATCACTGTTTTCCAAAGATTCAACCCAAAATGTCTTTTTTTTAACTAGACCAACAGTCCACAACCCAAAAATTATCACTTTACTATTATAGAAGACTAAAGAAACTAATCTAAAAGAAAATAATCAGATTGAGGAGCTGGAACCAGAGAATTTGGATATTTATCTTCTTAAAAAATGACTCAAATTCATTCATCAATCATTGAAAAGGTTGGAGACTAATATGATAGATGGCGGCTATTATGTTGTCTCCATGAGTGGAAAGAATCAGCAGCAGCATTATCAGTAGCAGCAGTGTTAGCAGCAATATTCAGGGCAGCAGCAATAACAGCAGTATCAAAACCTGCAGCATTAACAGTGGTATTAGCAGCAGCAGCAGTAACAGCAGCAGCAGAAATAATAGTTGTATTAGCAGTAGCAATAAAAGAAGCATCAGTATCAGGTACACTAACAGCAGTATTAGCAGCAACATTAAGAGCAGTATTAACAGCAGCAGCATCATTAACAGCAGCAGTGTTAGTGGCAGCACCAGTAACAACAGTATTACCAGCAGCAGCATCATTAACAGCAGCAGTGTTAGTGGCAGCAGCTGTAACGACAGTACAAACGGCAATATTAAAAGCATTATTAGCAGCAGTAACAGCAGCAGTGTTAGCAGCAGCAGCTGCAGTAACAGCATTATCAACAGCAGCCGCATCATCAATAACAGCAGCAGTGTTAGTAGTAACAGCAGTACAACAGTGATGTTAACAGCAATGTTAGCAGCATCATCATTAACAGCAGCAATGTTAGTAGCAGCAGCAGTAACAGCAGTATTGCCAGCAGCAGCAGTGTTAGCAACAGTAACAGCAGTACAAACAGCAATAATAAAAGCAGTATTAGCAGCAGTAACAGCAGCGGTGTTAGTAGCAGCAGCAGTAACAACATTATTAACAGCAGCAGCAGCATCAATACCAGCAGCAGTGTTAGCAGTAACAGCAGTACAACAGTGATATTAACAGCAATGTTAGCAGCATCATCATAAACAGCAGCAATGTTAGTAGCAGCAGCAGTAACAGCAGTGTTAGCAGCAGCAGCAGTGTTAGCATAACAGCAGTACAACAGCGATATTTACAGCAATGTTAGCAGCATCATCATTAACAGCAGCAATGTTAATAACAGCAGTATTAACAGCAGCAGCATCAATAACAGCAGCAGTGTTAGCAGCAGCATATTTCTGCTGTGACAGACCCCCCCGTGGTGGGGATGAGGTACGGGTGGGTGGGCAGGGAGACAATAAGAAATTGGGCTGGAATGCCTGTATTTCCATATGCAGCCCACATATACACAGTCAGTGACAGAAGGAACATTGTGGCCGTTATTCTCTCAGCGAACAAAAATTCATTCAGAAATGACTCAAGATTAAAAAAAAGAAAAATGGCAAACGGGCCGTTAACGATGGAGTTAAAGTTAGAAATGAATGTTAATGAATCTGCTGTCGACCCCAATGATGACATGTTTCCTTTGATCGCCGCCATCACACAGCACATTGTTCTTCGCTCGGAGCGTATGAGTTATTTTCACATCGTCCGCGGCTTATTACTCCGAGATTGAGTCACGGCCCAGTTAGCATCAGGGTCAGAGGTCATACAGCACAGAGGACGGTTCTCAACCACCGACTCTTGTACCCCGCATTTCTACAGGACTCTTTGTTAAACGTCCGTGTGTTTCACTGAGTGCGATTACACGGCAACACGGCTTTGCTAATTTTGTCCCGGCAGCCGTTTTTTTGTTGAGTTATTTTGGAAGTGGGATTATTGTTCACTGGCAAACTGTTTCTGGTCCAGTGAAATCACAGTGAGACTCAGTATGACAAGATAATTATATATTACAGGACAGTTCCTTTTGTCAGACGTTGCTTTTGGAACAATGCTTGATGATAGAACAGACGTCTCTAACTTTTTTCTGTCAGGCTCCACTTCGGAGGAACAAAGAAAGGTACTGACCCCTAGAAAGACTGCATCAAACTGGTTCATGTTGAATTCTCATTGAAATAGACTCATGATATGATGGAATGTCACGTGACATGACATCACCATGACATCACTTTCGGGTCAGTCATGATTTACTCGTGAAACCTTCCTTTTATTGATACACTTACAAATCCACTCCCTTTACACTTAAACTTTTATGCAAATTTTCCTGTTTTCATTTTCATCCAAGTATTTCTTTGCAACTTTTGAAATGTGGATGAGAAAAGAAAAGGTTGATGAAAATGCAACTACTGTTTACGGTACAACTTGAGACGTGATAAGGGATTTAAAAAACTTTAAAAGACACATTTTACATTGTTTCTGTACTAAAGGTTTTATAACTATCACACACTCATAGAAAACCCAGAAATGCTCACAGCCTGAATTTAGAAGCTTTAACATGTCACAACTCATTTGCACTTCCTTGATTTTGTGATGTCATTGAGTAGCTCTCTTCACCCTGTACATGGACCACCCACACCATGTGGAAATCAGCCAATCAGAAGAGAGGTCTGTGGATATTAATGTGAACAAAACGAGAACTGCAGAGAGATATTCTGAAAAACGATGCTGAGTTGAAAGGTTCTACTTTAAGCCAGAAAAGAACAGAATGTGTGTTTAGGAGGTGAAGTGGTGCAGCGGCTTCTGCTGTGATTCAGAAGCTGCACCCTTCATGAATTCACTCGCCTCTCCCTAAGTCAGATTCTGGATGTTCAGTGGAGCAGGCTCCTCTGGCCTTATATGTCCCGTATCAGGCCTCGGACGCAAGCTAAAGGCCGACGCGTTAACGCCTGGATTCACCTCACGAGGCAAAACAGCGGCGTACGCCTCTACAGCAGGTGCTGAGTTTTGAAAAAAAAGCCTGTTTTTCTGTTTTCAAGTTTTAATAATGCATGAAATACTCCCACATATGGACAACCATATGATGGAAAAAGCTGCAGAGCAGCTTACAGGGCTGATTGATCACTGGGTTACATTCAGGGAGGTGGAAGAATGACCAACATAATCAATACAGTTTCACTGATAGGAATTGATGTTCTGGCTATATACTCACACAAATATAGTTTCGTAGGTTTTAGGAAACTTGACTCAAACTGGAAGAAATGGAGCTGTGGCTCCAGTAATTTAAACGTTCAAGAGTCGTATAATGATTAATTTAACATTTGGCTCAAACAAACATGAAACTACTTGATAATACTTTTCCGTTTGGGCTTGTTGTCACTATTTTATTGTCGTTACCATTTCGTTGTCGCCTTCGGCAACAGGAGAATTGCTTTTTAAATGGAGAAAACTACAGGGAAAACATATAAATAAGTAATGAATGAAAGAGATTAGGAAAAGTAAAATATAAGTACAATACAAATGTCGTATTTCCATCATGTTTTCCATCGTTGCAGCTTGTTTTGATGCTATAAATGATGTCATCTTGTTACATTTACTTCTTCTACTGCAGAGGTTTAAGGGAGAATGTTGTTTATCGTGACTGAATAGTGGAGGATAACAAGCATCAAATCAAATCTCCTGCATTTGACTGACAACTTGTAAAAATACTTCAGAGGTTGGCCTCATTTCACTGATCTCTGTGTTTCATCTCAGCAGTGAAGATGTTTACTGAAGAGGAAGACGAAGAAAATCACTGAGTGACTAATTACATCCATGAAAATGTCTCTCATTGGTTCTGGTTTGTTTCATAAAACCTAAAATGCCTTTTTTTGTCCAAATCAACAGTCCAAAAACCAAAGATCATCCGTTTACTATCAGAAAAGACTAAAAAATCCACAAAATAATCAGATTTGAGAAGCTGGAGACCAGAGAATTTGGACAATTTCTTCTTAAGAATTACTCCGATCCATCGATTGATTGTCAGAAAGTTGGCGATAAATGTGATGGTTAATGTTTAATCATTTGACAGTTACAGCTTTGCTCTCTAAGTTTTTAGTGCCTTGTGTGTGTGTGTGTGTGTGTGTGTGTGTGTGTGTGTGTGTGTGTGTGTGTGTGTGTGTGTGTGTGTGTGTGTGTGTGTTGGGGGAGGGGCTGGTCACAGTGACAGGGAGCAAATTGCTGCAGATGGGGAACAGTCATTGTTGTGTTGTGGTGTTTTTTTTTGGTCTTGGGAATGAGACGTTTGGCTCCGTACTGTATGACGGCAAAGAGAGGGGGGCAGGCTGTGTGTGTGTGTGTGTGTGTGTGTGTGTGTGTGTGTGTCTCTGGGGGGTTAGGCTGAGACTTGCTGTGAAATATGTGACAATGGAGCTCTGTTAATCTGTCTGTGTGTGTGATAGAGGGAGAGGAGGGAGGGGGGAGACAGGAATGATGTGGGTTGATGCTGCGTGGGTCAAGGTTGACATGTTGGGCATGAGACGAGCACAGTTCCCACCTAAAACACAGGGGGAAGTTTGTGTGTGTGTGTGTGTGTGTGTCACTGGCACTGTGCATTCTCTCTATATGTAATCAATAGAAGTTCTTTCTCTCTCTCTCTCTTATACTTGACCTAAATTCATGTAGGAAAAGGTGTATGTGTGTGTGTGTGTGTGTGTGTGTGTGTGTGTGATTGTGTCTTTGCACACTGGACCATTTTTCTTCCAACAGGTGGGCTGCTCAGGAATGTGTCAATGAAAGAGTGTTTGGTGATTACACTGCAGCGATGTGTGTGTGTGTGTGTGTGTAGAAGTGGAGTAAAGTGCAACAGAGAGACTCGTGTTTGCTGAGCTGCAGTTGGACAGAAAAATCGATGGAACATGAGCAGATAAAAGGAGAGAAAGTGAAAGAGGAGCAGTGGAGCTCAGGAGGGTCAATCAACTGCTGCTGGAAGTGTGTGTGTGTGTGTGTGTGTGTGTGTGTGTGTGTGTGTGTGTGTCCCTGGGGGGTTACAGCCCATCTGGGCGTCCAGCTGCTGCTCTGCTCACTGAATCCTCACATCCTCACTAAGTTCATTTCCTGGGCAGAGCGGCTCCCTGCATAGTTAAAGCTGCACTACAGTAGGTATGGAACTGTAATTATGACCGTCTGTTTTGCAACAAAAAAAGTATCATGCAAATAATAATTTACGTTGAGAAAAAAAAAATCATTCTGTGCTCAGTGTTGAGTTGGAATCACATTTTTGTGAGTGAACCCAAAACAAATTAAACAACAATAATTAAATTCTGCTGTTGTGATGAAAAACAATTTTTACTTGGTGTATAAATCTTAATTTATCAAATAAATAATACATGTTTTCACAACCATACATATTTTATTTTTTTTAATTTATATACTTTAATGAAATGCGCTTCCATATATTGACAGCTTTGTGCAGCAATTATATCTGATCATGAATATCTGATTGTCAGTCTTGTCTTTACCTCTTGGTGACTAAGGAGGTAGATCACACTCTTATATAAATATATTAATATGGTAAATTACCATGCGAGGAGGGTAGAACCAACAGCTGCATGTTGCATCATGGTAAATGTATGCTCCAGTGTTTCCTGCCCTTACAGGAAGTCAGGATATCGCTGCCATTCTTTTGCTTTTCTTTTGTCTCCTGAGTAAAGTCCAGCTTCGCGCCTTTGCTGCCGGCCTGTGTGTACATAGCATGGCACAGCTTCCTTTCTGCTGTCCACCTTTTCCTACTGTTCTCTGTGGATTTTCCTGGGGGAACATTATGTAAGCTCAGAAGCGGAATCAGCAACTGACCATCGGACATTCACCTGCAGCAAGATTATATTCTAATAATGGCCGAGACTCCAATGTGTGTTGAAGGAACAATACGTAATAATGACCATGGGCCATATATAAAACATGTGATATTCTTCAGTCTAAATATTAGAGGAGGAAATATCGAAATCAAAAATCAGTCCAAGATTAGAGCTGAAGATATTAGTCAGATCTACAGTCATATGCTAATCGATTAATTTCCAACCGTTACAATGAACTATTTAAATAATCTTTTAATTGGAGTCATTTTTAAGAAGAAAATATCCAAATTTCTCTGGTTCCGGCTTCTTAAATTTGACCTTGATTGATTAATTGTTTCAATTAACCATAGATTAATTGGTCAGAATAGTCGTTATCTGCAGTATTGTCCTGATGTACACGTCTGTCTGAGCTGTGGTTAGTGTCTCCTCATAAAGCAGGAGGTTCAGTCATTTTCTTCAGTGTTGCTGTTGTTTCTTCAGAGTGTGTTTTGCTGTTGTTTCCTTCCTCTCCGATTAGTGAAGCGTTCTGAGTCTGTGTCGTCCCGTCTCCTCCGGCTCACACTGAGCTTCTGTGTTCCGTAGAACAAAGCTCGTACACATCTGCTGCTGCTGCTCCGTGATCGGTTCAGGTCCACGGTCTGATCGCCGTCCTCTGAGGGGCAATCGGCCAACTCAGCCGATCCCAGAGCGGCTCTGCTCAGACTCGTCAGGGACGGGGTCTTCAGAGGTCTGTGGTCCTGCGGCGTCCCGTGCCGAGTCGCTGAGACGTTCAGTGACTTCTTTTCCACTGACGTTGTTATGTCGAGTGGACGGAAAGTAACAAGATATGAGACCTGCTGCAAATTAGATCTCAGTCAATGAATTCATCAGGTGACCAACAGAAAATTATTTTGCACATGTTAAAGACAATTCTGGATTAAATAAAAAAAAAGTTCAAATAATCAGAATTCTGAGTCTATAATCTGAGATTAATGTTTAAGTTTTGACTTTTATCGAGAATGAATGACCCATTTTTGTTTTTTCCCCCCATAGGCTTTAATGCTCTTTTGAATTCCAGTGTAAAGATTTGCTGCTTAACTATTTTTTGGCAATTCATAGACTAAAAAAATGAGGAAGAAAATAATGCTCAGTAGGGACAGAACATGGATGTATTATAGACCTGCATACAGATCCACCTCTCAGCAGAATGCAGATTTTTTTCCCAGTGGTCACTCGTGGTTCTGCAACAAAAAATTTCACGTGACCGAAAACCATTTTTTTCCTATAGACAACAATAGTAAAAGAGAAACCTGTAAAACTGTTGACAATAAAATACTTTTGAATACTAATAAATATTGAGGTGGCAGGTATGTGCCAGGCAATCAACTTATATTGAAATGAATGGCAATTCATTCATTTTCTGGTCCAGTATCATGTTCTTATAATACGTCAATGGTACAGAATCATCACACGTTAACTCACAATGCAATGCCATCACAATTCTGCAATAATCAATATATTATGTACAGCACACTGTGATATGAGCCTAATTCATTTTTAATAATAATGCATTTGATTACTCACAGTATGACAGTACTTAAAACGAAATAAATACTAAGGCAAATAAATTGCTAAATGATTAACATAAAGTCTTCCTAAGGTTTTTTACTTGATTAAAAGTGTAATCCTCCAGTATAGAAACGCTCTATATAAGTCCAGGAACTATAAGTATTCATTATGCAAAATGTACAATGTTTATTGTTTGCAGATGTGCAGTGCTTAAAATGATTTTCACCACTTTTGGACTCGTATTTCTCCAAAGTGGCTTTAGCGTGACTATTTTGCGACTGATCAACTGAAAAGAAACTTTGAATAATCAATAGTATATATTGAATAATCAATATATACTGTTTACATGTCAAACTAGTAACAGTAGAGCTATGAAATAAAGTAGTGGAGTGGATGTATGACGTAGATTCAAATGGAAAGTAAAGTATCTCAAAACGTGTTCTTAACTACAGTAATTGGGTAAATATACTCAGTTAATTTACATCACTGAATACACTCTGTGTAAGTAAGTACACAAATGTTTGTACTGTATGTGTGAAGTTGAGTGGCTGTTATTCATGTTTTAATTCAAGTTAATTTTAGTTCAAATGAAAAAACACATTCAGAAAACATAAAAAAGAATTTACAGTTATTTTTAGCTCAGAACGATTTTCACAGTTGACTAAAAATAGGTCAATTAGTGTTTGTTGCTTCCCGCTGGAGCCAGAGACCTTGGCTCCTTCAGAACCAGGTCTGACCTGGTCCACACGGGCCAGGCAGCACGGCGCCTCGCTGCAGGAGAGCGGGTCGGTCGGTGGATCTGATCCACTGATCTGATCCTTTTCATCACAACACACCAGCTGCGTGTCACGTCACGGTTTCATTTCACCTCCACTCAGTCGTTGCTGCTTCATCTTCTGCCGTTAGAACCTGTTCAAATGTCGACTGTGAGTCAGTTAGAGGCTGAACGTCGCATAATAAACGTATTGTTCTGCATCTTTCAAGGATTACAACTGAAAACTCGATGAGTCCAGTGTTTTTTATTTTTCCTCCATCGGGCTGGTTGTGGCTCTTTGTGAAACTTTGCTGCCCACTGGTGGCTGAAAAGAGCCATGACCACAGGCTTCATCCCCTCTGTCTGTTCAATGAAATTCAACTCGTTTTATTGACATTTTATGACTAGTTGCTGTTTTCTTTTGTCACAGTCATGCTATGAAAACAGATGTAATGAACCTCATACACAATTTAACATTTGTAATGGTAAAGCTTGTCATATCCATGTTATTGATGAGGTAAAGTGTTAAACCATGTATTTATTATTTTATAATTGTATTGCATATTATTATTATTACATAACCTATTTGTAACAACTACTATCTAAGCATCAACCAAATAAATAATCAAACTGATAGACATGTCGGGAAATTGAAAACTAACAGAATAATAAAGAGAATAACACTATTAACAGGATCTCACAGTGAGAGATGAAATAGAATGAAATAGAATGTGTGAAATGAGCTGGAGAAGTGTGATTGTTATAGATAGTGGAGACGTTGTCCTCTGGGTGGACATTTGCCTATCATCAATACATAGAACTGTTTTCTCTGATCCTTGTCGTGAGAGGAAACTGATGATTTCAGAGCGAGGACGACAGGAAGCATAGTTGCTACTGTCCAAACACATTTAGTAATAATCATCTTAAGCTCCATTTTTTGATTTTGACTCTGAGTCATTAGCGTCTTCCTGCGATTTGTTGTCTGGTCTCGGTTTCTCAGATGTGATGTTTTATGTCTTTTTCTTTGTGGAACATGATAATGATAATCATATGTGAGGAGGATCCAGGAAAACTTTGCTTTAATTTAAGGGGCCGCGGAACTAAATAGATCAGGACCCGCTGATATAAACTATAATATCAATATGATAAGATACATAGACTCATCATAATCTAACCTTACATGTGAATTTTAATGTTTAAATAATTTCAAAATAGTTTCAAATCTTATTACCACATTTAAACTTTTTCTCTTTCTGTTCGTCTTTATCGGTTTTTTAAATCACGTTTTGCAGTTTTGTTCACTTCACTGTCGCCTCGGAGCCTTCACCCAATGTCCACAGGGATTATCTCTGTGTGTGTGTGTGTGTGTGTGTGTGTGTGTGTGTGTGTGTGTGTGTGTGTGTGTGTGTGTGTGTGTGTGTGTGTGTGTGTGTGTGTGTGTGTGTGTGTGTGTGTGTGTGTGTGTGTGTGTGTGTGTGTGTGTGTGTGTGTGTGCTCGTCCACTCGTGTGTTTCCTCCTCTCTGGGTTCGACTGATGCTGCCTGACAGTTCTTTATTTACCTTCGTTCCCTCTTCCCACTCGTGCTCCTTATTCTTCCTAAACTGAAAAACTCCTCGCTCGACCTCGACGGCAGAAGAACATTTCGAAGTTTTGCAGCTTATGTAACCCGAAGTGGGCGAGTTTGGTTTAGAGCAGGATCACATGCGCGCACCTATTGTGTGTTTATTTCCTTTACGCTTAAAAAAAAAACACGCTGTGAGACAAGTGTTTTCCTTTTTCATTGGAACAGTTTGTTCACTGGCATCATGTGATGGAATTTAAAGTGGGAGCGAGGTTCTCAGGTGCAGTTTTAAGGAAAATTCCAGAACATGTTATCATATTCTCATTGTTATATTATTATTTTTGGTGATTTGGAAATAGCTTTAGTTTGTCTCTGTTAACCATGTTCCCTTCTCCCTAATGAAGAGCTGAAAACTGATCTTAATGATATTACACCAGTTATACCCTCATAATTACCTCATAATCATTATTTATTAGTCGCTGTTGATTATTTTCTTGATTAACTGATTTATTGTCTGTAAATGTTTTCTTAAATCCAAGAAGATATTGTCCAGAATTTTAGCTTTTTACATAATAAGAAGTGACCAAAATGATCTAAAAAATTGCACTGCCAAAAAAAAATCAAATGTTAACAAGTGGAAATATCCTATTTTTTTGGGACAATTTGTCCAATTAGCTGTGGTGTAATGTATATTTAACAATTTAAAATATGTGGTTTTGTAAATGAATCCGATACGGAGTAGATTTACCTTGAAATATCTTTTCCATTGGCAAATAATTTAGCTTATTTTCAAGTTGTTTTTCTTGTTTATGGTCAATTTGGCCTTGTTTTCTTGAAATTAAATTAAATTATTTGCCTATTTATCCTCATGATTTCATCACTTTTAAAAAAAAATCTCAAACTCTTTCTAAAAGCTAAAATAAGCTCAATGAAATTAGATGATTCAGTATAATTCCAGCCAATATCAGACTTATTGTGCTGCATACAATATATATATATATATATTCCCCTGATAGGATTCTATTTTTTGCAGTGTAGAGCTGTACTGTCTTCTGCAAAATTTATCTCTGGTTTCATTAATCCATCATGGTCGCCTATAAACATATTAACAACAAGTCAGATTGAACCATGAAGTTAATGTTTGTGAATCAGCTGGTGAACCAACATATACTGAAAATCAATAGAAAGATCAACCCTGGAGGATCTGACATTATGCCTCTATGATTCAGATACATCAAGGAATGAGGGAGATGAGGCGAGATATTTAAAATACCGAACTGTCCCTTTAAATGACTGGACACATTGTGGATTTTGTCTCCATCGCTGACGTTAAAGCCCATTTGAAGCATGTTTTAACATCAGGAATGATCACAGGGCGCAAAACCTGGCTGTTTTTTCAAGGCCCGAACTGTGTCTGTGAATTAGCCGCAGTCACTGGACCAATTCACCCCCCAAATCCTTTTGAAAACGCGTTTTTGGCCCTCTGAAAACAGAACAATGTGGGATCCTCGTTCTTCTCCAGATACGGGCGGGGAACTCGCCTCGCACGGAGAATCAGGGCAGAACAGACGCAGATTCTCCTCTGAGTCACTCATCACATCATGTTATTTCTGCTTCGGCGGGACTCCTCCATGGTTTATGGAATAAAGCGTTTCTCTCATACAGCTTTTTCCCCCCCTAAAACCAACAGTTCACATTTTGTCCTGTAAAAAAGTTCCAGCAGAACTTCAGCTGCAGGCTCCGGATCACAGCGGCGGTACAGGAGCGGAGGACGGAGGCCGCTGTTGGCGTTGGAGGGCTGATGTTTGTGTGGACGTCAGCCCCTTTCAGCGTCTCCATGTCCCACTTCTCCCTCTTTATCTCCATTCTCGCTTGCCGCCGCTCGGACGCTCTCAGGTGTCAGCGAGGAGCGTCAGCGAGGGGCTGACAGCTCCGCTGAGGACAGGGACGCACACTCACGCCGCGTCACACGTCTCGGAAGGCTTTTCACTCTCATACTCACAAACTGACACATGCTCATTTACTGCTCATTCAACTTAAACATTTAAAACTAACTTCATTCGTGAAATGACAGATTTTGATTTTCTGTACGAGCTCTTAAGGGGCTACGAAATAAGAGTTACCTGGCTAGGGTTTGAGGCATGTGCTCTAAATGAAGCCTTTCATGCCCCAAAAGTCACTAAAGTTTACCCACAAGTCACAGCTGAATCATCAACATCATAAATAAATCAAATATCTAATGGTTCGCGTTAGCGGTCGAGGCTAAATGTTTCTGTAACCACATGGGGAAAAAAATGTGCCCCTTAGCCTTAGATTGACATAGATTAATGAAATTCAACTGCACATGTTCAACATATCAAGACGCATCAAAAAGGCTCTTATGTGATGTGTGAGCTTCAATATATACCTGATACCTGATGATGAATAAATAGTTTAGCGTTGCTGGTTGCTTATTTTTCATAATGAACTTGTGGTCAAAGTAACTTGGAACACTTTCTACGGCCGTATCCATGTTGGATCTACAATTTTCAACAAATTTGTTTCTGTGTTTCGTCATCGTCGTGCTGCGCCCTCCTCCCGTTCTGTGATTGGTTCCCCTAGATGAGGAGAAAACTGGGTCCTTGGTGTCCAGACTGAATATCGCAGTGCAGTGAAGGACGGGAACACCCAGGCTAAGAAAATACAAAGTTAATCCAGTGGCTAGATCTGGCCCCCATGCCACGTGTTTGACACTCCCCGGTCTGTAAGATGTCGTGCGACATACTTATGACATACTTATGACATACTTATCACGAAACAAACCAGTTGTTGCGTTCGATCGCCGAGTCTAAATGTGTCGACTGATCGACTAATTGTTCCACCGGTTCACACTCAGTTTGTCCGACAAACGGCGGAGGCAGCGGCCAGGTTCTGAGTCTAAAAGGAGGAGACAGCAGAGAGAGAGAGAGAGACTCTGACCAATGGTTGCACAGTGAAGCTAAAGGATGAGAGGAATGTGACAGAGGGAGAGAGAGAGGGAGTGTGGGGATGTCAGCAAATAGACCCAGGGGAGAGCGAGAGGATGGGAAGAGAGAGAGAGAGGGGGGAAGCATGGCAGGTCGAGAGGAGGAGAGGAGGACTATACTTAGACGGCAATAAAGACGGAGACATCGGCCAACGCTGCGCTGTAGAGATTCACCCCGGACGCACGCAGCAGAGTTAGCGGCGGCAGCAGCAGCAGCAGCAGCGTGGGATTGTTTCCAGCTCCACAACAAACTGCCGTCTCAGCTGAAACCGGCAGAATCCAACACGTCCCGGGATGGAGTCGCCTCCCGATTTCCAGAAACGGGCGCTGAATTGAAGCCGATCGTACACACATACTCAAACTACCACTTGTGTTTTTTTTCATGTTGACAACTCAGAGAGTCTGAGAGGACGGATGCTGTCAATGAATCCTGGACTGATGCTATCCCAGTATCCCACAGTCACAAGTTACGCATGGATGCGATTAGAGCCAAAGAATTTGTCGTCTGTGGTCTGGACTAAATGAAAGATGGGAGGTCGAGATTTATCGAACAGCTGTTCCGATCACATGAATTTGCCCTAAATTCAATTGACAAGGACTCGGTGGGACCCAGATTGGTTAAAGAAAGGAGGAAAAAAAAAAATGAGGACTAGCTCAAGACAACATGACAGAAAACGGGATGAGATTTGCGCGCCGCTGTTGGCTCTGGACCGGATCGACGCGGTTTGACCCGTTATCTCTGCGACCCAAACCCGGCCCAACAGGCCCGGAGGAAAACATGAAAGAACAGAAGCCAAATCTGAGGATTACAAACGTCAGGGATCCCCGCGCGGCGCTCGCAGAGTAGTCGCGTCGTCACGTGCTTTTTCCCGCTCTTTCCCCCTCCCCCCCCATTTGTTCCTCTGGCCGCTCGCGGCCGCCATGGGCCGAGCGGAGGTCGGAGGCGCCGGGACGTGGTAGCCGCGGGTGTCCGGCAGCCGAGCAGGACCGTGTGCTATGCTGAGGGCGCCGGGCGTCGCGCCAGCTCCGTCGGGCCACGAGTGGCGTTTCCACTGCTCCGTCGGCGTCGACTGCAGCGACGCCGAGCCGCGCTGCATCTGGCTGGCGGAGCTGCGGGGCGTTTCGCCTCGGCCCTCGCCCCGGCCCACCCCCATCACCTCGCCGAGGAGGCGCGCATCCCGCAGGGTCATACAGCGCTACCGCTTCTGTTGGGTAAGAGCGGCCAATCGAATCAGAGAGCTGCGGCGATTAGTCGACTACATGGCGACTCAACAACTACTTAGATAATTGGTTACTTGATTTGAATCATTTTTAAGGAGTAAATGTACAAATTCTCTGCCTTCCCAATCTCAAATCTGATTATTTTAGATTTCAAAAACCTAAACCTAGATGTCTTTTATAACATTAAACTGAGCTTGATTAACTCATTGTGTTGTGGACTGTTGGTTTAGAAAAAAAACTTTTCAGGCTATTTTCTTTAGTAGACCATGATCGATATTTTACAATACTTAATGAAACCAACTATTTTTTATTTTTAGAACAAAATGACTAAATTCTGTGGTTCCAGTTTTTCAAATCAAGACATTTTAAGTTGAATCTTCAGCTTTGGGACCCAACATTTTACACCATTTTATGACCCTAACTTATCAATGAATTCTTTTTGGCTCTGGGTAATACACTATGTTACTATGAACAACTTAATCATTTTAGTAATTGATAGATTAATAGACTACCAGAATAGTGGTTAGTTTCAGTGCCAAATCATTTTTTTTGCAAAAAAACAAAAAAAAAGTCTTAAACCCAACAGATGCAGATTGGTAGTTTTGTTGAACAGGTCGATGACGAGAAGTTCAGGGTCTGCTGCTGGTACAGAAAGTGACGACAGCGACTGTGAAGGCCATAATCGAGTTGATGTGCGACGGCCGTGTTGTTCTCCATTTGTTTTTTAGGCATGTAATTGAATTTTCCGTGCATTTGTGCGTCTAATCATAGTCACCGAACTTTCATTGGAAACATCTGACCACACAGAGCTTGTTAGTTAGTGGAAACCATCAGGTCGGAGAAACGCCGTCTTGATGCTGCCTTTTTAAAACTAAAATATGGACAAAATGATGGATTTTTGATGATGCGGATGACGGAATCGAAGCATGTCATGTCTCTGGCTGTCGACAGCGTCACTGTGTCGGATCAGGAACTGTAAAGTCATATTTAATTTGCTGTTTCTGCTGACTAGAGCTGATCAGCTTTGGACCTGGTAAATACAGAGGAGAACTCCTGGAAAAAAAGTGAGTAGCTGCTGGAAGTGGTGTTGAAGGCCAGTGGGAGATTTTTCCTGCAAACAAACCCCGTAGTTTACCAAACATTTCAGTCTCCGACCCCGAGAATAACGACGCCAGAGACTCACGCAACGACGAAGGTTTGTGTCTAACTTTGGTTTTAAACGTTTTTTTTTTTCTCTCCCATAAATAGCTTTACTTCAACATGTTTACTTTACTGAAGATGCATTTGCTGACTTTCAAATTAAAGTGTGCTTTTTTTTCTTTAGATTCTTACCTTTAATACTTGGATTTGAAACCAAAACTCATTTAAAACTAACATCTT
Organism: Eupleurogrammus muticus; assembly: GCA_036785175.1. NCBI lineage: Eukaryota > Metazoa > Chordata > Actinopteri > Scombriformes > Trichiuridae > Eupleurogrammus > Eupleurogrammus muticus. The sequence goes on along the minus strand of JAYKQN010000015.1, from coordinate 9,408,562 downwards.
CTTCTACTGCTGCTGCTAAACAAGCCAAGTGTTAACTGGTGACGAAACAGAAAAGTTCTGAAGCTTCTTGTTGGCAAAACAGTTTAACATTTTACATACTGTTGATTTAACATTAAATTTGAGATTATTTTAAAATAATTTAGCTTTTCAGCACATCAACCATGGACGTGTGCAACTAAAAGTCCCCAGCTGAAACATCAGCTGCAGCTTTATCAGCTCCTGACTAAAAACCAATTAAAAACTTATCTGAATTAAGACTCATCGTGATTCGAGTTATATTTGGTCTCCACTAGCTCCGTAGAAGCGTATCCACATTGTAAGGACATTGTTACCTCCTTACTAACGAATAATCCAATTGATGACTCTTCATCAGAACAACTTGTTGTGAAGAACATTTATTTCCTTCAAACACAACTTACAAAAGGAGAAAAAGACTTTTTATCTGTTGCAAGCAACAAATGCATATCTGATCATTTCATGGAGACTTCAAAATAAAAGCATTTCATTTGCAACTGGAACCTAAAATAGTTTAGATTTGCCTTCACTCTTTCTGTTAATAAGTAATCGTATCAAGTGTTAAGAAATAATAGATTGTATATATAATAATAATAATATATCATAAATATTTGATTACTTAACTCTTTGGGAGAAGTGACTGGTTACTTCTGTGTCTGTGAGTTTAATCCGTGACATGTGAGAATCATGCAGCCTGAAGATGCAGGTGTTTGTGTGTTTCTCCTTTTTCTTTGGTATCAATCCCGCTCTGAGCAGCTCTGGCTCTTCGTCCTTTTATATACACGGCGTATCTAAAAACAGCCGTGACTCCGGGCTCCTCGTCCCCTGTCTGATCTGATCGCTGTGGACAGGTGGACCTCCTTCCGGGAGGCTCCCGCCGCCATCTTGCTTTTAACCTTTCCTGTCGAGGAGAGGCAGCGTTGTGGTGGGTCAGCTTCAGGCGGCGGAGGAAGGTTAGAGAAGCGTTGGTTCAACGCCCTGGGCCGGCTAAATCAGGCTGGAAAGAGAGGGGGCATCAACCCTCATCAGGTTAATGAGGGTTAAACTTAACCTCAGCAGGATAAAAAAAACACGGTTTTCAGGTTGATCCATTAATCATCTACAGTTTGGAGGATGTTTGAGCGGGTGCTGATTGAATCGTTAGTGTGTGGCTCCTGTAGGTTGTATAACACAGCACTATGAGACGAAAACTGCTGCACACACACACACACACACACACACACACACACATATCCACAAGGCTTTATATAAAATGCGTGTGCATTTGTGTGTGGTTGTGATTTTTACCTCCTGTACATGTATACATCAAGAATCACACTGCTGGTTGGTAGAGTGAGTGACTCATCCTCTAGTATACTGTGTGTGTGTGTGTGTGTGTGTGTGTGCATGTGTGTGTGCGCGTGTGTCAGTTTGCATCCTGTGATGTGTGTATTCAGGGGGGACGAGTGTCTTTTTGCATTGTCTCTCTCTCTCTCAGTTCAGCTCGCTGCTTAGGTCTGAATGTCCCTTATTATTAGCGCTGCAATTAACAACTATTCTGACAGTGGATTGAGCTGTCAATCATTGAAACTATTAATTGATTTGTTTTTGATTTGTGTAAATGATGTTAAAATTCATTCACTGTTCATTCCACAACCCTACGATCATTCGTTTACTATTATATAAGACTCAAAAAATATTCTGATTTGAGAAGCTGGGACCAGGAAATGTTCACATTTTCTTCCTAAACATGACTCAAATCGATTCATTGATTGATTGATCAAAATAGTTGGTGACTAATGTAATAGTTGGCAACTAATCGAATAATATTTGCAGCTTTACTTCTAAAACTAAACTGGATGAAAGGATTAGTTGAGTGAATGAGTGACTGCCCTACGTTGGATGTTTTTGAGGGAGACAACAGGCTCTTTTGTCCTGAAGCAGCCGTGGTCGGGATCAGGTGAGGACTGGGACCAGGGGTCAGAGGGGAGAAAAAAAATAAAGTCATTAGAGGTAGAATGTAGCGCATCTCTAATCACAGCTGGAATCGATCGTGTTTACTCATGTTCCTAATGAGCAGTGGAGCCGGAACATTTAATGAAGTTTGACCAGTGTGACCAACGGCTCTGCTGTAAAAACAGAACCGTCTGTTTGATCACGTCTCCTGCTCGGAAACGTCCTACTTCTTACTTCTTTTTAATGATGTTTTTATTGAAGCAAAAAAGCCTTTCTTTTCCGAAACAAGTAAGATAAACCAATAAACCTCCCTCATTTACAATGAATGACTAGAAAGAATAACTATAATACAGTCAGTTTTTACATCAGATAATAACCTAAAGCCAGAAAAGAGCTCAGCTCAGCGTCTGTATTTGTCTTCAGCTAAATTGTAGGACGTTAAACTCATTGATCCATCAACTCATTGATCCAATGCTTCTGAAGGCCAAACTCTACATTTACAGTTTTACATGATTCACATATTTGACCAAATGAAGAATGAAAATGTTTTTTTTTTGTTTTTTTTTATGGTCACATTCCTCCTGCTTATTGAACTTAATCACTTTGCTCACATGATCGTTTGATTTATTTGCCTGTTTTCTGTTTTACTTTTTTTTTCTTTTTTTTCCAACATGTTCAGTAAACTGAGCTGAGACTCATAAAGTGATCACATTTTTGTATCCAGATTCTCAGGTCAGTTGAAAATTCGATTATCTTAATGTTACGAGACAAAACTGTGTCTGAGGCATCGTCAGTAACATTTTTTTCCCTTTTTTTTTTTAAACCGTTAAAGGTGGAATATGTAAAATGAGCAGAATACTGACTATAATAATCTTTATATGTATCTGGCAACTCACTGCCACGTGTAACCATAGAGTCATTGTAAAACCCTCACTACATATAACTTTTCTCTGCCCCTCTAAACACTCTGTGGATGCTTTATTTATTTTTTCAAATATACTTTCTAATAACAATTCTTCACATTTAACCTTAATGTGTTTAAATTAACACCTCAAACCAACTTCATTCAGAAAATAATTGTGATGATAATAAATAATAAATAATTAATTAATCATTAATCATTTATAGCTACACAGGAAGGGTCAGACATATTCATATGGTTTATTTGTATTTGTCTCATAATCTTGGAGAATATAAACCAAAAAAATGTTTTCCCCAAAATTAAGGGGAAAAAATATCTTTTATTATTACCATTAAAACAAACTGATGTGCAGTGAGGTGTGTTTCACTGTGTTTTCATTGACAAACAAAGCCTTAAAATCAGCTGTCAGGACTTTCACTGTCAAGTTGTGATGTCACAACCAGACCCTCCCCACATTCAAAGGCTTGAGAGGATTTTTGGTTCTTAAAACCATAAAATTGTATAGGAGATGGGACCTTTAAAGTTAAGGTGAGTTCACAGTTATATTAAGGTTATAGTTGCTGCTTTAAAGGTAAAATAGTCCAACGTATGTAAAGTAGATCTTTATTCTGTACTTTTACTCATGTTGGATTTGGCTCTGAAACAAGTCGACGCCACAAACTTCCACTGAAATCCAACGGGAAACATGAATCTCCGCAGACGGGCATCGATGATCTAAACTGATTGGCTTCCCTCTCTGGAAAGTGTGTGTTTCCTCTCTGGCTGCTTCAGACTATTCTTAGAGGCGGCGGGCTCCCCGAATCATGCTACGAAGGGCCCGGCCATCCACTTCCTGTCTCAAGAAACAGACTTCCTGTTGTTTTCATAACTGGGTTTGGCGTTTGTGTGTGTGTGTTTTTATATTGATGGTGTGTTTGCTGTTGAACACCTAATGTCTTTCTGAGGATCATTTTTGCCTTTTTTATTGCCTGTGACAGATTAGATGTTGGTTGGAACTTTTTTTGGACTTTGAATCATCCAATCAAAATCAAGCTTTTAGTCTTCATCAGCTTTCACACTGGTTAACACAGGTCAAAGGGCTTCGAGTCCATGATAAAGTGTCTAGATCATAAAAACTACTTGTAATGTTTGAGAACGAAATAAAAAGGTATTATTATTAAATGTATTAAAAAAAACATTAAACTAGAAGATAATTAGCTGATAAATTAATATAATAGATTTAAATGCTATAATAACAATATAGGTAATAATAAAAATGAAACAGAGCCAAATGAAATTGAAGATGAGGATAAAATTATAATAATAAAACACACTTAAACTCATAAACGAGTTAAATCTACAAGAGCTCTCTGATTGGCTTCTTCTCCACGGGGAGAACAGCTGAGGATTCTGGGTAATGTTATGGTTTTTCTCTGGCGTCCAAACAGAAAGTCAGAGGTCGTTTCTCTCCTCCCGGGTTTCTCCGTGTGGCTCATGGAGGATTGTTGCGAGGAACCAGAACCTTCGGTGGATGTTTATGGTCCAACTCTTTCCCTTTGTCTATTGTTCATATGATTTTCCAGATCTGCGTTTATGAGCCCTAATAAGTTCCTGTTGTTTTGACTCTATATTAATAGACGCTTTATATTTTTAACTTTGCCATTGTTGGCGCGGGGTAATAAATGTGATAATAGGTGAGTCTGTTGGGAAAATAGAGACGGGAAGTCTGAGACATTCCTGGCATTGGTGGAATTCTGTCCTGGCCAGCCAAGCACACACACACACACACATCTCGTAAATGAATATTAGTTTGGAGACACCTGAACATGGCGGGATGCTGGGTTAACTCAGTAAAGTCCACCATGTGTCTAACAGCAGGAACCAGAACGCTGGCGCTGGCTGATCCAAACGTTTTTTCTCCTCTGCAGGCTAAAGGGCGGAGAGATGGCATGGTGTCGTCCAATGAGAACCGGCGCCGGCCGCTGTCGTCGGGTGAGGTGGAGGGCGTGTCGTGGCAGGGCCCGAGGACCATCTTCCTCCAGAAGAACTCGCAGGGCTTCGGCTTCACCCTGCGACACTTCATCGTTTACCCGCCAGAGTCCTCGCTGCACAGCCTCAAGGTAACAAACAGGAGTTGGTTTATTAACGCTCACATACACAGGATGAAGTGGTAAAACTAAAACAAGTTAAACAAGAAGGAAAACTACTAGTTAAATACATGAGGTAGAAGTAAAAGAGGTTTAATACAAGAGTTAATCCTGCAAGACTTAAAACTACCAGAGTTAAACACAAAACTACAATAGTTGAAAATATAAGAGGTAAAACTAAAATAGTTAAAACTACAAGAGATAAAACTAAAAAAAAGGTTTAATACAAGAATTAACACAAATTCTGACTAAAAACTCCAAACACAAGAGGTAAAACTACAAGAGTTGAAACCACAAGAGGTAAAACTGTTTCATGTGTTTTTTCTTGACTTTGGTTAGTTTATTGAATATTATCTATTGAATAAAAACATTATAAAAGTAAAAGAAATATGAAATATAGCATTATAGTTGTCTAAGAAAATAACCTTACATAAACCATAATAAAATGAAATACTTTTACTCAATATTTGATTTATTCTGCCAAAAAACAATATATTTTCACATGGTGAGATGTGATGAATGCGGGTCAGTGAGGCTGCAGACATCGGTCCTCAGGCCTGGGACAGGAGGGGTGCAGAGCGCCCCCCTGTGGTTGTCAGCTGCTCTGACACCTGCTGTGTTTCTCCCACAGGATGAAGAGAATGGAAACGCAACGGGAAAAGGTGAGTGTTCCATATTCCTGCCGATGCATCAGGAATTCAGGAATTTAGGTGAGAGAATCGGTCGGTGAAGCAGAAATGCTCAAGGTTGTGTGTGTGTGTGTGTGTGTGTGTGTGTGTGTGTGTGTGTGTGTTTAAGGTTGTCCGCGCTCTCGTTTGGAGCCGATGGACACCATCTTTGTGAAGAGCGTCAAAGAACACGGCCCTGCACAGCAGGCTGGACTCTGCACAGGTAAAACATCTCCTTTCTTTTCTATTTCTTTCATTCTTTTACTCTAATGTGTATTTAAATATTTAATTTACTTATAGTTACAATTATAATATTTAAAATCTTTATTGTATGTAGTATTTTAATTAAAGTTTTTTTCTTTTTAATAAATTTACCGTCTTACTACTGCTATTTTTTGTCTAACTTTCAATTATTTAATTATTATTACTACTACTATTATTGATGTTATATCTTTTTAGATTGAATGCATTTTATTGGGATTAATGCCCATTTTAAATTTAAACAGAAAACATGATATCAATATGAAAACACACACTAACACACGCACACACACGATGAGGTTAATCAATGTGATCTGATTATATCTAAACCCGCTGACCTGGTTAAAATTTGCAGGGACAGGACGTCCAACATTCATGCTTAACAAATATAAAACTAATAATTTTCGGACAGTTTAAGTGAAGAGACGAGTTTGTTTGTGCTTCAGGGGATCGGCTGGTGAAAGTAAACAAGGAGAGCATTCTGGGAAAAACCTACTCTCAGGTGATCGCACTCATCCAAAACAGGTGAGCGACTCGTGCTCCTAAACGTCACGTCATGTTGGCAGCAGATCATCTGCGGGTTTATTGATCAGGTTCCTGTGTTTCCATCTGTTTTTCTTTACAGTGAAAACATTCTAGAACTCGCTATTATGCCAAAAGATGAGGATGTGTTGCAGTTGGTAAGTGTGAGTATTGCCTCTCTTCTTTTTTCTCCTCTTTCCCTATTTTCACCCTGTGAAGACACAAATAGCTAGGGCTGATAGCTAGGACTGTGCTTCTACTATAATTCATACAGCTAAAAATGACTATTAGGTTTAGAAATGGGGCGTCATTTGAGTTTAGAGCAGGAAACTCGTCCTTCTAGGGGGGTCTGGGCCGCTCCAGGAAGAAAAACTTGAGCATTTCTAAATTTAAATGCAGCAATCCTGTGCAGTGAGTAAAATTAATTTACTATTTATGCATAATATCTATCTACAGATCAAGCTGCAAAAAAATCACATCTGTGTTCTAATTGTACCTTAATGGGACATTTTCCAAGTGTAAGTGGACAACTATTCTTTAGGCAAATGTGTTTTTATGATTATTAACAATGATATACTATATGAACGCATATAGTCCCAATAATAACGTAAAACCTCAATTATTCCTATAAAATGTTTTTAAAATAATTAATTAAAACAGTAAATTAAAAGTGTGTTTACATGGTGAAGGAGTGGTGAATGCTGGACACAAATGACGCCTCTGAGCAGGTTATATATATAATAAGTGTAATAAAGCAGCTGAGGTTATTTGCATGTTGCTCCTCCCTCCACCTGCTCCTTTCATCTTTGCTCTTTTTTCCGTCTCCGCCATGTTTAACGTTGCTCCGCCTCCTGTTTCCAGGCGTACTCCCAGGACGCCTACCTGAAAGGCAACGAGCCGTATTCAGGCGAGGCCCAGAACCTCCCTGAACCGCCGCAGCTCTGTTACTCCTCCTTTAAGCCAGGCGCCGCCGCTTCTGCGACGCCGCCCGGCCACGGCCTCCACGGCCCGCTGGACAACTGGCAGTGCCGGCCCGGCCACGCCCCCTTGCCGCTTGACAACCGCCCCGCCGCCACCCCCGCCGCTCCCTCCGGCTGGTCCGGGGTCCCCGAGGAGGCGGGCGGCCACTTCGTCCCACCGGGGCGGCACCGGAACCGCTCATCCTCAGCCGTCAGCGCGCTGGACTTTCACTTTGCCAACCACAACGCCGCCATCGCCTCAGCGACCCTGCCCACGTCGCGGAAGGGCAGCCTGCCGGCCACCGCCCGCGCTCACTCCGACGCCCTGTGCCACCAGGCGCTGTCGGACTGGTACTACAGCCAGGCCGAGGTCACGGAGCGCATTTCCCCCCGCCATCGTAGCATCTCCCAGGACCGGCTAGCGGATCCGGGTCTGGGGCTCGGCCCCGGAACGGCGCCCGTCGCCGTGGTGGAGCAGCGTCGGAGAGAGACTTTGCTGCACCACCACCACCAGGCGGCGGCTGCCTCCTCCCATGATTCCTACTGGCTGGGGGGCTGGGGCGGTGTGTCGGGCCCGGGGAGCAGGTCCTGCTCAGAGAGCCTGTTGGCGGCCTACGCCGAGTACGAGCACAACTACGGGCGCTCTGTGGAGACGCTGGCGCAGGCCTCCGCTCTGGTGCCGCCGCCACGCCCCGACCAGGCTTCACAAAGCCCCCAAATGGCAAAGTTCAGCGAGCAGAAGGACCAGAAGGCCTCAATGGGGCATCAGCAGCCGACCGCAGAAGGATCCGTAGCCACGGCGGCGGCGCTGGCGGCGGCGGGCCGGCAGCCCGGGCAGCAGGTGGCCGAGCCGCAGACGAGGCGGGTCAAAGAGGACGAGCCGCTCGGCTACAAGAGCTACAGCTGTTCCTTCTCCCACAAGGCGGGGCACGCCCTGCAGTCAGCGCAGACCTTCAGGGACCCGGGCTACGGCTGGGGTTCTGGCAGCGATGGAGGGGCACCGCCCCGCCCCCCGTCCACCCCCGCCCTGTCCGCGCAGGAGGAGGAGCGAGCCCGGTACGGCGAGGACAGGGAGGCCGTCCCCCCGGTCGCCCTGAACCAGGAGGTGGTCCTGAGGCAGAAGCCGCCACCAGGCCGCCGGACCCCGGTCCAGGTCCTGAGGCAGCCCCACTACAACACACCGGCGGAGTCCCCCGAGCCCCCCGGCCTCACGCCTTCGCCCGGGACCCCGTCTCCGGTCTCTGGGGGGGCAGGCCCTGTCCGCAGGGCCAACGGTAGCCTGGCTCAGCACGCATACGACTCCCTGTCCTCCATCCCCTTCATAGGTTAGTTACCAGTCTGCAGGGGTCCAGCAGCCGACCTCAAAGATCCTGATCCTGCAGCAGAGCTTTTTAAACTCAGTTTTGGTTCATATCGGTTGCTGCAGCTCTTCAGGCTTTTCCCTTCTTTTCTGTGTCCATAACAGCAAAAGTTTGGACGTTTTCTCTGTTTTTGTGTATCTATACGTTCTTCAGTCCATGTTTAATATTGTGTTGATGTGTGTTGCTGTCACAGTTAAACATGTTGTGTTTGTACCTTCACGGTGACTGTGCTGCTGTAAACAGGCAGCATCAGCTGGAGTTTCAGTCCTGGAAACAGTCCTTAGAAAGGTCGGAGGCAGAAATAATCTCAGAGGTTCGGTCACTTGAGTCACATAATTAAACTCATTCCTAACTTTTAACTCAAGCTCAGTGACTTTATAGCTACAGAAAAAAATGTTTTAAAAGCTACAAGCCCAAAACTGTGAATATGAATTTTACATTTTAAAGCAACCTTAACTACAACATTAATCACCAACTTATACAACGCAGCAACATAATAATGATCCTGGATCAGCTCGGCCTCAGATTGACATGTTAACAGCTGAAACTCCAACTGGCTTGTTGTTGTTTTTTTGTCTCGTCGTGTTTAATCGCTCGTCTCTCACCTCTCCCGGTTGCCGTGGCGATGGCGTTACAGACGAGCCCTCCAGTCCTAACTCTGACCTGCAGGCCTGCTATGTCCCCGCCTGCTCTGTGGTGTCCGCGTCCTCCACTGTGGCCTCCCTCACCTGTCTGTCCCCCACCCTGTCCTCCGTCTCCCCCTTTGTCCAACTCCGTTCTCGGGACTGCAGTGAGTCTCACTCGGCCGCTCTGAAACCTAAAACGACTGCACCCGTATTAATTCTGCTAAACTCGAGGCCTTTAGTGGCGTTTTGTGGTGAATAATACATTCAGCCACACTGACATGTTTGACTCTCTGCAGCGTCAGACTCATCTTATAGGATCAGTGACATTTACAGTCCAGGAACCCCCCCTAAACTTGCACCTTAGAGTTGATTACCATGACAACACCGTAGGCTTGTGTAGTCCAGTTTAATCACTTCCTCCTTAGTTTATGAGTCTGCACAGTAGAGTCGACTGTGATAAATGATAAATTAAATATTGAAACATTTTTAATATTGAATCCACCTTGAATATAAAACTAGTTAAGAGCATGTTTTGTTTAATTTTTCAAATAATTAAAACACACTATATATTTAATCAAGATGTTCTGCTAAATGCTACAAAATCTTACACACTGAACCTTTAAGTTCCCCGAGTTAGGGTTATTTCTACACATAACAACACTAAAATATGTCTCTTTTCAGTTGACTAAACTCAAAGAATAAATGTCAGATTCTTCCTTTAACAGTGTGTTGATCCCCGTAATTCATCCACCCCACTAATGTCATTAATAGATCAGTTTGTGTTCATTCACCTAGTCGCCAGTTCACATTTCATATTAGTTTTACTCGTCAGTGTCTTTCTCCGCCTCTGTTTTCCTCTTTGACTTGTCTCGTATTCTTCAGGCAGTATCAAAGGTCGTCGCTCCTCTTACCTGCTCGCCATCACCACAGAAAGATCCAAGTCCTGCGATGAGGGCCTCAACACCTTCAGGGACGAAGGTCGCGTCTTCTCGTAAGTTTGGACCCTCCGGGAGATATTTTCAAGTCTGTCTGGAGTCTCAACACGTGCTGATTTACACACACGTGTGCTTTCTCTTCTACAGAAAACTACCAAAAAGAGTCAAGAGCTTTTTCACTGATGGGGTGAGTAGATGTTTTCTTCATTTTCCAGTGACTCAGAACATTAAATCAGGTGAAAATATCTATATTTTGCCAGTTTGCACAATAAGTCCAATATTTAGTAGAAATATTTTTATTATCTTATTTCATTAGCTGGTCACTTCTTAAACTTTAAATTAAGTATTTGGTAAAACGTCTAAATGATAAGATGTAAGGCAGAAATAAGGTATTAAAAATTCAAAAAGCCACTATAATTAGAAAAAATCAGAATTCTGTGCTAAAGTGAATAGTATTAGATGAAAAAAAATATCTATAAATATGAGACAGAAAAAACATCACCAAAATCAATCTAAATTCTGAGCCTATAGAATTGTACCAAAAACAAGGCCTCTAACACGTCCGTCTTGTTTCAGTCGCTGGAGAGTTTGCGAGCGCAGGAGGAGGCTCGTTCCAAACGCCACTCCACCTCTGAACTGGGAACCATCACCTTCAGTGACGTCCGCAAGGAGGGCTGGCTGCACTACAAACAGATCCTCACGGAGAAGGGAAAGGTACAGCGCGCTGACCACTACCTTATATACACTCTCTCTATCTCTCTCTCAGGATAGACTTCCTGTTTCCATAGACTTACATATGGTCAAAAGGCGACTTCCCCTGACCAATATGGCTGCCACATGATGGCTGCATCCACCTGTATATACACTGCAAGAAATACTACAAAAACTAGGAAGTGAAAATGGTCTACCTGTAAATGAATAGAATAATCTGAATAAGCTTGCTTCTTTAGCAGAATTTTTTCCTTTTATTCTTATTTTTATCGCATTAATTTGAAACATTTTATCATATTTCTCTTGTCTTTTTTTTAACTTTTATCTCATATTCTTGCTTTCTATATAATTTATGACCTTTTTGTTATTTTCTCTTTTAAACTAATTATTTTGAATGCCGGCCTGTTACAGTTGCTCAGCAGTGATTGGATAACAGCTGGTCAGGGGAGGGGCTAAATTCTTAATGTTCTTCTTTTTGCTCACTGCAGAAAGTGGGTGGTGGGATGCGTCCGTGGAAACGCGTCTTCTCCGTGCTGCGTTCCCATTCGTTGTTCCTCTACAAGGACAAGCGGGAGGCGGTCCTTCACGGGGCGGGGGCGGGGCCGAGTCAGGACGAGCACCCGCCGGTCAGCATCCGCGGCTGCCTGGTGGACATCGCCTACAGCGAGACCAAGAGGAAGCACACGCTGCGCCTCACCACGCAGGACTTCTGCGAGTACCTGCTGCAGGCCGAGGACCGGGACGACATGCTGGGCTGGATCAGGGTCATCAGGGAGAACAGCAAGACCGACAACGAGGTTTGCACGCACACACACACACACACACACACACACACACACACAATGAGGTATCAAAATGATCTGCTTTTTAAACCTACTGACTTGATTAAATGTGTAGGAACAGTACATCCAACATTCAGGAATAACAAATATGAGATGAAAAGTCAGAGTCATGACATAAAAAGTCAAAAGCATGATATAAAAAGTCACATGAGGTATTCATATATTTTTTAAAAAATCTGAAATATGAGTTAAAGGAAAAACATTGCAATAAAAAGTTGAATAACACACACACACAGACTGAGATCATTCTACTCTTCCAACAGGAGATCGGCTCCTCGAGACAAGCTCTCATCAACAAGAAGATGAACGACTACAGGAAGCAGAGGTCAGCCTGTTTATTATTTATTCAATATATATATATATATATATATATATATATATATATATATATATATATATATATATATATATTCAAAAACAGCAATTTAACACTGACCATGAGAAAACTATGCAGTAGAGGGTTAACATACAGTTAAGTCATTTTTAACATGTTAACAGCTTGTAACTTATCTATAAGGCACAGATATAAATCCATAACAAATGTCACAAATATTTAACAAGTCATTAAAAAGTCCTAAAGTAACAGTTCATTAATGTTTTATTTCTAAAGTTTGATATTTAACTTGGGCGGCACGGTGGAGCAGTGGGTAGTGCTGTTGCCTCACAGCAAGAAGGTCGCAGGTTCAAGACCTCCTTGGGCCTGGGTCTGGGACCTTTCTGTGTGGAGTTTGCATGTTCTCCCCGTGTCTGCGTGGGTTTTCACCGGGTACTCCGGCTTCCTCCCACAGTCCAAAAACATGCTCAGGTTAATTGGCAAATCTAAATTGCCCGTAGGTGTGAGTGTGTGTGTGAATGGTGTGTGAATGGTGTGTGTGCCCCACGATTGGCTGGCGACCATCTGGGGTGTATCCCTGCCTCTCGCCGTAACGCGCTGGGATAGGCTCCAGCAGACCCCTGCGACCCTAATGAGGAATAAGCAGGTATAGAAAATGGATGGATGGATATTTAACTTGCGTCCCTCTGTGCAGTCTGACAGGCAACAAGCCCGATTCCTCCCCCAGATCTCACCGGATGATGCCGCCTTTCCTCTTGGCTAAAACTGACAACACCTCGGTGAACCGATCCTCCAGAACTGGTGAGAGACGACATTAAAAAAACCACAGTCAGCATTAGCATCGATGTCATACTGCTTCACTGCTACTTTACCATATCATCGACTTGAATTAATCAGTTCAATTGATTTGATTGTACCTTGCCGCAAAAATGGACATTGTGTGTTGTGTAAATGTGTGTTTATATCCGTGTGTGTGTGTGTCTCAGATGACAACAAGGCGCTGTGGGGCATCAACATCATGAAGAAGACGAAGAAGACGGGCAGCCCCAAGGCCTTCGGCGTGCGGCTGGAGGACTGTCAGCCCGCCATCAACCATAAAGTAAAGAGACTAAAAAGATTGTGGTTTAATGACAGGGTCCAATCACTCTTTCAGTCACATGGTGTGAAAATGTGGACTCGACAGACTGAGAATAAACTGGACTGTAATTGTTGAAAAAATTACTACGTACAGCAAGTGATGAAGAAACATCAGTTCAGTCAATTAGTCAATAAAAAAAATCTGACTGAACTGCGGAGAAGAGAACGAATTACTAACTGGAAGCAGGTCAGCAACAAGACACAGGTGGATCATGTCAGACAGGAAGTAAAGGGAGACAAGAAAGACTGGGACTAAAAATTTCTAAATAAAAAAAGGAGATAAAAACAGAAAGAAACGGGGAAACAACCAAACCACCAGGAAACAGGGAGAGATCAGGAGAGGAAGTTGAATGGTTCCTTTAAAAAAAAAAAAAACCTGATTCTGTGAGATAACAAGAGGGTCAGTTGTGAACTGATGATTCCGTCCCCAGTACGTCCCCCTGATCGTGGAGCTGTGCTGTGGCGTGGTGGAGGACATGGGTCTGGAATACACCGGCATCTACCGCGTTCCAGGGAACAACGCCATGGTGTCCAACCTGCAGGAGCATCTCAACAAGGGCATGGACATCAACACGGCCGAGGAGGTCAGCAGCCCTCCCCCGCTTTACTCTGCTGTTCCTATGATTCTGCAGCAGCAGCAGCACTGAATCTCTCCTGTGTCTCTACAGAGGTGGCAGGACCTGAACGTGATCAGCAGCCTCCTCAAATCCTTCTTCAGGAAACTGCCTGAGCCGCTGTTCACTGACGGTGAGTTAAGAGCCGTTTGCCTAAATAATATTTTGTTAATCACTTATTTGATTTGAGTAATTTTTGGTTCAAATCTGATTATTTTCTGGTTTATTTAGTCTTGTATAGTAGTAAATTGATCTTTTGGTTGTGGACTGTTGGTCTGCCTCTACGACCAGGGTGGGTGACTCGTGGTTTGGAAAGTTTTAGGTTGAATCTTCAAATCTATTTAGGTTTCACTGATACAGGAGCAGTTACTAACAACATCACTCTAATGCAGTAAATGCATGCCATGTTTTATCATGTGTTGCAGCGTGTGCTTCTACTGTAGCAAGTCAGGTTTGTGTCATTAACATGTGATAACTGCAATAGTTCAACATAATTAAAATCTCTATCAAAGCCTCATTTTGTAACATATAACAAAAGTACGTATTTACACAGTGTCTTCATATAAATTTCAGTTAATTGCATGTCATTTTATTACATAAAGTAAAGCTTAGACGGAGTCACAAGGTTGTCACCCACCAACACTGACATTTAAATTTTAAGACTTTTATATTATTCCCTGTGTTTTTTATTGATTAAACTTCTACTCCATCGCCAGACAAATACAATGATTTCATCGACGCCAACCGGATTGAAGACACAGATGACCGGCTGAAGACCATGAAGAAACTGGTGTGTTGAAATTAGTTAATTAGTTTGAAAGGAGATCAATTTCTTCATAAAATCTAATCTAGTCGCTTTTTTTTTCCAGATTCAAGACCTCCCAGACTATTATTACCACACCCTGAAGTTCCTGGTGGGACACCTAAAGAAGGTGGCAGATAACTCCGAGAAGAATAAGGTAATGCCTCAATAAACTGAATCTAAATTAGAGAGAAATTGGGGATTTAACATCTCGGGGGACCTGAAACGTGGATGTAACGTACCGCTGTTTCCAGATGGAGGCGAGGAACCTGGCTCTGGTATTTGGTCCCACTCTGGTGAGGACGTCAGAGGACAACATGACCGACATGGTCACTCACATGCCCGACCGCTACAAGATCGTGGAGACGCTTCTTATGCACGTAAGAAACGATGCAGCTGATCCACACTAAGTTTATGAAAAGCAGCCTGTAGTCTGAAGTAAAGGGTGAGGGACAAGGTTTGAGGACCACTGAGTTAGAGGATGTTCAGTTTTCTGTTTGTGCGCAGCCTGATTTTTTTTGTCTAAAAGCACAAAACACTGATTATTTGTGTGATTCCTTGACAGTATAACTGGTTCTTTAATGAAGGGGAACTCGATGAGGAAGAGAAGGTACGAAACAATCAAGGTAGACAACACAAAAACAGCAAGTGCCTGTCATCACATGTCTTCATTTGCACTTTCTTTGGTGCATGGTTGTGTTTCTGTGTGTGATTAGGCCCCTGATGATAAACGGGACATGCAGCCTGTGCCCAACATCGACCACCTGCTGACTAACATCGGCCGGCCGGGAATGCCGGGAGAGGCTTCAGGTGAGGCGTGGCGTCATGTGACCAAACACCTGGAACATTCTCACACAAACACGTGTCAGCCTGTGAGATGATCAACTCATCCATATAATTAATGTTTGGCCAGTTATGATGAAAAAGCTCCTCAAATATTTTCAGTGTTTTACCCATAGATCCTGGCAGCAAAGTGTTAATGAAACTGTTAAAACAGTGTTTTAACATTCTGTTGTTTCACTAGTTTAGAGCAACTTAAAAATCATTCACACAGATAAAAATGTTCTTCAACACACAAACTGGCTGAAAGTGTTCTGAGGTGAATGAAACAGGAGCCGTTTAATGGGTTTAGCCTCACAATGATTCAATCACACTGCAAAAAGTGAAATCAACAAGTGAAAATGTTTTATACAGTACAGTTAGTCCAGTATGAGTAGAATTATCTTTAACCTCCTTTATAACACTGGCATATAATTTTTCCTAATCAGATTTTTTTTCCTTGATTTTGGTCAATGTATTGTGGATTTAGGATTTTTGAGACAAAAGTGTTTGACTTTGTTTCTTTATATTGTGCATTTCTGACTTCCACCTAATTTTCTTTATCAATTTGTATCTCATATTTCAGAATATGAGATAAATATTATCAATATTTATAATATATATTATTAATATATAATATTTATTTTGTATCTGTGTGAATGTTTTTTTTATTTTTTAGTTTATTCAACAAAACTATTTGAAACAATACAATCTGGAACTTTAGGCCCTGAGGATCTGAGCTGAAGTAATTTATCAATTACAGAGATGCAGTAATCTAATCACTAATCACTTTTCAATAACTGTGCTGTGCTGCTCATGTAGGTCAGACCTGGCTGGATTATAATATTTATATACTAAATCACACACAAAGTAATTGGAAAATGTCTCAACTTGAGCAATAAATTTGCACATAGCCCAGTTTTATGAGTCAGTTTCAAAGCTGCATTACAGCATTTCTCAACTTGTAACACACCCTTTTTTTTTTTTAAAGAAAACTCCTGCATATTATTGCTTTGCCTCTAAAACAATGTTTTGTCTCCTGAAAAAATTTTTTGCATTCAAATGACACACAGCCTCACATTTTCACATATTTCTAAGAACCAATTGAATACTGATGGATAGAAAAATGCTATTCGAATGGGACAAAAAAAACATTTGAAGCCTTATCAGGAGCATAGTGCCTTTTCATGTTCAGTGTTACTGTAGCTCACTTGTTGTAAAATATTACTGTAGAATGTTTTTACTTAAATATGAAACTTAAAAATACAGTAACACCAAATGCATTCGTTATTTTTAACATCACAGCAGACATACAGTAACTGAATGTGGACATGATTCACATAGAACAATAGAAAATAGGCCAATACAGTCACAACACAAAAGAGGGAAAAAAGGGAAAATCACAGCCCACAGAGCTCAACTGTGGCCTTTTGTTTTGCTAAATGTGTTCTGTCTGAACACAAGGAGGTCTGGCATTCATGACGGGTGCAAATTAGAGAGAATTGTGTGTGGTTTAAAATTGAAATCTGGACCTAAAGCAGGAAATGTGTTTATATTTCAACAGAATTGTTTTAAAGCACAGCACATGAGTTGTGGTCATTGTTTCATAAGCTCTAGTTTTTGTGTGTAAACATTTGAGGAAAAAACTGTAGTTGAAGCAGCAGAACAGTTTTAGCTCCATTTTGGTCTCCACTGACTCCTGAGAAAAAATTCACTCTTAAAGGTCCAGTGTGCCAGATTTAGCATCAAATAGCAGAACAGACTTGGCAGAAATGGGATTATAATATTGATGAATATGTTTTAATTAATATATATTTTCAATTCAAAACAGTTTTATCACCCTAAATTGATCTGTGTATATATATAGGGAGAAGGTCTCCCTTCATTAGTAGCTCAGAACAGACAAACCAAATAACGTCCCTAAAAATGTAGTTTTTGTTTTTTTTACAGCCACTGTAGCTTCTTCTACACACTTGAGTTACTCACTTGGTTGCAAACGTCACCACTAGATGCCCCCAGAAACTACACACTGCACTTTAAAGCCCCTAAACTGCTCCACTATGATCACCACAAGTCACTAACTAAAGATGTCAAACAGCTGCCCACCACCACCAGAAATGCTTAATGCAGAATCTTTGTCTGTACTTCTTCTCCAGCTGTTTCTTTTCTCTCAGTGGATTCTCATGTTTTGCAACATGTTTTGTCTCAATTTCTCTCTTCCGGACCTTTCTGCACTGCTTTTCTCTAGCTGAGACATTGGATCCGCCTCTTCGGTAGGACCAGGTCTTCCTCCTTGTGTGTTTGTGTTTGGTGTCAATGTTGCGCTTTGTGTCTTTTTTTCTTTCCATTCATTTTCTTTCCATCGGCCTTGGTTTTCTACAAATGTACTCTCACTCCTCATTTGTTGCTCATCTCAAAGGTGAACACTAGCCATTTTCACAATGATTGCCTGATTTTTAGAAGAAACTGTCTGATAGTGGCTAGAGTTCTCCTGAAAGGCTGCACTGCCAGTAGTGTGTGCTGTGATTAGCCAGATATCACAACTGTAGACCTCCTCTAACCCTACTACCACCACTGGATGGGATGAAATCATACTAATCCTCATTTTACTCCTTTCAGATTCCACCACCAGCGATTCACTTAAGTCAAAGGTAAACAAGAAATAAATCTCTTACTTGTTCTTTCTAAATGTCAGAAATAGACAGTGGACTGAGTATCTTTTGACTGTGATGTGAACCTTGATACCTTTTCAGGTTTCTTCAGGCTCCAAGAAAGACCTGAACGCCAAGGACTTTCTGCCCAAGTCCATAATCTCTGCCGTGACCCGCAAACGTAAAAAATGCCCCAGTACCCACCTGCCGGGGAGCAGCGCCGATGAGGACTCCGAGCACGAGCCGGTCAAAGCCAGCAACTACGGGGGAGAAGACGAGGAAGGGGAGGAAGAGGACGGGGAAGAGGAAGAGGCAGTGAAGGAGGAAGATGCCATTCCTGAGAAAGACAAGATGGATGAAAAGGGAAATGGGGTCAAAGTTCAAGAGGCCACGGAACGAAGCAAAGACGGAGGGGGAGAAGCTGAAAAAGACAAAAGTAACAGACCCGGCAACAGTGCCACGAACCCTGAAAAGGAGAGAAGATCAAGATCTGCACCGCAACCTCGTCCAAACAGCTTCCTCTACTCACACCACCAGACCCAGGCCGCGTATCCCAGACCGCCACCTCCTCCACAGCCGAGGCCTCTCACACAGGCGAGAGGACGCCCCTCGCCCCCTTTCTGGATCCCTCCCACCAGGCTTCCCAACCTCTACCATGCCTCAAGACCTGGGATTGAGCCACTGGATTGGAACCAACCAACACCAGTCCGCTACAGGAAGACCAGGGGCGCAAGGACGAGGGCTACATCCATGAATCTGGAGCTTGAGCTGGGCAGGAGTGAGGACAAAGTGAGAGGGTGGAGGGCAGAGAGGGTGGAGGTCATTCGAGTCATTGAGGGAGCACCAGATCAGCATGGGAGTGCCGGGGTTCCCAAGGGATCTGTCGTGGGCTCCGGTTCGGTTCAACAAATGGACGTGCTCCCTCGTCTCGGCCAGGAGGCTCCGGCTCTCTCCGCTTCCTCCTCTACAGGATGGATAGACCAGAGCACTCCAGAATCTTCCACTGTTGTCCTGAGGAGGTCAGCTCTGGACCCGCGGGACAAGACCAGAGCCTGGCGCCGCCACACCGTGGTGGTCTAACTGTTCTACTAACACAGTACAACACACTTCTTGCCCTTTACTCACAAACACTGGACCACCTGTGTCACTGCTTTTGAAGCCACGTGTCCGTCATGTGACCTAGAGATCCCAGTTGTCTCAAAGACACTTTCCTCTTGGCTTTTTATTGGCACTGTAATTGGAAACTGTTCGGTTGTAGAGTTTCATTCCTAAATTAGATAACTACCATTTAAAAAAAAAAAAAATATGTGAAACTCACTCCAACAAGAACACACTGCCTGTTACTGTCCACCTACTATTGATTTAACTTACTTTTTACTTACTTACAAAATAACCTTAGATGTAATTATACATGTTCTTATGTTGCGTGCAGAGACGATTGGCGTTTAAAATCGGGAACTGAGCTCCCATGAATTCCCATAATCTAAAGCTTCCACACAGCAGTTGTGAACATAACTATGACAGTTATCAAGGCACAGCCACTTCAGAAATGGCATCTTGTTTGCTAGTATCCAAGAACAAGATGGCGTTAGATGTTTGTTATCTCAGAACCAATCAGCTGTGAGCTTCCCTTTTCATTTCATAGGTCATAGTCCGACTAGCAACTTATGATGCGACTGGAGTTAGGAGACAGTGTTTCATAAGTAGCAAGTTTACAGTCCGGTAACAGTTAAGCTAATAAAACGCTAACCCTTCCAATCTCCATAGGATCCAGATACCATCGTAACATAATTGATTGATACACCTTGAACTGCAAACAGACTCTGTATCCGATTACGGTTTCTCATCTACAGATTAAAATTGTGTATATTCATATGCAGAAATACACATATGGATATTAGTCATATGAGGACATACTGCATACTTGTGAGAACTAGTTGGGAAACGGCTGTAGATAGCAAGCTAACCTCTAACTGGTCACAATAGCTCCCTGAGCTAGCATGCTTGCTAATATTAAAGTAGCTAGCTCAGTTGCTAATGGGAGTATAAGTAACTCGATGTTGAACTCATGCTGGGACCTTTAAATGAAGCAATATCACTGCGTAACGTTGCAGGCTTGTGTTTGATTAATGCTTCTTTGCATCATTGGAGCATTAACAAAATAGGTTGAAACCTTTACTGAAATGTAACTTGATCAACTTTACAAATGCAGCCACTAACTTTGTGATAGAACGTCAGTTTCAAGTACAGCTGTGACTATTTCTTTTAGGTTAAATTAACTAAGAAGAAATCAACAAGTGGCCTAATCACACATGCAGACCTCCAGTCAGAGCATCAGCCAATCGATGAGCCGCGTTCCACACGTGGAGCATCAGGTGCGATATATAGGAACAATAAAAAAAAACTAAAATATGGAGATTCATTTGCTGCCTCTGCAGCGTCATTAAACTCAGGTCAGACGATCAGACATCGATATAACACGAGGGCTGCCCCCGACTAAACATTCTCTAGAGTCCACTAGTCATTGTATGTTTATGATATTACTGAAATGATTTAAATATGTATATCTAACATTAGGCTAATGTTACTTGCATGTTTCAGATATTTGCCTGCAGAGTTTGCATGATGCCTTCTTTGGGGTCGTATTTTATCCCAAATCGGAACTAATTTCCTGCCTATTATGGTATCTAACTATATAACAACTATCATCTGAACACGGTAAAGTGCACAAGTGCCTGAGTGTCGCCACGTCCTATCTGTCATTTCAAATTAAAAGCACTCTAGCATTTCATACACGGTTCTATATCAGATTGTGATGTAATTAAATAATTGACAAGGCACAGCTTTTTTTTTTTTTTTTTAATTTATCCTGCAACTGACTGACCAATGAAAACTTGGTTGAGGGGGCAGCTCTAAAAAACACTGAAAAAGGATTAAACCATTCTGTATGGTTGGCATTGTTTTGAGATTCATTATGTTACACTATACGAAAACACATTTAATTAGATGATTTGGAACAAACATGTTATAATTTAATAATTTAAAAAAATCCAAGAAATAGTGGAGCATATTCCTACAAAATCACCATTTTAAATGGCAGGAAAATCCCCAACCCTGTTATCTGTTAAAGCCTCCATGTGATTAAGGCGTCTTGTTATCAGCAAATTATTCTGATGAAAAATTTTTGGATGAAATAATCACATAAAAATAGAGGCAGCCACGTTAGCATCATTATCAATACAACCACTATGTGGCGCTAAAGTGAACGTGGTGTCATTAACATGTTTCTGAAACAATGTGTTGGAATGAAACCCTCCAATTGTGAAATCAAATTGACGAGAGATGATGATGATGATGAAGAAAAAAAAAGTGAAAGGAAGCCATATCATACCAGCGAACATTTCACCCTGACTGCTGCACACACACCAGTGTCCTTCATGTGGACAGATATCACATACAGCACAGTTCACTGATGCAAAGAAAACACACCTCGGTTTACTTCTCAGCCCTTTACGAGCTCTTCCAAAGCCTCCTGAGGATCTACAGGGAACTTCACTGATCCACGGAGCAAAAAAAAAAACAAAAACTGTCTCTCTGGACGGAGATCCCTGAGACAAAAATATGCATGCGTGCAGTGACATAAAAATATGCAAACCCTAAGTGTTCAACACAAGCCTATTGTACTTCCCTCTGTGTGTGTGTGTGTGTGTGTGTGTGTGTGTGTGAGTGTGTGTCAGGGAGGAGTTCTGAGGACACTGTTACGTCAGAGGAGCAAAGTGTTAAAGGCAGCTATGTGAAGTCATGCCAAAATCCCTTTTTTTTCTATTTAGAGAATTGTACAATAAGATAATTGTAGTGGAGACGCAGTTCACACATAATCAGTGTTACACGGTCGTCACGGCAACGGATATCCTTAAACACGCCCCCACCCCCCCTCCCCATACCTTAGTCTTACCCGAGTGATATTTTTGCATTGGTTCCTTTTCACATATTTTTCCTGCTCCCTTGTCACGCTGCTGCGTCTGAAACGTTTTGTAAAGCAAAGAGTCTGAAAAATACAAAAAAAATGCTGAACCAAATTGTGCTGCCGGCCACCGTCGTCCAATCAGACTCCCCCGTTTATCTAAATCATATCTGGACTCAGTCTGTCCTCTCTATCTGTGCCCCTGTGCATGTACTTTATGTACGTGGATGACTGTGCGTGGACCAATTTTGTAACAGTTGTACAAAGCCTTGTTAAGTTAACCTGTGTATATAAATATTATACATAATATATTAAATTATTTGTTTTGGAAATTGTATGTATGTATTGATTTCTTTGTACTTGTTTTCTCTTGTGGGTTCCCAAGGGATCTGCCGTAGGTCCTGGTCCAGTTCAACAAATGAGAATTTTTATCTTTTACTAATGTGGAGATACTGAAGAAAAGATAATTTACTACAATATTGTTAATAGAAAATTAAATATAATACTTTCCTGTTAAATATTAAAACCTTTAAAGTACCGCAAAATTGACTTAAGCACAGTACTTGAGAAAATGTACTTTTTTCAGCATTTTGCATAATAAATTATATCTTTCATCTATAATTTAAAAGCATTTTTTTCCAAAAATCAAGATTTTTTTGGTTGATTTTATGAATTCAGTTCCATCCATCCATCCATTGTCTATCCCGCTTATTCCCTTTAGGGGTCGCAGGGGTCTGCTGGAGCCTATCCCAGCGCGTTAAGGCGAGAGGCAGGGATACACCCCAGATGGTCGCCAGCCAATCGTGGGGCACACACACCATTCACACACCATTCACTCTCACACTCACACCTATGGGCAATTTAGAGTTTACCAATTAACCTGAGCATGTTTTGTATTGTGGGAGGAAACCGGAGTACCCGGTGAAAACCCACGCAGACACGGGGAGAACATGCAAACTCCACACAGAAAGGCCCCAGACCCAGGCCCAAGGCGGTCTTGAACCTGCGACCTTCTTGCTGTGAGGCAACAGTGCTACCCACTGCTCCACCGTGTCGCCCACTGAATTCAGTTCCAAAAAATTCAAATAACTCTTTTTCACTTTTATTGTTCAATATTCACAAACATCAGAAAGACTATTAGATACCAAAGATAAGTATTTCTTTTTTTTGTCAAGAACTTTTACATTTTTAATTTATTTTTAATTTATTTATTCTGAGATTGAGAAAGCTGTGGAAAAAAAACATCGAGTTGAATTCAGAGGCTAAAATTTCAAAAACTTAAATGACAAAAAGAATTTAATGCTAGAAATAAAAATGGCTTTTAAATTTCAGAATGTGGTGACAGATTTATGGTTTTAAATGAGAAGCTTGAACCAGTTCCATGTATAATGAGAGTTTTTGAAGCTCTGAACCCATTCTAAAGACTAACATTAAGTAAGTTAAATAATTTCCTCATCCACACACACAAACACCTACTATGCAATATAGATTTTTAATTGAATGCCTCAGATTA
The DNA here is from genome assembly GCA_036785175.1 of Eupleurogrammus muticus. Lineage (NCBI taxonomy): Eukaryota > Metazoa > Chordata > Actinopteri > Scombriformes > Trichiuridae > Eupleurogrammus > Eupleurogrammus muticus. The sequence goes on along the minus strand of JAYKQN010000015.1, from coordinate 9,384,845 downwards.
ATACATGGTTGATCACAGGGCAGATTTTTACAACATTTCTCCTTAATTTAGTGACGACAGCTTCAAACACTCAACAGTCCAGTACCATCAGTCACACCTGGAGTCACAGGAGCAGCAGCAGAGATCTGATGTAGTTAAGACATTTCATTATTTCAATTACATCCAACGTGTTAGTTTTACTTCTGCAGAAACTAGAAGCTTCTTCTGATACATTATGATGTGATTCACAATGCTAGTGTTCTGTGTAGTAAAGACGTGGAGCAAAGACCACTAGAAAAAGGAATAAAGTGAATGTACATTATAATCTCCATCATTAGTACAACACATCCAGTTTTTCTCCTGTTGAGAATCATATTCCTGCTCAAAAGAAGCCGGATGATGAATAATTTAAATGAAGAATTTCTGTCATTTGTGAGGATTTGTTGGATCCTGAGCTTCACACCACAAACGGATACATTTCTCTCTCCAAGTCCACGTGTGAGGATGGATCCTTCCGGGGGAGATTCACAGTGGAAAGGATCCTTCCTCCTGCAGAAACCATGGATTCCTGTGCGTGTGTGTGTGTGTGTGTGTGTGAGAGTGAGAGAGTGGTTGATTGTGTGTGTCGGCTCTCTTCATGAAGATATGCGACTTCTCTTCTGGGCTTTCCTCAGCAGGTAGACCACCCCCTGGGCGACGAAGGGCCACAGCAGGAAGAGCGCGACGGTCTGGCCGGACACGTCGAACGGCCACCACTTCTCCTCCTAGAGACGCAAGGAGAAATTATCAGAAACGAGGAACAAGAAACACTCGAATAGTCAGAAAAAACTCAACGATAGGTCCGTGCGTGGCAAAGAGTCGCACCTGCTGCTGCGAGGCAGCACACTGCAGACACGGCCTCCACTCCGAGCTCTGGGCCTGTCACACAAACAGCAGCGGTGAGGCGACAGCACTTGGACAAGAAGCGGCGCCCTAGTCAAGACGTGTTTCTTTCTTACGTGCGTGGCGGCTAGTCGCTCCACCACCTCCAGCCGCTCCATCACGCTCCTCATGTCGTCCCTGAGGCGGGACAGGGCCAGGATGATCTGCTGCTGCAGCTGGGCCTCGTGCAGCCGCTCGGCGCCGCCCTCGGAGCCATCGCCCCCGCCGCGCCCGGCCCTGCCGCCGCTGGCCGGGGCCCCCCGCCGCGGGCTGCCCTGAGGAACGCCACCTGCACGACGACATTGTGACACTGTGATTACACGATCTCACAATCACACACACACTAAAGACAGAGAGAAAGCAAGCTCACGTTCTCTCCAATTGGAATCCTCCCGCCCGCTGTCTCGACGGCTCCTGTTGGGACCTTGGCCCTTCCCGTCGCCTGCCCCCTCGCCGCCCTGACCCGCGCCTGCCTGTCTGACCACCAGTTGGCCTTCCAGCTGCTGGCTCTGGAGAGGCAGCGGCTCCGAGGACGCGTGTCCGTTCTGGACGCCGTTCGCTGTGACGGGTGGGACCTGTGCACAGGAAACAGGAGGACGCCGCATTGCTGCTCTGTGGATCCGGTTCACTGCGGCAACGGCAAAAATAGAATTGCGCTTTTTAGGATGTGAGCAGGACAAACCTTGATGCTGCCAAGCTGCTCCACAGAATCCACGGAGTCACAGAAGATCTCACTCTCAGAGTCGCTGGTCAACAACAAACCCTCACACACACCAGAATCTGCAGGAGACCAGCAGCAGAGTGTGTGATTATTATTAAGAGCTGATGTACCGTTAGAGACACTGCTACATCGTCACATGTCGTTAGTGACGTTAACGAATCACATCGCTGCCGCGTCATTGACGTACCGTTAGAGACGCTGTTGGCACTGAGGTCCACCACCTCGGTCAGGAGAAGCTCCTGCTCTGGTTTTGGACCCTCAGGAGCAGCAGTATCGTCTTCAGCTTCCTGCTCCTTTATGTCTGCTGCTCCATCAGCAGGTTCACTGCCTTTAATACCTGCAGTCACACACACACACACACACACACACACACACACACACACACACACACACACACACACACACACACACACACACACACACACACACACACACACACACACACACACACACACACACACACACACACACACACACACACACACACACACACACACACACACACACACACACACACACACACACACACACACACACACACACACACACACACACACACACACTTAGAAGTTTCATAGCTCAAATAAATAAATTAAAGAACATGAATAACAGTAAATATAAAAGCAGGACCAAGGATTTTAGGTTAAACTCACTTATTTGTACAAAGTTCATTTACTAAGAATAAACACAGTGCATCTTATTGACACTTTAGAGCTGCAACTAATGATTATTCTGACAGGTGATTATTTTAAGATTACATGTTTGATTAATAAAAAGGTGTTTCAGTGTTTTTCTCAAAGCTGAGGATTTAACCTAAAATGCCTTTTTTTGGCCAGGCTAACAGGCCACAATCCAAAGATTATCAGTGTACTACTATAGAAGATAAAGAAACCAGGAAATAATCCGATTTCAGAAGATAAAACCAGAGAATTCTGACATTTTCTTTTTAAAAAATACTCAAACCGATTAATTATCAACAGGAATAATATAATAGTTGGCAAATAATTCAATAATCCATAAATTGTTGTAGTTCTAATGTGCAACCAGTGGCTTTTTATCCTTTGCATTTATACAGAAGACCAATGAGGCTGCAGATAAATATCAGCCGCTGGTATCAGTGAATGTCATCGTATTCGCTGATAACACTCGACACATCGGTCTGACACGCGGACGTGTCCCTAGAATTTCTGTGTGTCCACGTGTAGAAGAGAGGACAAGTGGCCGTCACCTTCTCTGAGCTCCAGCAGAGACGGCGGCGGCCGCGGCATGTCGTCAATCACCAGGTACAAAGCCTCGAAGTGGTGGAACAGGGAGGCCGTCTTCTCGTTCATGGGCGTGGTGTCGATGACCTGCGGAGTGTACACCTTCACTGATCCGATCACATCTGAGCAGCTGAAGTCAAACATGCGAGGTAAAGGAACGTCACAGACCTCCTGAGCCACTTTCTTCATCTCGTCCACGTACGCCGTCATGGCGCTTTCTCTGCTCATCTCCCCCAGCCTGCTCCATGCATCCCTAACACAAATATTAAAATGTCATATTTTAGTTATTTGCTAATTTCTACATTAAAATAAAGAAAACATTTTCTAAATGATTGCAACTGACAAACATTAAGTTGGTCTGTTGATTATTTGAATTCTTCACATTTCTTGGCAGATTTGCAGCAATGACGAAGCAGCAAATCCTTAAATTTAATCAGCTTGACCAGACCGGAGCTAAAAAAATAATGAGATTGATTTTTTTTTTTTCGACCGACTAACTGACGGATTCATTTTGATCATAAATGATCGATTTCATATCACATGTTGATCTGTGAGATTGGACGGGACGGGTCAATGTCGGCGTTGGATCGGCTACACACTGATCCTCTGTCCACCCGCTGCAACACAATCTCTGTCCTCAGCCGAGTGCGTCTGAGCCACCGCTGCAATATTATACCCTGTTAGTGTTTCTTATCAATAACCAAAAAGGCTCCAGCTTGATAAACGCTCCACTAATCCATATTTAAGTGAGTCACTAACCCACTAAACGCCAAAGCCAGCAGTGTGTGTGCGAGTGTGTTCTCGTTGTATCAGGAAGTTCTGTCTATATGGTGCAGTTTAAACACGCTCAACATGCTTGAATGTAATAGTCAAATAAACTAACTTGCTACAGGCAGCTGAAACCAGTGTCTTACATAAACACAAATATACACTCAAATGAGCCAACTGGAGAAAAACTATTGAACCCAAATGCCTGATATGATCAACGAGCTTTAGTTTTTACTTTTCACTAAAGATATGGAAGGAATCACTTTAAATAAAGAAAAAAAATAGTGAATCATCTAGCTTACTTTTTATGTCTGTGTTTTAATCTGTTCTGATTTTCGCATTTTTTGTTGTTTCTAATGTAGCATCAACTGCACTTGAACTTATTCAGGTAAACAGTTTTATTATATTTGACGCAAGTTCACAATAACTAAACGGTGTAATAGGATGGTAGTTCCTGTCATGCTGCTGTTGTTGCTGTTGTGAACAGGTGCCGCACTAGTTCATTCAGTTGTTTAAGTTTTCATTGCAGAGACACACCAACAACGACACAAACGGACCATTTGTAGCGACCCACTGGGTCCCAGAAGCCGGGTCGGGGCACCGTGCAGGGTCCACACAGAGCCTGTTTATACAGGCTGTAGAAACGCAGCATCACCTCATAGGACGGTTGGTAGGAGCCTGCAGGAGGAAACAGCACAGTTACATCAACATCAGCCGCATGGGTCAGACTTATGGGTATTTTGCAATTTTAATTCAAGGAAAACTTGTGAAAAAAAAATTGGAAATTTATTAGAATTTTTTTCCACTGTATTCGCACAGTCCAGCTTTTAGTTGCAGGTTTTTAAATGAAGTTCTCTTCAACACTTTCTTCAGTAATTACTCTAGCTAAACTCCCTCAGTTTCAACCCAGGAACACACTTACTGTCACGTGCGTGGTGTGACGAGCGTAACATCCTACCTACCATTTTTTGGGAGGTTATGGATGACGTCCACAGCAGCCTGAAACCGTTTCTGGTGATCGACCGCCGGCTCCGCCATCGATGGGACTGGCATGACACTTATTCAATGTACCAGGAGGTACGAGTGTAACTGGAGCTGAGAAAACATACACACACACCTTTATAATACATTACATATTATACACATAAATTTAATATTTCTATAATTTTTCCAGACCATTTATTTAGATTATATGAATATTTTTTTAGTTGTGATACTATGTGCAAATCTAAGACATTGCTGCAATTTCTTTGCAACTAATTTGATTGGGAAAGTTTTGGGAACCTTTTTTTGGAAACAGAATAGGTAACAAAAATAAATATTTTTTCATGTGCTTATTTTTTCCTGTACTAATCCATACGTGGAAAATGATTTAAAATCAACTTCCGTATGTTTCCATAAAGCACAGGAACCTGGATTAATGAGCTGGATTAGTTTGTGTATCACAGCTTCAGCATCAAGTTTCCAGCCGTCGTCCTGCAGACAGGAGCAGGTTGCCCTCCCGTCCCGGTCTCTGCTGGACTCATGTGACATCCGACGGTCACAGAAACCCGCGGCGGGAACATGATGCTGCCTCCACCTGCAGCGTCATGACAGGACGCTGGGTAACTATGGAGGTGTGGTTGCTACGGTAACAGCAGCCAAAACCTACATTTCTGGTCTTCTTTTGTCTGCAAGCCTGCACGCTTACACTAAACCACAGCATTTTTCAAGATGACACTTGGATCTAAACTGATTAAAGCTCAGTAATAAATTCTGGTATAAGACTATGATGTGTGTGTGTGTGTGTGTGTGTATACACACACCAAGTTGATAATATTATACCCATTGAGTTATTATATCCACTATACTGATGATTGTTTATCATCATCATATAAATCATCAGTAGTCATCTGACAATATTGTTCTGAGTTAGAATAAGGTTTTGGGTTATTTGGTAGAAATTGTGATATGTCATTTTGTGCATGTCACATCCTCGTCATCCGTTGAGAATATATTAATGTTTGTTGAATGTTTAGATTTCTAACACACTGATGACAGGTGAGGCTAACAACACAATGAGGATGGATGAGTAACATCTCCACAATGGCTTAATAATAGTTTCTATCCATAGACAGGTTCTTCCAGTGTGTGTGTGTGTGTGTCTCTCTCCTGCTGAAACCATGTCTGAATTTCTGTTTCTATTTGTGCTTCTTTTTCATTCATATTGATTTGCAGAAATGTTACAAACATTTAAATATATTTACGCATTTTAATAACACGAATACCACAAAAGTCTAAAAAAAAATGAATACAAACACAATCAAATATATAAAGATAATTGAACAGGTGCTGTGAGGTATAATGTGGGAGAGTCCGACATGGTTTATTTAGGTAGATCAGAGCAGTGTGAACTCAGCCTGTGTGAATTTAACACGTTTTACCTTTCATGTGATAGTTAGCTTCAGTTAGCAACAGTTAACAGCAGTTAGTAGCAGTTAGCATCAGCTAGCTTGTGCACTCACCTCACTGTGTGCTGTAGCCCGACATGTCTGCATTAGAGCGACCTCAGACTTTAAAAGATTAATGTGAGATGCGGTCGATGAGAGGACTAGAACTCGGTCTTTCTACTATTCAGAGTAATATTTGCGTGGTGAAGTGTCCATGAACCTGCGGGACTAACCGACCTGTCTGCGGGAATCACTCCGCCTGTGACAGCAGTTTACTGAGCCCACTTCCGTGTCAGGTCACATGACAGGCCCTGGACCACGCCCATTTAGATATTTAAAGTGACAAATAGAAAATGAAATAATTTTTTTCTGTAACAGTTCATAACGGAAATTTTACTTTATAAATATATGTCTTTTTTAAACTCTGAACTTATGTAACTTGTTCTTTTTCATCTTTTATTTATCATTATATTTTTATTTAAACTGTTTTAAGTGTTTTATTTACTGACATTGATATTTGTTTTTGTGGGTGTTGTTTTGAAAAGTGCTATATAAAAAAGTTATTATTAATATTTTTTAATTCTATATTGTATCATATATATATGTATGTATATATATATATATATATATATATATATATATATATATATATATATATATATATATATATATATATATATATATATGTATAGTTTGGTATTGGTTTGAGTATTAGTCCATCTCATCTGTAAACAAATTTAAATATATAAAACAATAAACAAGTTCAACATAAAAACATGGCCAACAAATAAGTAAAAAGATATGACTAAATGTTTTGTGATGAAGTAGTTGCCAGATTTAGCTTTCAATAAAGACAATTATGGGATGCAATAATGGTTTGCTTTCAATAATTTCTGTGAGCTGGTTAATTAGAGATCAGACGACGGAAATGAGAAGGACTATTTTCTCCTCCTCGAGCTATAATCTGTTTAAACTCGGCGTGTTGTGAAGCTGCAGCAGATACGCGTCGCTAAACCGGATATTTATAGAGTTTGCCTTCAAAACAAAAGAATAAAAATAAATAAAGTGAGTAAATTTTTTTATTGACGCCACAGAAAAAAAAATATTACAAAACGGAGAAAATAAAGAATTAGAAAAATCAAATAGAAATGAACAAATTTACTCATCATTTACTAAATTTTTCTGAACATGTTATACACATAGATTTTATTATTACTGTTTTTTTGTTTTTCTACTTTTAATATTTTATGACTTGTTGTTTAATTAATTAATTTGATTACTGCTAATTATTTGCTTAGGATTACTATTTTATTGCACAAAGTACTGAATGTGCTGATAGGATTACACAGAATACACATGTGACAGATAATTGATTGGTTAAAGTATACACATTAAAGTAAAGTAAAGTAACACATTGGCTTTTTTTTATTTGCATGGAAGGATTTAGCAGATAATACAAGCATATTAAAGAGCCTACATATTCATTAGTTTCTGTTTCTGACAGAAAGAAAAAAAATAACACAGATATTTAATCTCATGTCAACATTAACACTTGTGACACTTCTGATCAGTGGGTGAGCAGCTCGACCTCCTGAGCCTGAGTCATGCTGAATATTAACAAAGATAAGCTCTTCCTATCGGTGCTGGCAGTAAGACTATTTACAGTTCAACACTATTTCCACTAACACACAACATGCTACAGACCAACATTTGATAAGATTATGCCTTTGCCTTTGTCTTTAATGTATAGGTTTTCTTGAGTATTGCCTATCTGTCGTATTTTCTCACTTCAATTCTCAATCCCTCTCTTTGTTTTTGCCCTTCTAAAGTAACAAATACATAATTAAATAATAATGCATGTCCAAATGGCACATAACATGACAAAAAAATTAAATGAGAAAATAAATGCATACAATGACATTTATTACCACAAATAAACATATTAATATTATAATTATTACTACGATTTTGAATATGCTTTGCAGTTGTTTGTGCAGTTTCCGTTTAAGGTACAATGTCATGTGGTGTAACCCTAAAAACTTAGAACCAGATAGTTTAACTCCCCTCAAAAGGTTTAAAAAAAATGAAAACATATGTTATCAACTAGTTTTATTTTCCAGGTGGTTTAATCATTTAAAATTAACCATTCTTTTTAATTACACCAGTTGATATTTTGTGTCAAAAGACAAGAAACCGCTTAGCCTTAAATTGGTATCAGACTTCTAACCCTAACGACGCTTAATCCATATTTTATTGTGAAAATTCTCAGCCGGAAGTGTGTTTCAGTGCGGGTTTGAGACGGATTTGTGCAGCTCGGTGTTTATAAATCCAATCTGTGACATCAGTGGGTTGAAGGTTTGGCCTGACTCCTGTTTTCCTCCTCCGGGATAAAAAAGCATGAGGCGCCGCCAGAGGAGAGAGACACAGTCCCGCAGCAGGAGCTCCGCACCGCCCCGCACCGCCCCGCACTGAACCCGCAGCAGCTCAGCGGATCAGCAGAGACACAGAGACATAAAGCGGAGCCTCCTGCATTATGCTGGGCAACAAAAAGAAAGCAAACGGAGCCGGGACGTCCCAGACAAAGGCCATCGATCCCCTGCGGAATCTGGGTGAGTCTGATCACATAATCAATAATAATGATAATCGGAAAGTATCGATGATCAAAGTCTGTTCTCAGATCAGTGATGCTGGATTACAGTTATTGTGAATGTGAGCAGGCTGAAGGCTCTGAGAACAGGAAACATGTCAAACGCGTGAAAAATAAATAAATAAACTCTGATAACTGCTATTAAAGGGTGATTCCGTAAACTAATGGTGAGCTGCTGTCACTGTCAGCAATTAATAAAGAAAACATGGTGTAGATTATTGATTTAGATTGATAACTACATCAACGTAATAAGCTGTGTAATATACATTCCTGCGTTAATTGATTGTGAACTAAACTGAAGTTGTATTTGTTAAAGATAAAAAAATTTAGTTTGTTGTCTGAATCAACTTGAAAACTTGCGTCCATAATGATTCCTTTAAAATAATGTGAAAAATTAGTTGGAGCAATTTAATTTTGTTATTGGTAACCCTTTAAAAATTATATATATATATACATATTTGCGGGGCGACACGGTGGAGCAGTGGGTAGCACTGTTGCCTCACAGCAAGAAGGTCGCAGGTTCAAGACCGCTTTGGGCCTGGGTCTGGGGCCTTTCTGTGTGGAGTTTGCATGTTCTCCCCGTGTCTGCGTGGGTTTTCACCGGGTACTCCGGTTTCCTCCCACAATACAAAAAACATGCTCAGGTTAATTGGTAAACTCTAAATTGCCCATAGGTGTGAGTGTGAGAGTGAATGGTGTGTGAATGGTGTGTGTGCCCCACGATTGGCTGGCGACCATCTGGGGTGTATCCCTGCCTCTCGCCTTAACGCGCTGGGATAGGCTCCAGCAGACCCCTGCGATAGACAATGGATGGATGGATGGATATACATATTTGCATATATATATACACACACATACATATCCATGCACATACACACATGTGCACATACACACAAATTAAGTCATTAGGTTCATTAAAATAAATCAATAAGTTAGAGTTACACCAATTCATTCATTTAATTTAATAATTTGTTCCACACATGCTTTTCCTTCAATGTGTAAATTAACATTAAACACTGATTAAAAACAGTGTAGTTAATTGGTTTAACTACTTATTACTATTATTAATTTAATTATTACTTTTAATTATTATTAATTAATTATTATTATGTACTTTAATATTAATTTAATTACTACTATTACTAATTTAAGATTTTAAATTAAATTTTTGCTGTTGAACAAAAACCATTTGTTTTTACAGCAATTGTGTCAGTCTACTGCATAAAAAATGATTTACAGATATATAACGCATATTATTTGCAGTCTGTGATATTATGAATTAGAATAATGTGGGACTTACAACTAACAAAATATATGTGAATGTGAAGTCAATAGTATATCTGCAACATCCTAAACCAGAAGTGGTTTCTTCTAATTGCATCAGGAAAAAGAATCAAAATATCAAAAATATAGAAGTTGTGTTAATAATGTGGGAAATTACAAGTGGTACAAGTAATTACACGAAGTAATGTTTTTGCTGTTACTGACAGTTTGATGAATTTAAGTGAAATTATTCATTTAAAGTACTTCACATTCTTCCAGTTCCATCAGTGCAGTGTTTGAGTTTTTCTCACTTCATCTGTTGACAGCTGAAACTTTCTCAGCATGATTCGTGACATCGTGTTCCAATATTCAACTTACACATTCGTGATGTGGAAACTTGTAGCCTGACGCCTTTACAGTAAAGGAGCTAAACTTCTGAAAAATACTCAAACAATCTGGATTTTTGTGGAAGTGGATCAGATTAAAAGGATTTTAACAAAGTTGAAGGAAGTTTTTTATGTGGAAAATTTATATCGGAGACATTTTAATATTCAAAGCATTTTATAGACATCGTAAAACGTGCGGAGCTGTTAACAAACAGACTTGGACCGACTGACTCCATGGTGGATCTGGTGTTTGGCAGGTCCAGCAGGATAATGAGAGGACTCCCGCTGTGCAGCCTGTTTGTCCAGACTCATTTTAAACTCTGGTGTCCCGCATGGGGAAAAAACCAGGAGATATTTGGAACCGCGTGTTTCCAGGTTGACCAGTAGGAAGAAGCTCATAGACAGTGGGACACTAATAACAGGCAGGTCTTGTTTAAACAGAGCGTCCCCCGTTCACAGCTTCTTATGGTGTTGGTCAGTACAACTGGGTCAGAATGTTGTTATAATGCCGCCTAATATGTACAGAAATACACAGAAGTACAGGTTTTGTGTATTTTCTCAGAATAAGTACAGTGAGGACCAGTTTTCTCCACGGTTCCTGGCTTCTGCAAATTAACAAGAGAAGCTGTTTTCATCACCACAGTGATGCAGAAAGGTTTCCAGCCACCATCAGTTCCATGAATATGTAAACATGGAGTATATCAACAGAAATAAGAGATTCTAGTTTTAGATGGATACTTTTTGTTTTAGATGCAAGAAAATCATTTTTTCAGACCATAAGAGGAGAAAAATTGCAATTTTTTCAAAAAATACTGTCTTCAATGTTTTGTTGCTGTTGTGCCTACAATAACGAGGCTACAACAGCGGCTTGTGTCCATGGCAACGCGGCTACAACAGCGGCTTGTGTCCATGGTAACGCGGCTACAACGGCAGCTTGTGTCCATGGTAACGCGGCTACAACATCAGCTTGTGTCCACAGTAACGCGGTAACAACAGCGGCTTGTGTCCATGGCAACGCGGCTATAACAGCGGCTTGTGTCCATGGCAACGCGGCTTCAACAGCAACTTGTGTCCATGGTAACGCAGCTACAAAAGCGGCTTGTGTCCATGGTAACGTGACCACAACATCGGCTTGTGTCCATGGTAACGTGGCTACAACGGCGGCTTGTGTCCACGGTAACGCGTCTACAAGGGCGGCTTGTGTCCACGGTAACGCGTCTACAAGGGCTGCTTGCGTCCACGGTAACGCGGCTACAAGGGCGGCTTGTGTCCATGGGTAACGTGGCTACAACGGCAGCTTGTGTCCACAGTAACGTGGTTACATTAGCGGCTTGTGTCCATGGTAACACGGCTACAACAGCGGCTTGTGTCCAAGGTAACGCGGCTACAACAGCGGCTTGGGTCCTGCTTAACACAATGTAGGAGTCAATTTCTGAAATTAAATATATATTTTATTTGTCTAAATCATCTGAAGGGAAACCCTCCACTAGCTCTGATACTTTAGAAACATGTGCTATATCTAATAGCAGCAGCAGTGGTTAATCAAGCTCCAACTTCAAAGCGTGCGTGTGTGTGTGTTCATTTGGATGAGCTGGATGCTTACAAACACCAGCAACAGTGCACAGCTGTGAACCTTCAGTCACAAGAAGTGCAGCAGCGGAAAACTCCCTGGAGTTTGGCCCACTGATCCGGCGGAGACGAACCTCGGTCCCACCCGCAGCATCACTTCCAAATGTCAGAGAAAAGCCTCTTAATACCCCGACACGGCTCTTACGCCGAGGGGATCGCAGCAGCGGCTATAAATACAGGCTGCAGTGCAGGGTGGGAGCACAAACACCGCAGCTCATGTTCTTATTATCACAGGATGAATGAATCCAGAGTCCCGTTAGCAGATGAATATATCGAGTTCGTACAGGTACCAGAGTAGGACCCAACCAATACGCACAGATTTGAACCCAAGATAACACTG